>OX451348.1:14121846-14700094 GCA_949629155.1 Myopa testacea | reverse complement strand
ATGTCGGGGACGCAGTCTGAACTCCGATTTTTACGTAGTCCGAGAAATGCAAACTCCTGAACTGATCCCGATGATACATATATATACGCTTAAAAAAAAAGAGATTTTACTCTTTTAACATTAATATATGTAGGTTAACTATGTATTTTACTTAGTCAAAAAGTGATGAATTATTTGACTATTTTCAGTGAAATAAAATGTCTGCATCAACCACTATTAAACGTGCTTTGAAGTTGTGGGAAGAAAGAACTAGTCATGAGCCAGCGAACGCTGATTATATAGGCTTACAAGTTCAATGCCCGCCTATTAGGAAAATGGACAGCGCTCTGGGTACGCTGAAAGAATGCCGGTTCCTCAGTCTAGCGGGGAATAATATTTTGAAAATTTCCGGCATCGGTTCGCTGAAGAATCTACGGATTCTCTCATTAGCTTGCAATAATATCAAGAAGCTGAATGGCATCGTAATGCACTGATATACATTCGTTCAATTTGTTGCAGCATTTTCATCAGATTTCATCTCTTCTCTTAGGAACCTCTGGCCGAGACTCTGGAGGAACTGTGGATCAACTCTAACGAGTTGGAAGAAACTAAGCCAATTGAATCGATGCAAGCCCTGAAGGTTCTACATTTAGCCAACAACAGAATTAAGGACTGGTCCGAATTCGATCGCTTGAACATACCGCCCAACTTGGAGGAGATCACATTCGCAGGGAATCCGCTGTGCAAACAAATGGATGAGTCGACGTTTCGCTCAGAAGCCATCCGAAAACTTCAGAATCTGAAGACACTAGATGGCGTAGTAATACGTGGCGATTAAATAGAAGATTCGAAATATGTACTTATTAACATGTACGAGAATATAATAAAATGTTGGCAAAACAATAAATAATAATCAATATACTGCATGGTTTCGGCTGGTTTTGCCATCACATTTTCACTGTCCTGCTGAATCTGTAGTCATGCTGCCATCCAAATCTTGTAAGGATTTCAATTTTTCAGAATCGCACATGTTGGCGAGTTCTGAAGATAGCAGGGTTCGTAAAACCCTTTTTTATGGCTCTGGCTCGCTCGGACTCCCGAGAACAGCGATAGCCTGAGTGATAGGTAGCTAGTAAAACATGGGTTTTTTTATTAACTGTTTAGTTCTTCGCCATACAAATGACACCCAGGTTTTACGCATGTTTTACCCAGGTATCTATCCAGGTTACAGGGAAATTTTAAGATTTGCCTTTTATGAAATGAAGCCAACTTCAACAAGTGTCACGTGTATGGTGAGAAACTTGTATACAGTTCATTCAAAAAACAATTTTGTTGTTGTTATTGTAGTCTTATGTGATGCTTCCAACAACAACAAAGAGTTCTTTTGGCAGCGGGTGTTCGCAAAATGAGTGAAAACACGGAAAAAATGTATATGTAGTTCGAAAATTTGTATGAGATGTACCTTCCATATATTGTATTTTCTTTGCTGATGTCTTTTAATGCAGATAACGACAGCAATGCCTTTGGTTTTTCAGCTTAATAAAATTTCCATTCCATTCATTTTTTTGCAGTACAGAAGTTGTAGACTGTTTTTGTGGACTAACCTGTGCAGGAAATCAAGAAGCGATCTGTGGAACAGAGAGCGGGCACCAGAATAGACAATTGCGCATATCCGACACATGGGAAACCTGCGCCTACTTGATATGAACCGTAGCAAGTCATTGAATGCTACAGAGAGAATGCTTTTACGCGACATTTCGAGTCCAGCGCTGGGAAGTAGGGGAAGTAGTTGTAAGTCGTAGACTCCGTAAACCTCTGTATATATTGTACAGCTTCCTATGAACATGATGGAAGCAATACATTTTGCTGTTTATATACATACATAGTATATGCATAAATGACGCACTTGTAGGCCAACAGTTTGTGAGAGACGCTATCAAAGGTTTAGAGAAGTGCAGCAGAATAAGAATAACGACGAAGTACCAAAGAATTCAGTGATCTGCCATAGCAGCAGACTCTCCAGTTGCGGTCGAAAGCTCAATATGTTATTCCATGAGTAAAATGCAATGTTCAGAGTCTCCAGCGGGTCGACACATCTCAAGAAAAACCCGTCTGTCGACGATGCAGTAGAACTAACAGGAGTAGAAGTTGCTAGGAGCATTACTAGAAGTCGGAGAGGTTAGGAAAAACTTGTTTTAAAATAAGGATCAAGTTCACATGAGCCATAAGATTTGCCAGAAATGGCAACTATGCGCAGCTTGACCCATAGAACCTTGGTCGGAAGTTAAGGGTTGAGTGTGCGCTCAAAATAACGCCTCTCGAGCTCCTGTACCAAGGATACTACATATTTGTTCCTCACGCGCCTATATTCATTCAAGTAAAGGACACTGTCCTGTCCTCTTAACTTTTTATGCAAATATTCGCGCTCCGATATAAGAAGATTAACTAGCGAGATCTGCTCTTCAACAGACACCATATTGTAGATGGTGCCCAACTAGTGGATAGACAGTCCCTCACTAGTTCAGGAAAGCAAATGTTATTTGAATCTCTGTTAGTAAACGATTGTTTAGCAAATTCCCTGTCGAAAGAGAACTTGACTGTGAGCAAAATAATGTCGAGATCAAAGATACTCGGTGGGCTACGTTGATTCGAAAGAAACACCCCAGAGGCGTCCGAAAAGGTGAAAAGGTCAAGGACGAAGTGGTCGGAGGTGTAAAAGAATGTAGGCAAGGAATTAACTACTCTTAGGACTGTGTTTGAATAAGAAATATTTAAAATTCTCGTTCGTAGATTGGGAGGACATGAGCCAATACAAAGTAGGCAGTTGTCAGTAGCAGAGGAAATCTCTAGAGCTAAGAATACTAAACTGTTCATAGTCGATGCCTTTAAGATTCGAGCCTTGAGGTAGTGACTAACATAGACGGCTACACCTACGTCAATCCTTCCCTACCTATCATTTCTAAACAAATGACAACTTTGTCGGCAGGCATTCATTAATCCATGTTTTTGTCTATAAAATGGTAATGGGTACATTTTAGTACATCTCTTCACAAATCGATTCTAATAAAATATACAAATAAAATATCAAAACCTCTTCAATGCCAAGAGTGGATTACCACAAAATGGCAATACTATCAAAATTAGGCTACTTTATTTAGGAGAAAAATTAAACCATTAACCGGAAGAAAGTAATAGAGAAATTTCACAAATTGGTTTGCCTCAAAATATATAAAAAGGTTACGTAATATAGAAAAAATTGAGCGTATCAATTGATCTATTGATTTATGTATGTATATGTTTGAAAATTTAAAGCAACAACTAGAAAATACTGCCGTCGGCATTAGTATGAATATATATATATTTATATTTTTTATAACACATTTTTATCTATATTTCTATATCGATCTAATAATGAAAGCAAACAGATAAAAAACCTACTATAAAGAAAAGAAATAAATAAATAAGAAACTATTCCACAAAAGAACGAAGTAAGAATTCAGTCTTAATTTTATGGAAAACAGACTTCTTTTAAATATGACGTCAGGAAACGTATCTCTGCAATTAAAGCGCCGCCGTGGCTAGAAACGAAGGCTCGCCACGACTGCGCAGTTGTTATTCGTCGATGAGAGTAAGAACTACTCTCCGCTCAAGAGAATTATTGCAACGCCCTCTGCACGGAGAAATAAATTGAAATATCTCTGTTAAATTCTTTAATTGTTGTATAAGCATTGCGTTTTATTGATGTGTTGTCCTTTTTGTTAATAATGTAATTTTAGGAAAGCTTTTAAACACATCAAGAATGTGGGCGCCATTCAAGAGTGTTAATCAAATTCTAAACTTGTACTTTAGGGTGGATTCGTAGCATCTGTATTTAAAGGGTCAATAATTACAGTTGCCTGGCACCTTTTTCCAATCTAACTACATCTATTATATATCAACATGACTTACCGCAATACCACAAATCCTCGCATAACTCTTAGGGACCTGAAAGTCATCATGAATATTTTCGTATTCTTGTTTGTAATATTTAATATATATTTAATTTAATATTATATGTGTAATATTTGCACATATAATAATATGTCAATATGACATATAATAATATAACAATAATAATCAAGATAAGTTTATATTTTGCAATCGAATATTGTATTTCCAAAATTTTAAAATTGGGAACAAATATATTATATTTATATGAGTACATATATATTCGTTTATTTGATTTTGAACGGCTATTTGCAGCTTGCGTTTGTTGGGGATCTTCGCCTAGCCTGATTGAACTTCGTTTGATTTTTCGGTCTCTCGGTCTTTCTTTTAAATCTTCTCTATTTCGATTTTAAAAGCTCATCCTCGATAAAGCTCATCCCACTGAGACTCTGCATCGATTCCTTGTCACTTTCCTTTAATTTCATGGATGTCTTTCGTTCAGACCGTTTTAGTATTGTATCCATGAACTTGAGCTTCAGTTCATGAAGCACATGTGTTTCGATGAAAGAAGCCTTTAAAGAAGCGTTTAAGATTTTCAAATCATTGACAGCAATCTGCAGATTCTGTGGAAAATCGTAGACTGTTTCAACGGTATCCTTAGCAAAAATTGGCAGTTGAGTTTTTTGGAAAAGTTTTGAAAAGGCGTTCTTGCAAATGCGAAACCAGAACACCGGCATTATGCAGATCACGACCATGCATCTTACGGATGCGGAATGTAGATTCATAAGCACCTTTTGCGTCGGTGTTTTATTTAATGTGAGATTTTATTTAATATAAGATGTGGACGGAGATCTGTTTTTAGACATCCAGATATGTATTATACATATATGAAAAATAGCTTGCTTCTGTAAAAAATATAGAGAGTAAGAAGGTAGATCTCAGTAAAAGATCCATTTTACTAATTTTCTTTGATAATTAATAAATGACTGCTATCCGCCCCTCTAAATGACACCTCCGCAGTCCATTGATAACCTTCTTTTCTGTCCTTCTTTTGAGCCATATCGTTTAAAATTAATACTTCAATGGGAGACACTTGTTGCGGGAAATAACTTTAGAATAGTGCTTTGCTTGGGCCGTACTTGTTCAAGCTATTGAAAAGTCTGTAAATAAAATAGCCGAGCGGAGAGATCTATAAAATGAAGCCATTGTTTCAATATGGCTTAAATTTCATTTTAGAAACTCACAGCAGTTTTGTTGTGGTTGTTGTCGTTGCTGCTTGTGGCGCTTATTACAAAAACAGCAAAAATTTCTTCTGCTCTCGCATAGTCATAGAGTGAAATTCTTACCACTATATCACCTAAACTATTAAAGATAGCCAGATTAGATGAGTAGGTGTTATAGAATAGGATGGTATAAAGAATTTGAAATTGCATGTTAAATTCAATTTTGTAGAATGACCATCACTTTTGAAGAGAAAAGATTTTTTATAATTTTAATGCCCTTTTGCTCCCATTCATTACTTTTTCCCAAAAATATGTATAATTAGCCCATATATAATAATTTTCTTAGTTTTAAGAAATTGAAAGCTATTAGCTTTCGCTACGAATATTTTTTTTATGAGAATTTTACCAGAAAAAGCATTTTAAAACTCAAAAGAACGTAAGTACAAAACACCTTCCTGAATATTTCAATGCATCCATCTAAGTATAAAAACACATACTTTCTTGAATAAAAGGTATTCAAATTCCTTCATAACGATACTCACCATATCCGAGTATCTTTAATAGTTTAAGATATATGAATAGAATTTAAAATTTTTGCGGTCTGTAACTCGATAACTATAAGAGAGCAAAATATGTTGTAATCAGCACCAAAAATGCACCAACAAAAAAATTAGAGCGGGTTTCAAACGAGACATTTGTTTCCTCAATTATAGTTATTTTTTTTTTATTCCACTACTTCTTCGTTCTTTTCAAAAGACAAAGAGAATTTATTTAAATTGTTTTTACTACAATATATTTCAAATTCATATGTAAATATAAAATGTCTACCTATTTTAGTTACTATCCCAGACAAATAATATACAAATGCCGAATGCATAACGAAGAAATGGTCGCAAAAGGTTGCGATTGCCAGCCGAAAAGCTAGTTAAAGCTTTATTTAGCATTGAATTTACCAACATTTAAAGCTAATTGTAATGCTAGTTGCCTAATGTGACTTTTCGATAGTGCTTTCTTTTACCTACCAATTCATCTGCCATTTTGAGTTAGCTGTTGTTGTTTTTCAAATGAACTAGCATACCAGTTGTCAAAATGCGCCACGGCTTGCTAGTTACAATACACGCAAAAAACTAATGCGATGACAGCTTTTCTACTAGTTCTACTCGCTCGCCTAAACCCTGGGTTAGACTCGAGTCGTGCTGAAAGCTTCTCATATCTACGCTACCAGTAAGAATGATAGAATTCACACAGCCAAATAATATCGTCATACTTTTCTTCCCCAATGATCTACATATATCACGGTTATGCGATTATTCACTCACGTATTCATCGAAATCTGCTGAGAATCATTCTCAATTTT
Source organism: Myopa testacea (assembly GCA_949629155.1). NCBI lineage: Eukaryota > Metazoa > Arthropoda > Insecta > Diptera > Conopidae > Myopa > Myopa testacea. The sequence continues at coordinate 14,693,608 of OX451348.1, read as the reverse complement.
TTAGCATGCATGAATTGTTTCGCATTGTTGTATGTGTACATATTTTCAGGTACACACACATTGGGATTAAAATGCTCATGGAAGAGAGATTATGGAAGTATTACAGCAGTCTTTCTACCAATAGCTTTCTCGATTGCAAATGGAGAAGATTAGTAAGGAAAATTGAGTGACTTCAAAATTCACCGAAGAGGAATCTGGCCGGACAAAGTCCCCAACAAACGGAAGTTATTGCTCCAAATTACAAAAAGCATTTAATTTTAATGGCATTTTTAAATTTTTCAATGGTTATTTATGGAATATCATATCGGGTAAATGGCCTCCACGGCTTTGCTGACACATACGCACTGTTTTGTCGAACTTTTCCATTTGCATTTTGCATACACGTGCCTTAATTTCGTATATACAGCGCCCAAGTTCCTCCTTCAAGGCGTGGAAAAGATGACTTTTTAAGATTTAAATGGGTATTCAGAGAATTCAATAATTTAACAGAGAGATTCTTGGAGAGATTCAAAGACCAAGAGCCGGTTTCTTCTGGAGATTATGTTGAAATAGTGGAAAGATCTTAAAGTAACGAGTTAGATTCTAGTAGATCAGAAGTTTCTTCTAGTCCTGAAGTCTCCGGTAAGGAGATCAATCTCAAGTAAGGAATTCAGTAGATGTTAATGGCGAATATATGTACATATACGCATATTAGAGAAATACCAAACAAACTACAATTTACGAGCTCATCAGCGATGGGTGATGAAAGATCAAACCTGGGAGCTTTATAACCTCCCAGAAGGAGAAAATTAATTGACTGTCGTTGGATATATTCAGTAAAATGAAAACCTGATGGCTTAATAGATTGTTTTAAAGCTCGCTTGGTTGCTTATTAGATAACTTAGATAAATAAGTAATAACTAATACTTCAATTATATCAAGTTCAATAAAAATTCAAAATTTGGCTAAACGGGGTCAGTCAACTGAATAGCTGGGTAAACCGAATTAAAATCTATCTCGCGAACCCTGCAATCTTCAGAACACGTCCACATGTGCGAGTTCTGATCCAAAAATTTGAATCCTTACATTTGGGTGGCAGCACCATCAGTGTTCAGCACCTGAAACTGAACTTGGTATCGAAAGGAATGCTGCATCGTCTACAGAGTCAGCAGGACAGTGAAAATGTGTTGACAAAACCAGCCGAAACCATGCAGTTTTGATTTCCACACCGTTATTATTTATTGTTTTGCTAGCACTTTATTATATTCTCGCACATGTTAATAAGTGTTCCGAATCTTCTATTTAATCGCCACGTATTAGTACACCATCCAGCGTCTTCAGCTTCTGAAGTCTTCGGATGGCTTCTGAGCGGAACGTCGACTCATCCATTTTTTCGCAAAGCGGATTCCCCATGAATGTGATCTCCTCCAAGTTGGGCGGTATGTTTAAGCGATCGAATTCGGACCAGTTTTTAATTCTGTTGTTGGCTACATGGAGAACCTTGAGTGCTTTCATCGATTCGATTGGTTTAAGTCCTTTTATTTGGTTAGAGCTGATCCACAGTTCTTCCAGTGTCTCGGCCAGAGCTTCCTAAGAGAAGACATGAAATGTGATGAGAATTCTGCAACAAATTGAAAGTATGTACATATATCAACGCATTACGATGCCATTCAGCTTCTTGATATTATTGCTAGCTAACGAGAGAATCCGTAGATTCTTCAGCGAACCGATGCCGGAAATTTTCTCGATCATGTTTCCCGCTAGACTGAGTTTCCGGCATTCTCTCAGTGTACCCAGAGCGCTGTCCATTTTCTCAATAGGCGGACATTGAAAAAGTAAGCCTAGATCTTTGGCGCTCGCTGACACTTGTCCAGTCTTTTCTTCCCACAACTGTAAGGCTTCTTTAATAGTGGTTCGTTTAGCCATTTTATTTAATTGAAAATAATCAATTCGATGATAAAAATATTGCAGTTATTGATTCAGTTATCGAGTCAAAAGTTAATAATTTTGAATGAAAACAAAAGCAAAGAAGACTAGATTTCATTTCAAACAAAAGATTCAAAAATTTTAATCTTCTTTTTTCCTTCTTTCTTGACTTGCTTGGTTTTTATACATGAATATTATAAATACAGTAAATTATTTAGGGACCAGTAGTGTGTAATTCATTCCGCCCTTTCGTCCAACTTTTTACCGTTAGGATCGCAAATAGCAAATTTTGTAAGCGGAAGGCAGCCATATTGAATTTGCCAGGTTTGTAAAGTCAGAAATTTTGTATTAAAATTAGGCCATATGTCGGGAACTCCGATTTTTTTACTGTTGTTTCTGTTGTTATTGTTTTGTCTCTCTTGTCTGGTTTTAGAGTTATAACGTTTGAAGTGGGACAATTTCAGACGTATATCTCCGAAACTATAAGAGATTCCTACATACTATGGGTATTATTGAAAAGGTTTTCAACTTATATTTCATTTATGTAAATAATATTTTATGGAAAAAGAATTGCTTTTCAAGAAAAAATAAATTAAGGATTTTGTATATAATTTGTTTTAGTTCATTACTTTTTTACTAGGTAAAATGTACAATTAACCTATATATTTACAATCTACAATCTCTTACCTTTCTATGCATATACATATGTATATTTATCGTCAGGATCGGTTCCAGGAGTTTGGGACAAAATGCTTTTCTCGAAGTGCAAAAAAATCGGAGTTATGGCGGCGTCCCTAAAGTGTTCCAGAATTAGATATAAGAAAGTGTGATATCGAGACAAGAAAAACCATTTGAAAGCACTTTTTAATATCTAAAATCTATGTTGTACTCTTTTTATCAAAACTTAACGATTAAGTAATTGTTTCGACTATGGCAGGAATATAAAAATTAAACCAATTAAAACCCTATAACTCGTAAACTAAACGCGATCGATATTTTTGGTATAAATGCAGAATAGCCGCCTAGCTGTTTTATTTTCAGCTTTTGTACGGTTAGGTGGGAGCTGCCATCTTGGTCAAATAAATGCGACTAATTAAAGTTAATTATCTCTTAAACCATGTGAGCTAGCGGAATTTCTAATATTTTTTTCATACAAACTACCATTTAAAATTGAAAAATTTGTATCAAACATCCCGCGTCAAGCTTTTCATAAATACAATTTCTCTTATAGCTTGAAAAGAATTGATATTTCACGGATAAAGTGTTATATTTTTTCAAAAATTATTGTAGCTCCTTAACCGTAATGTTATGTGCAACAAATACCTCAAACGGTACTTTGCACGTTCCGCGAAAAAGGTTTTGGAATACTAATTAACATGCACTAGAATCCGGACGGTGTGGAAATTGTTAAACTGCCTCCATGGTTTCGGCTGGTTTTGCCATCACATTTTCCCTGTCCTGCTGACTCTGTAAACGGTGCAGCGTTCCTTCCAATACCAGTCGTTTCAAGTACTGAACATTGATGGCGCTGCCACCCAAATCTTGCAAATTTTTGAATTTTTCAGGATCGCACATGTTGACGAATTCAAAAGATTACAGGGTCGTAAAACCCTTTATTATGGCTCTGGCTCACTGGTGCTCTCGCTGTTTTAGCGAGCACGACTGAGCCGTTGCTCCTGGCCTGGTGATAGGTAGCTAGCAAAAGCTGTTTTTTTAATGAACTGTATAGTATTTTAGCATACAAATGACACTTACCCAGGTCTCTATCCAGGTAATATGGAAATTTTAAGATTTCCCCATTTTTCTAAATAAGCCACCTTCATGCATTCAAAAAATAAAACTAAAAAACAATTTAGTATACTGTACCGGATCTCCAATTCCTTAAAAACGCTGCTTCTATTTGCTCCCATGCGAAAAACTTCAAACCTGAAATAACGCTTCCGAACAACTTGGGTCTAGGCGTAAGAAGGCATTTCTTAGGATTTATGGGCGGTTGAATGTCGTAGAAGGGTAACCAATGTACATATCAATCCTACACAATAATAAACTTAAGTTTATATTTTTAAATCGAATGTTGTGTTTCCAATATTTTTATATTTGGTAGCAAATACATTATACTTTTTATATGTATATGAGTATATATTCACTTATTCAATTTTGAAGGCCTGGATATTGGTGGCTTCCTATTTTTAAGGGTCTTTGCGCAACCTGATTGAACTTCGGATGATTCTTCGGTCCCTCGATCTTCCTTTTAATAGAGAAGATGCTATTTCGATTTAACTGGGACGATGATGTAATACGCAGCGATGCCGATCAAAACAACAGCAATCTGCAGGAAAAATTTTCTGAAATGAGATAGTTTTAGAACACTTTGAAAATGCATTTTTTGCATTAGAGCAAATGTATGTAGCTCGTTTGTTTGTATGTATGTAATCCTGTGTTGTATACTTTATGAAACTATAAATAATTCAACATTTTTCATTGAGAAATTGTGTTTTTTATCAAAATTACTTCTTGGGTGAACTTTGCGAAACCTTTTAGATTATACTCGATTATTGTTGCCTCAGGAAGAGTTACAACTGATTTGATATATGTATGTATGTACTCAAATCCTCACTTATAGAGGATCTAATCTATCTGTTAGTAATAATGTAAAAGAGGGCATTTCTTAGGCAGTTCGGTACGTAAGGATTCTAAAAGATTTCTACTGGCTCAACACATTTTCATTACTTCCGTTAGAGCAGAGAGTAGAGAGAACTTATAGTTATATTTATTTCTCATTTTATCCTACTTCGCATTTGTCAATCGATCATGACTCAAACGGACAGACAAACTGACAAATCCATAATTACCCAGGAAGAAGCAATTTGCTACATCATAAATTTTAGTTACATTCGAATGGGAAAGCTTTGTGCTATGCTATAGTATAAACTATAATTTATAATATTATTTTTTCTTAACTTTCATAAAACGAATTTCGAAATACATACGTCTCCAAAATATTAAATATTAACTAATCTAATAAGTTTCCATCTTATTTCTAATCAATGATTATGTAAAGATATTTTATTTTTTTATATAATCTTATTATTACTATTCTATTTTATATTTAAAATAATAACAATTTAATTCATATTAACTACAGTGTTATTTCCAAAGAAAACTTATACCCACATTTGCTCAATGTTGTTGGCACAATTAAGAAGTTTTAAGAAGAATTTACCTGCTTACAAAGTCAATTGATACAGCAAATATTGTAGTATAAGAGCTGGGCCACAATACGGCAGCGACAGTGTCAGTGTTTCTCTCACTTTCGCTGTCAGCCTACAATGAAAACAGTGGCAGCGCGCAGCGCTATCTGTCATTTGTCATTTGTTTTCACATTTGTATTTGTTTGAGTATTTGTTTTGTTTCATTCCTATAGAATAAGTGAGATTTTTTCTAAAAGGGTTGCAACACTTTTATCCAAAAAATGAGAGGATTTTCATTTCACTGCTCACTGCCGAACTAGAGTCTATAATTTTTCCCCTACTCGGCAGTGTTTTTTCCCATAAGGTTTGCATGGTGAGAGAAACACTGACACTGTCGCTGCCGTATTGTGGCCCAGCTCTAAAGTGAATCAAATAGCTCATTAGAATCAAATGTCATGAAATAAATAGCTCATTAGTGGGTTTCAATCGAATTGCGTCATGAGAACAGGAAGCGTTATAAAATTGGCAGGTTTTTGTACGGAGTCCATCAACATGATGGAAATAAGTTTTTATAGGTTGAGATGAGATGTCATTCACAGTAGAACACCTAGTTAAGTAGTCACTTGTCACAGCTCTTTTCTGAAAAAACGAAAAGGCTTTAATCATACTCCAGCTTGCCAAATAGAAGGATCCAAAATGATTGATTATAATGTGGCGTCCAACACCAGCATTAAAGCTAATATCCTTCAGACTATTGGGACTTACTTCATTCTTTATAGTTTGAAAGCACCAGATAGCTCTCCTTATTTTGGCATGCTTTTCAATATAACAAATTAAGGTATTCGTAGTTACGGGTGCTTTGAAATTGGAAGTACGAACCACTTCCAAGTCAACGGAATCGCGTTCGGCAATCACTGATTCCTCATGATTTTCGATATTTTTAGTTGGATTTTTGCACTGTTTAGTTTTCTTTCGTATTGTTATGCAGTCCTTGCATAAGGACTGCAACCAATATTAGTTTCATTATTATTGCTTCCAATAATAGCAACATTGGAAGATGGAAGATGTTGATGCTGTAGTGTAAGTTCTAATATATTGTGCAGTATATTCTGCATTTATGGGGACTTTTTTCCGAAAATAATTGACCTTCCAAGTCCATTTAATGATAATTGACAGAATATTTTTCCTCATTGATAAATTTGTTTGCATTCCAATACCTTTTCTATAATAGTAGTCATCTTATTTTGGAATGATTATCATATGCATAGCAAATGCAGTTGATTTGCCTACTTGCGGGGCAAATTGAAGTTCATATAGTGGAGGTTCCCTAATTATTTCTCCATTGTTTTGCGGAAAAACTAGATGAGACTTATGGTCGATATGGTTTAGACAGTTGTTCAGAAATTCTCCCTGCCTTTGGTATAAACACAGCCGCAATCTCGGCCCATGTTGTCGGAAGGTAGCCAAGGATTAAGTTGGCTGTGAAGATGCGTGATAAACTAGTGGCTAGTACATCCACACCCTGTAAAAAAGAAATTCTTTCATTATTAAAATGTTCAAAATACTACAAAGTATTAAAATATAAAAGTATTATAATATTAAATAGATTCAATATCTAAAGTTTAAAGAACATTTGAATGTGTGTGAACTACAGATTATGATAATTTAATCATAAAAATAATAAATCCTAGAGATTTTATTTTGAACTGAGGACTAATTAAATGTTCACAGATTTAGTTGCGTTTTCTATTCTTTCCTATTCACTTCTGCATCCTCCGATTTAATCACTGCTTTTTATTTGAGTAGCTTAATTACTCGCATTCCTCTGCAATCCTATTGTAATGAAATTTTGACTTGTTAATCCACTTTTGGCTCTGGTAAACAGACGATGGATTCATTGTTTCAATCGCAAACAATTTGTCCAAATTTGCATGAAACCCTTTTCACGTCCTTTGAAGCAACGGAAGCTGTTGAGTTCAATCAGTGTTTCGTATTGTGCTCGGCGATGCGTCGATCCTACTAAGCTAATAAAATATGTACATATACAATATATTGTATGTAGAAAAAACCACTCTGTGTTTTATAAATTAACCACCGGAATGTAGTTTTATGAAACGTATGAATGAATGAATCTTTAATTGGCGTCATAAAATTGTTCGAGGAAAAAATGTTTTTATTTATTTTTACTATACATTTTGTAAGGGAAATTTAATTACTAAATCAACATCTCTTCAGAGCGGACTACAAATTTTCGGGACGTAGGTATGTCTTTTTTTCTCTCTCATTTCTCTGGTTATTGTATTGTGTCTATTGATTTCGTAAAAGAGAAATAAACTTCAGCTTTGGATCCAGAGCATCTTCAGCCGAGTGGAACCGTTCGCTACGAAACTAATTCCCACATTTGTAAGCGGAACTTCTTGAGGCACAACATTTCGCTCTAATGGACAACATTGTTCCGTTATTTAAATTTGCATAATCAAAATCAAAAACATTATTCTCTTCATCATATACAACAACAACGAATCGTCGAAGCGTCAATTTGAAGTTGCTGAAACGCCCATCAATTCACCATAACCTCACAATGACACTCTTAACCTCAACTTTGCATCTTGGAGTTGTCGGCACCCACCGTCGGTCGTCGCCGTCCTCATCGACCTCATCGTCTAAAATAATGTTATGCAAATTCAGTTTAGATCCACTTTTGAGTGCGTTGGTCTATGATGAACGAGAAGGACATGGCAGAGGAAGGGGAGGAGGGGAGAGGAGAGAGAGAGAGAGGTGTTCCAGGCGAATAATAAACATCGCTACATAAGCGAGCAACATATTATTATAATTGCCGGCTGCTGGTGTCGAAATCGAATTTGTTGCTGTTGTCATGAATGGTTTTGTTGTTGCTTTTCATTCCTGCTGTCATGGGCCTCGTCCCCGTCCTCAGTTGTTCATCCTGACGACAGCCACTTTCAGCTTTTTAGCGCTTTGAAAAATTATGCTGTCATTGTTCCTGCTCATTTCCTGGGCTCGAAGGCTGTGCGAAGCAGCCAGCTCGCGCCAGTTTGTGGCATCGTTTTGAGAGTTGCTCTTTCTGGGGCAGGGGTTGGTTGGGCGGCCTTCCGTCCTTCGCAGTGACACACGTCAATCCGTTGTAAAACATGCCCGAGGGTTTGCTTACAGCTTAAATAATAAGTAGTAAATATTATTAAAACATGAAGAAACAACGGAATAAATTAAGTGCGATTTGAAACCTCCAATTTTAATGAAATTATATTTCAGAATATAATTCAGATAATTCACGAACATTATATTTCAAGGGCAGAGTGAGATGCCTGGTTGGCGGGAGGGCGAAGAGGGGAGGAAGGGAAAAGAAATTTTATCTGTATTCGGATTTTGGCACTAATTTTAATACTTGCAATCGCTGGATTTTCAACGAATGCAATAAAATTAATTGATAACAATTAATCAAATAATATACGGTTATGTTTCGAACTATTGCCTGAAAATATCCTTACTTAGTTTCAAACCATTTTAAACCCTTCTCAACTTCAAATTGTTCTTTTGTAAATAATTGTTTTTTCTTCATTTCCAACAGATTTTTTCGTCGTTATTTAGTACAAAAGACCATTTGGTGTTTTTTCCAATATTTTGACATCTTGTATCCTGCACAACAAGCGTCACAGCGGACGGATGGGCGGAGGGGTGTAAACAATAAACCATAACGTGAAATAAGCAAAAAAATTAACCCTTTAATTTTATTTCTAAAGTTTACTTATATTCAGATCGTTTGTATGACCAAAAAAAATATAAGTAGAAAAAAAAAAGAAAAGAGCAACCATGAAAACGCAACAAATTTTTATGATTTTTCTATGCAAATTCGTAGAAAGCTTGCACGAAAGGAATTTTCACAATTATATTTCAGTCGATGTGAAAGGACTCTTTTTTTTTTCCTCTGCAGGTGCTGCTCGAATTTTCTAGTGCAAGTATTTTGTACTTCTTCATTTTTTACCAACCTCTTCTTCTTCTTCTTCTTCTTAGTCTTCTTCTTGTTCTCCCTTAAGGAAGATGAAATACTTTTTGGGGGTGTTTTTGTCAAATTCTTTGGTGTTTCAAAACAGAGAACAAAAAAACATAATAAAATTATATGGTAATAAATTAGATAGAATTGTGAAAAAAATATGTAACAACAGCGAGTTTTTTAATTAGTTCTTCAGTCAGAGAACAATAAAAAAAGAACTGCATGAAATCAACCGTGAAAACGAAAAAAAGATATCGAATTAAGTTTTGTTTGTGTTTGCTACCCAATTCTGTGTGCGTGTGCGTGTGTGTGTGTGTATTGAAGTTGATACAGTGAAGGATACTTTAACGTAGAGTACACTGCGGTACCCTTGTACACTGAGTGAACGAAATCGCAGACGAAAGATTAAACTATGTATTCATAACAAGCTATGTTAACACAAAGAATGGATGAGACATCAGATTAGCATAAAAAACATCAGATGCACTCTCTGGCGATGCTAACAGTTTAACGGAGTTGGTATGTCTTTCATATCCTTGTTTATTGACTTCAAAATCTTATTCTCATATCAATCTGCCCTGATAGAGGATATCAGGATATCAGATACCTCCTCTTCTACCCAAAATAATGTTCTTTTGCGGGGAAAAAATAAAAAAATCCTGACAAAAAATGGCTAAAATGAGAAAAGGCTTAATATTGTGTGTATGCTTTGATTAACAGCAGATGGGTTCGATTCGCTCGCCCGCTCGTAGGCAAACCCAACATCGGTTCAGTGCGGCTCTCAACTCGATAGAGATTTATTGCTCCGTGTCCCCGAAGGAGTCAATTATTCAATCGATTATTTCAGGCAATCATACAAATCGACAATTTATGTCTCCGCCATTTCCAATAAATCTTGTTTTTTCTTTTTTTTTTGCAATAAATTCTTTTTTCCATTGCGAGCCAAGAGTTGGATTTGCACAACATGTTTTATTTGGTAGTGACAAAGGCCCGAAACATGTGGGTTTGAGTGAAACATGTGTGTAAATTTTTGGTATTTTTTTTGTGTTCGCAGCGGAAAAAAACAGCAAACTAAAGGGTAACATCCACTCACACACACACACACACACGCACGCACACCCACAGAGAGAGAGAGAGAGAGAGAGAGAGGGGTCACAAAGGGCTGCTGTTTTGCAAGAACGGGTTGTAATACAAGACCAGTGGTGCCTGAAATAATCAATTTGTTTCGATTTGGTTGGAAAACAAAAGAGTTTGCAATAACTTCAAGTATTTCATTTTGAATAGTTTGTTAAAGTGTTTAAACTGGAAACTGTCGTTATAAGTAAGTAGAGTGGTCTGTTATGCTTCGCTTCACCCTCGCCGCTGCCCGACGTGGCTTTCCCCCTCCCTGCCAGCAAACAGCACCTGTGGGAGCCATTGAACGGTACACAAATCCCACTAATTTCGGATGTCACCAGCAAATGTTCACCCGTTCTGTTGTCCTCGCTCGTTTTTTCCCCCCGTTACTTTATCTTTTCTATCCCCCTGATCCTCCTCCTCATTCTCCTCCGACTCCTGACCTTTGATTCGGGCTTCTTTAAATAGCTTCAGTTGAGTTCGCACGGCAACCCTTTTCACAAACCGTTAAACATAACTGCACGCAATTATTGCACATTTGAATGAACTCCAGGCGCCCTGCTTTAACGCCCACTCCGCTCTCCTTCCGCCGCCCAGGCGAAGTGGAATTTTTACATTTAATTTTCACGACTTTTTACGTCTTTTCTATGGTAATTTTTTTAATGTTCAACGTTCAGCGTCTTTTCATTAGCATCGGCGACAAAGAAGTAGAAAAAAAGGATGAATGAACTTTAGTAGGCGTGAACATATTGCAACAGTCGAGTGGAAGGAAGAAAAAACAGCACTAAATGAGGATTTTTCAGGATTTTCCCTCAAGCACTTCATTCTCTGGCGTTTTGTGAAGAAACTGGTCGAGGTGGAGGTACGGTGAATAGAAGCAACTGAAAAAAGTAGCCATTGCTAATTAGATCAACATAAAATTTACATTACAAGAAATAAAATACATAAAAAACAAGAGAAGAGAGACGGAATTAAATTCCTCGAATTTAAGGAATTATATGCATGCATACATTTTATATTTGGAATTAAAAATCCTCCAAATAGAGGTTATAATAAAACCAGAAAAAGTTCTAGAATACTGCACACCCTCATATTTTGTATGGCATATGGAAAAGTGGGCGGACTAAACCCACTTCTGTCGAGGTTGTGGTGGTTTTGTAGTATACAGATATTAGATTATGTCTTCACTCAGTTCGAAGGACGAATAGTTTCGTAGATCTCTTCAGCGAAATTCATTTATTGGACATATAATACAGAAGTGGGCGGGTCACGACAATGTTCAGTAAATTAATTAATTCTAAAGTGCGTATATTATCATTTTTCACTCTAGAACACATCGAATATTACTTATTTCAAGGTACTTTAAGGTCTTGCAGAGTACCTATGTACATTCAATATCAGGCCCATTTTTTGAGGGTGAGGGGTTAGTATAGCTACCAGTTGATTGTGAATTAAATTCCGTGGTCATAGCTTACTTACAAAACAATATGCATCTCCTTCCTTGGAGTTGCCAGTCTCTCAGTCAACTCTCAACCGCTCACTCCTTGTTAAAAGCCCCAAGAGTCTGTTATTCTCCTCAATTCCCATTATCCTTTTATCCTTATTGTTTTATGGTGTTACTCGGAGGATTTCTTCTGCTTGCATTAGCGTCTATTATAACTGCACCTTGAAGTGCTGCTTCTTGTTGTAGTTCTGTATAGTATTTTTATGCTATGTTTTTCAAGTGATTTCATTGCGTTACATCTTTGTGATTATTACAGTCGTTATGGACACGTTTATCTGCTCTTCACTCCACTTGTTTCGTCTTCTTCCCATCAACAAAGTCAGGATGCGAACATAAAAATCCTTGCAGGCGGTCTTCAGCACATAAACGATGTCATCTTCATGGCCAACTGTAATCTCGCATTCCTCTAGCAACTCCTTAGGAATCCTTGTTATTCCTGGACATTTCTGCAACGTGTGCAAATGTTTCTTTGGATTACTGTAACGTGCGATTTTATCACCAACGTCAATTCGAATGCAATTTTCGGAATTTCCGAAATTGTTTCGAGAAATAAAATCGAAGGAGCAGACGCAGTTGAACCCAATAAACTGGAACTGAAGTGAATAAAATAAGCATTTGAATTAATGCAGAAATTGAAAATGCTCAACATGCGATAAGATGTCGCTTGCAGATGGGGTCGGCGGTGGTGAGAGGTTTATTTTACAAATAATTAGAAGATGAACTCAACTCCACTGAAGCCAATGAATCGATGTTGAACTGCGAGTAAGCTAACCGCAAAAGAACGCAAAGACGACCGGTACCAATGCTTTGAATTTTTAGTGCTTCATTTATTATGTCTTAAATAGGCTTGTGACAGATAAGCTTGAGTAGGTTATGTTACGATATCTCTTTCTTTCTTTAATTCAAGTCGCTGACTAGTAGTCAGTTATAATTCTGGAAAATAGTCCTACATTTTCAAGATCACAATTAGGATCAGTTAGATCGATAAAAAGATAACATAAAGCATTATCCACCTACATGAAACTTGATCTTGCTAGCCTTACACCAGAAAAGCCCCTTTATAACGCATCTGATGGCAACAAAAACGATTAAAACGCTTTTATATTGTTTTTAGATTACTTCATATTAACTTATGTATGTATATGCAAGTGGGCGTAACTATAGTGACTGTATAAATATAATTTGAGGAAGGTCAGAAGCAATGATTTCTTTATCTTCTATAAAAGAGTTTTGCTTTTAACCAAAAATTTGCTTATTTATTTATTTTTCTTTGTGTTAAAATTTCCGTAGCGCTGATTTTCAAAATTACAACAATCAAGAATGATACACTTTTACACTCACTAACACACTTGCAGAAATATATGTACGTGTGCGTGTGTATGTGTGTTTGTATGTTTTTCTTCCCAAGATAATCGTTAATAAAATACAAATGAGTCTCATTTCATTTCATTACCGCACACGAGTTTCGAGAGGAAATGCAAATCGCAACTCGATAAAAGTGTTTTGAGCCATAAAGTCTGTCATATTTTAACGAAATTACAATGAAACCATTTTGCATGGCCATGAAGCAAGACTCTTCACATAAACACAAACACACACACACACACACACACACACACACATTCACATTTCGATGTAAAGATTCACATGTATGCTTGTGTCCTTTTATGGGACACACACACACATCCTCTCTCACAGGATAATTAGAATTATCCTCTGTCGCACGTTGCTGCTTCATCGAAAACTTTTGCAGCTTCTTCGGGTGCGTTCGCGTGCTCTGAACTCTGAACTCTGCACGCGTGCGATGGATGAGAACAAATACACAAGAGCGTAACCGTAACCAATGTTTAATTACCACGGGTCCCAAAACGCATTCCGACAGATTTGCATATCTAGCTCATGTGAGGATATCACGCCAGTGTGTATGTGTGTGTGTGTGTGTGTGTGTGTGTATGTGCCAAGGATTCTACTAATAAGGATCTTCTTCTCAGTTGGGACGAGTCCTGAGTAGTCGATGTTCCACTAAGCGAAGTTTCCACATTTAAATTTTCGGTAATAATCATTTAAATTATTAGACAGCGTCTCGTAAGTAAATCAAATGTTTCTTATCTCTTATTTGGAACTCCTGGCGGCATTCACAACTATATGTATATGTATGTGTGTGTTTGTGTTTCTCTGTTTGTTTGGGTTGAATGGAACAGAATAGAATTCTGGGTAGTAAATTAGACCGAGATTGTATCGCGTTACGTAACTTATGTGCAATTAAAAGAAAGACTTATTGCAGTATTCCACACCTTCGCAAGTTAGTCCTGCATCGCAACCGTGTACTGCGATATGTGCAAAGAAAATGTATACGTATCCGAAGAAGGTTCTGTAAAAACTTTCAATTTGCAATTACAACTGAATATCTTTAATGAAATGTTTACCATTACAACTCAGTCTTAGATGACGGAGTCAGGTTTATAATCCTTTTTGTAAATTTCGAAATTTATGAAGGAAATCATTAAATAACTAAGAGATAAGCAAATGATAATGATATTGGTGGGAGTTTAATAACAGAACTAGATTAGGTTAGGTTACGGGGGCTGTGCCCAATCTACATACGTGAAGACAGAGAGACAATCGGTTCGAGGCAGTCAAGGGTGTCTTCTGCTAGACCCTCCTTGTAGCTGCGACCGTGTGATATCCAGCCTGTTGCATTTCAACAACTTTTTTCTATGCAAGTGTAGGAGGGCCATAAGACTCTGGCCACGCGAGGTCATGACCTTAGTACCTGCTTGTTCGCTAGCTGATAGAAGAGAATCTGCAGTGCATTTTTGCAGTATGTTCTGGTACCCAGATTAGGGTAATTCTGTTGTTCCTTGCAAGCTCTTCTTTGAAATCCATCACAAGCCGTGTATTTTGTCCTTCTTTCTCCCGTTTCTACCAGTTTAACTCTCTTGTAATTTCTTGCTTTAGCAATCCATTAAATCAAACTAACTAATCAAATTGTCATGTTTGGGGGTCTTAGTCTATGGTATTTATTGTGTTTTGGTAATTTTGAATTTCTGGGGTTGTGTATGGACGGGTCTGGGTCATCGGGAAAGGAGTGATTACTCCTCTGTTGAATTATTGAATAGATTTCTGTTTAAAATTCTTATCTTGAGTAGTTGTTATTATTTATGTGTCGATTTATGAATCTTCGACCAGACGGTGGTCAATTCTTGTAAATTACCCTACAGTACCCTACAGCCTCCGTTTACAAAGCTCAAAATGCAATAAGGTCGCACCAAGGTCAAAATACACTCTGAGGTGACAAGGGATCGCATGACACCCTGGAATTGGAATGTTTATCGGCTCGTTAGTCTAAATTGGGATCAACCGCTTTTAATCAATCTCTGTTTAATTTAAATAAATACATTTTCTGAAAGTTTTCTTTCAGTTTGAGCATTTGAGAATGTTTAGGATTTTAATTTGCAATATTTTTTATAATTACAATATTTATTTTAAGTACCAATCACCATACGTTTTTATGTTCCTCCTCACTAAATACTAAAATCTTTTAAACAACGCAACGTTCACTGAAGAAGCCACAGAAGCACTCGTTACATAATCGTAATCTTCAAAACATTAAAGAGAGTTGGTAGCACGGTACGAGTACGTAGCTAGATGGATAGATAAGTAGACAGAGAGATGCTTGTTAACTGTTGCCTGTTGTAATGAAAAAGTTTTGATTACTTGTATTTGTACTTCATGTTCCTTTTCTTCTTTTTCTTCTGCTCTTTTATATGTGTAATTATAATGTTTACAATGAGGTGAAATGTGGTTGTTACAACCATTTTTATTACCCACAGCATCAAGTCATAAAAACTTACATAAACTAACAGCATATAAAAATATAAGTACAACAACAATAAGCAGCACAACAACACTTTTAAAAAAGCTAGTAAGGATAAAATTAAGCAATGAAATTAAACCGTAATGATTTCTCATTCCAGATAAGGTGCCTCTGGAAATCCTCATAAAACTTATTTAATAACCTGGTTCATATGCTGTCCACACTTCTTGAGTGGACGAATTTAGTATTTATGCGTTTACTGTTTTTTTCTGTTACTTTTGTTCCGAGATTCGTTCATCACATTTATACGCGGCTTTATCACTGCTTAAAAATCTGTGATTTACTTTGAGTTTACAAATTTATTGCTCGCTTTCAATGCTACTGCCGCCGCAACAGCAGGCGCGTTGTAATTGTAATTGACGATAAGGTCAGAGTTGCCCTCGTTACGCTTTGCTTTTTCTTTTGTTTTTTTTTTACAACTCTGTCATTGCTTTCGTTTTTAGTGCTTAAGTTTTGTTCAGTCGATAATCAACCATGGAAACGAATTTGTTAACAATTCATTGGACAGAAATGTTATGGACAGAAATGCTATGGACAGATATGCTGCTATGGACAGAAATACTGTTGTCCAGTAATCAGCGACAAATGACACTTTTTACACAATCTGCTACTGAATACTAAATAGGTTTTTATTCTGTCTGTTATATCTGTCTGTTCTTTTTAATGTTATAAATAAAATAGTTTATTACTCTATTTCTATAAATACTATTATTCACCAGAAATTTTAAAAAGATTATGGAATATCTTAATTTAAATACAGAAAACCTAATTTATTTTGGAACAAAACTTTGTAGAAAACTCCTTTGAAGAAGGAAACTTCTTCTTCTTCTTTCTTGAATATCATTCTAAATTACACGTCTTTTCACTTTCTTCCTAATATTCTATAAATTCTACGAGACCTTGCTTTATTTTAGGATACAAGAGACAAGTCATTTGCATCTACATTAAAACTTTTGACATACATTTGCTTGGTACAGTCGAATGTTATTTAAGAACGGTCTTGCTTCTTAATAGCAGCAGAAGAACTTCTTATGCAGCCTCTGTGACCTTTCGACCGAGGAAGAAGTGTTCGTTATGAGACTCAGGTGTATCGTGTGTCACTTAATGTGTGCTCTTCGTCTGAAAGGTAAAACTTAGACTGCAAAACTATCCCCATAAAAACTAGAACTACCCACAGTTAGTAGTTTCACCGTACTGCTGATGATGTCGGTGATGATGAGCTCTTTATTTTTCTAGAATCATATTTTTATGTACATATACGACGTACATACTTAGTACTTATCGAGTTTATTTTATTAAAATAATTCGTGAATAGTAAAGAGTTTACGATATTCTATACATATATTCATAGTATTTTTTTCTTTTTTTTTTGTTAAGACAAAAAAATCACGTATTCTTCTACTTATGTATGTACATGTTGCTTTGTTATTTTTTACGCTTCGTTTATTAACAAGTAAAAAAAAAAATTATGTCATATGAAAATCTGGTTTGGAACGGGGGCGGATCGATCAATCGACCAGTCATTCAAAATTATTCAACTATAAAAAATCAGTGTCAAAGTCACAAACGGCTCAGAATCATCGAGGAAAGCATAATAACCACGAGTAAAAGCACGAGTACAAGTAGAGGAGAGAAGAAAAAGACAACAAAAATATCGTAATTTCCACAGTGGCAACACTGAAACGCTTCCATCTCAATCAAAAACAAAAAATCTAATTCAGCTCATGAAGCAGACATGAGCCAAACACTGGCCAGGATGCGGCAGGAAGTTCGTTAAACAACCATCTACTGATTAAATCGTCAGGATATCACAAGTTCAGACAAGAAGAGAGAAAGACGAAGAAAGAGCGAAAGACGCAGAAGGAAGAGTGCGCACGAGAGAGGGAGCGAGAAAGTGACAGAAATAAAAAAATATCACCGGAATAAAAGAAATTAAAAGTAGAAATAAAGACTACGAAGTGCGATGAATAATGCATGAATTCATGTAGTAGTTGCTAACTAAATCCTTAAATAGGCCAAATCAACTCGTCCTACGTGTGGTTGAAGCAGTTGAAGCAGAAGCAAAGGAAACTGCAGCAGTTCAGTTGGGGGCATTAAAGAAGAATAGCCGAAGAAGGGTCAGTAAATGCTCTGGACTCATGTGAAAAACTTGGCCGGGATCGAGTTAGACAAACAATTGGAAAAATATTCGGGTGAAGGAGGGGGAAAGGAGGTCGAATGGGTGGGCGGTGTGCGGTGTGCGATGGGCGATGTGCGGCATTTAATTCGACTTGTTTAGTCGTCCATTGTTGATGGAACGCACACGCCTGTTGACAACCGACGGGTGGGGTTCGGCTCGGAGGCGGGGGATGAAGAAATAATTACCCTTGCCAGTGACGACAGTGATGGACCAGCAAATATGAACCCGGGAGTGTTTGGCCACAATTATGCATGGATGAGTAGAGACTCGAGCTGGGATTGTGGATTTTTCGCTTGACTGCTCGATGCTCGATGCTCATCGACGATGGAAGGGATGAGTCGAGTCGGGGACGGAAGAGTTAAGCGTATCTGGAAGCGAGTCTAGCAAAGTAAACAACTGGTCAGTTTAATGAGCAACTCTAATGAAGAGCTTAACCGGTAGATATGTGTGTGTATAAGTGTGTGTGTGTATGTGTGTGTGTGTGTGTGTGCCTGTGGGGAATGAGACTTTTATAGTGAAGTTAAAGGACACAAACGGAAATGGAAGTGAAGCAGCTTCCGGAATTGTAATTTTTCGCCGCATAAGAAATCAGTTTTTATTGTCTGCTACTCTTTGTGTCTCTGAAGAGCGCCGGATTCTCTGTTTGCTTTTTCCATAAGCAACACTCCAGCGTCGCCATATGAAAGACTCATAAATTGCTGCTTCTCAACAACGTGCTAAAAATTGCCATTTTATTTAAATTTTCCGCATTTTCGAAGCATTGCAAAAAGCGCATAAAATCAAAACTCGAACATTTGTTTGCAAACATACGAGTTCGCAAATAAGTAGCCGTGAAATTGGCTCCGTGTAAAGTGGTTCCAAGACTGCCACCGCCTCCCGCCGTCACCGTCACCGTTACCGTCTCTGCTGCTGCTGCTGTTCTTCGTTTCAGTCATTTGAAAAATGTGTGTCATTTCTTACATTCGCGATTTTTAAGTTATCGCCTCGCCTCACCTCGCCTCACCTCGCCTCATATTCATGTAATCGGGTGCATGTGTGTGCGTGTGTATATCCTGGAAATTGGTGACAGTTGTTGTCTATTGATGCCCGCACAGCCACCGTGACAACATTTTACATTCGCAACGCATTAAAATTTTGTTTTCGAATTTTTTACTCCATTTATTTTTAAGCAGGATGATTGTTAAAATTAAAAAAGTACCGAGCTGAACCGTCTTATGGCGTGAAAACAACCCTCAGAATGTGATTTCAAGTGTTTGCCAAATTTTTAAATGTTTAAATGACGATTTCGTTCCGTGAAAAATGAGGAGGTATCAATAAAATTACTTTACAAGATGTCACACACACACACTCTCGTACACTTACACGTAAAAGGGTCCATTCTAAAAACTGAAGTCGCTTTAGAAATCTAATAATGCGGAAGCATTAAGCAGCAATCGAATTAAACATCATGTTGTTATATACGGACATTACGGATTTGATAGCATTCAAAAGTGCATAAAAAATATGCAATGGGAGTTTATAGTTCCACAAGAAAATTCCTAAACCTGACTATTTTCTTATGCAGTTATAAAGAAAATTTTTGGGATTATTTTATATAAAATTACAAATGTACACATACAATAAATCTTTCTTAATTTTCTTAATTTCATTTATGGCTTTTAATGAAAATGTTTCAAAAATTAAATACAGATTTTCGGTTTTCGTTATTTTCATTGTTTCGAAAATGGTCTATTTTAAGAGCGTAGTCCCAGAACCCGACCTAACAAAGCAAACCACAAATTTTCGAAAAAACATCATTATTTCAAAACATAGCCAATAGTCCAGTGGCTTTGATAGCTTGTTTATAGTAAGACTCGTGAAAACCATGATCCGCAGACTATCCGAGTAATACATCAACTTGACTTAATCTCAATCTTACTACTTAGTGGGACCTATTTGTCTTAAATACCCGCCTCTAGAACCCACTCAATAAGCAATAAATATATAATTCATTCAGTGCTTTACACTGAGAAATTAACATATTCCACATCTTAGAGATATTCAAATAAAGCTTGTTTGTCCTTTCTAATTATAAGTACATTCTTATATTTATTTACTCTTGATACACGATCATCAAAATCTTAAACAACATATGGTCTCTACTTAGATGCTGTGAACCGATATCAAGAATATGAAGACTTTCCCTAGAAGAGTTTTGCAATCCTATTTCGGATTTACGAGTACATAGTAACAAAAAAGCTTTTCTACAATGGCAATTCTATTGGGAATTTTAACTGACGAATAGGTTCGTCATTATTTCATAACTCTTACAGTGATTCTTTAGAATTTCCAAGTCTGTTGTAAGATGTTGTAAGTGTTATACTATGGATAGCCTGGAAGAAGTGGAGATTCCTCCACTGGAGATGTGTTGCCATATAAACGGACAACATTTAATATATTCTCTAAAGACCCAAACGGAGACTATAGAAAACAAGCACAATATTTGCGTAGCTCATCTGGATATAAATTAACTAAACAATCTTATCAGAAACTGATACACTTCTTCTGAGGAGGGTGCTGAGGAAGGCGGGGGCCTCGAATTCAGGCTAATGAAGGAAGCAGAACAAATAAACAAACAAAAATACAAATAAGGATCCATGAGGACGAATGTCTCTGCAAGCGAGCGTTACACAACATGCTTTATTATATTTATGGTTGTCGGGGTGTATATGTGTGTGTGTGTGTGTGTGTGTGTGTGTATTTGTGGCTTGGAAAGGGTACACATGACTGACTGGGGCATGAGATGGTGTCCAAGACCATTTGCGGTGGAGTGCGGTGCTGTAATATTAATTTATTGCCTTGCGTGAAACATACGTCGTCGCTGCGAAGAACGGAGTCGGGTTGCGGCAAATGAAAAAGGACAATTTAATTTAATTTCCCGGAGTTGACGCTGACGAAGCCCACAAGCCAAACAACACACTCACACTCACTCGCCACACAGAAAACAATAGTTTACACTTGTGACCAGAGAATGTGGTCGTGAGACGATACTGAGTGCCACTGAAGCGGTCTCAGGACGAAGGCGATCCTGCTTGCGGAATGAGGACGAATGATAATTTATAGCCACTAATTAGGAAATGATGAATTTCACTTGAATGCGAGAGATGAAGCATGTGGCGAGAATTGTTCGGTCTCCGGTCGTTGGTCGCTCTGCTGCGCCGCTTCATTGGGGCTCATTCCACCTTCTCTTGCGCAAATCTCAGAGCAACAGCATCGAAATGTCAAGAAGATGTCAATATTTAAAGGCTTCGCTATGATTTGTGAGCTTTAAATTAAAAGGCTAAGCTAGCGAGATATTTACCAGGCACGCAGAATGCTTTTCAAAAAGAACATTCGAGCGAGAAAGTGGAATTCCAGTGATACGAGTGACAATAATCACCAGACTATAAAGACGACACAACAGCACAAGGAACTCAGCAAGTCCTTTAAGCGCATTCATGCGAACGCCAGAGAATGTCGAGGGTGGTGGACACCTCGCACCCGGCAGAAAGGGGAGCGTCATAATCCCGGATATGTCAGCAATAAAGAGATAATCATGATTTACATCGCAGTGGAATTTTTCATCATCAATTTTCGAGAGAAACCGTTGATGCTGAGGTGAGTGAAATGAAGACGAAAATTATGCCGAACTTTATTAAAAGCCAGATGAATTATTAACTAACTCCAGAGAAGGAAAGAAAAGCTTGCGATTGTTAGACAGACAGACAAACAGACAAACAGAAAGACAGAAGACACACAGAGTGATATGTAAAGACGAATCGCAGGATTTCAAACCATTCAAATCGCTTGTTTTATAATTCGTTCAACAATTAAATTTGTAGATATTCTATTTGAGATTATCGACAAAACTTGCAACAGTCAAACAAACAGTCTTCATTAAAGTCTCGTGCCTTTTATGCTAATTTCTGGTGTTTGTTTTCGAAGTCATTTCGAATAAAATTACACGATAAAATGGAAAGGTGACTCGAACAGGTGCCTGCGACCCACGACCTCGGGTCCCCTTGATGAGGAGGGTGTTTTTCATTACTGTGTACAAATTTAAAAATCATTAATCTTTATTTCTTCGTTTGTTGAGCTACATATATAAAGCGTGCCAAGTTGTTTGTTGTTATTGGAAAACAAACGTCACAGCAGAGCAGAACAATAAACTGAGCAAAAAATACCTGAAAAAACTGACAAATTTCTATTTTATGTTAATTGAAGTTTTTATTGGTTTCTTTTCTACATTTCACTCTGCATTCGGGCATCTCGGTTTCAGTGAGTGTTCGACGGAGATGCTATGAAAGCAATAAGGACATTTAGCAAACTCGTTGTTTAAATAGTAGTTAATTCGTTCAAGAAGAATCGTTATAGAAGTTCAAATACACTACATGAACATTTGATGAAACTGAAAATGGAGAAGAAACAATGATTTTGAAAACATTAGGGAAGTCTACAAATTTTCTCTAGACTATATCTTTTGTCTAAGGATTTTCTTAGAATTCGAAAAATAAAATCGTTCGAAAAAATATCAAAGAATAAAAAAAGATATTAAAAAAGAAATCGTAAATGATTCTCCGTAAATTCTTATTATAGGATGATAGAAGTATATAAAATAGCCTACTAACTGGGAAGAAGGAGGAAATTCCTGCAACAACAATGAGCGGGCAGGCGGGCGACATCCATACAGTCAACAGTCCACAGAGATGGTGAATGGGACCCACCGAATTTTTCCCAAATTAATATAAGAGAAGGAAAGCATGTAAATATTTGAGTCACGTAGCCGGAAGATGCTGCCAACGTGAAAAATCAATACAACAACATATCAACACATCCTAAAGATAGAACACAACACAGCGAAGAGAAGCACCAGAGGAGGATCAGAGGAGGCACTGGAAAGAATAGCAACTCCAGCTACTGCCGAAGTCTTCCGTACGATGAAAGGAGTTGTTGAAGTGGGTGGAGGGATTTCAGATCGAAAATAGTGTACAGTAAAGTGAAGAGAAAAAAACGCATATAAAAAATTCTTATCCTGCAAATATTTAATCTGTTTTTATCATCTTTCTATATATGTACATATGTATGTATGTATTTTGAACTTCTATCGTAAGTAAATATACATATATACCACATATACGAGTATGTGTGTACATATATATATATATATATATATATTTTTATTAATAATATTAAACCATTTGATCTACACAGCAACTCATATTAAAAGGCTTAAATAAGATCGAGTCTTTAAAAAATGTTGAATAAATATTTATGTTGGATTCTTGTGCCCCATCCCGATACCCTACCAGACCCCAGACGCACAAAAACCTTCACCTGCTTGCTTCCGAAAACTGGACCCACATAGTTTCGTGCGCTCAAACGCACTTCCAGCGTTCGACGAAAGCGGGCACCAAGCGAAAAAATTACCGACTTTATAACCTTCTTTTTGTCCTGGTTGTCGTTGCTGTTAGTGCTGCTGTTGCTACAGCTTCTGGTCACACTGGTGATACTTAACATTGACCAAATTTGCCCCGCAAAAACAATGCGGTTGAGAAATGCCACAAATTCTTTTCCAATCCACAGAGCCACCAAAAAACTACATAAAAAGAACATAAAGAGAGGCCATGCCCACTGAAATCTCAGCAGTGGGCGCAGAGTCCGTCGACCGATGCAGTTATGTATGTCGGATGCCCCGCACAGCAGAGTAGAGCAAAACGCATTGAATCGAATCGATCCACGCTTGGCGACCATAAAAAACAGTCGCTGCAACTTTGATCGATCGCTCGATCAGTGGAAAGAAGGACCGTTTAAATTGGTGGCGTATTTCATCAGTTTGTCTTTCTGCCAGCATTAACAATGACGACGTCTCCCCTTTTTATTGCCGTACCGAAGCGAAATTCACTGCAGTTCAGTGCCACCGGCAGCAAATAATTATCGAAGTCCATAGGACTTTGATCGATGCGCGCGATCGCGATCGCAAACGTAAACGCGACGCAAACATAAATACGATCGTATTAAGATCGCAGTAAGTAAAAAGTCAGTAGAGGCGAACAAACAGTGGCTGGTGAATTTGTTGAAATTTGTTACTTCAAAATACGGCGAGTACGTTGCTGCACTGTTGCTGCCATCGTGTCAAAGCTGCGGCGATAAAAACATCCATAACTAAATAAGTACTTGAAAATACTTACTTCGAGAGATCACTGTTAATCTCAGCAAAGTGCTGTCAGCTTTGCAAGTCTCCAAGGACATCAAATCCGCGCTTTTTAATCGATTTCTCAGCGCTCAACAGGCCGCCTGACCAACCTGGTTCCTGGCTGCTGGCTGCTGAAGAACGTTCCTGACAAAACATTGTCGCCAGGTTGGAGGTATGCTTTTTTTCGGTGTCAACAGCATGCGTTTTCTTGTTGCTGTAATATTCTGGTTCCAATGGGCTCCGAATCGAATCCATGTCGAACATTGCCGTAAACATTATTGACAAAATGCACAGCAGCAGCAGCAGCAGCAATCGGATGAGCAACTGCTCAGTACAGCTCAACAACAACAACAACAACGACAACATGTCAGCTAGCCAGCCAGCGCCAGCAACTGTCACACTGCGCTGTGCGATGCCCCAAACGGCTGACGGTGCAGTTGATATGCAGACACAACAACAAAAACAACATTCAACAACTTCCAACAACAATCAAACTGTGAGCAGTCACAATTTGAGCTCTCGTTCATGTTTGATTGATCTGCTGTAGACTCACGTGTTCACGTGCACCACTCCGGTACACGTAGTTGGGCCTCACTAAGTGGATCCTCGTTCCTGCGTAGCGACAGCAACAGCAACAGCAACAGCAACAGCAATTGCAATCTTGTCTTGCATGTTGTTGCTATTTGGCTTTTGTCTATTTATGGTCTGTAGCTAGTTTTTGTCAAATGGCGCGATATGCGACTAATTGGATATGAAAGGGTTAAAATAGCAATCGATTGTTCGATATAATTACATGTTGTTGAGAGCACCAGCAGCGGGCAATGCGTGAGGAAGACCTTCTTTCATAAACGCTTACCTGAAGAGCGTTGATCACAGATCAGTCATCAGTCATCAGCAAAGCGAGTGATGAACGCTTCAGGGTTCCCTTTTTGCGTGATAAAGTGATATGGTTTAAAATGATATTCATTCGTAGTTTTCGAAACTTGAAAGTTTAAAATCTAGAACTACAAAAGAAGTTAAACATAAAAGAAAACTAAGAGTAAAAGCTGAGTTTTAGTTTGTGAATTCAGTCATTGTAAATGCATATCATACAATCGAATAGTCATCACCATATCACTAAACGTGAAATGCTTTTACGGTGATTTCCAGCATCATTATTTTCGAAAATCGTTGCCGTGCTCTTGAGATCACAGATTAAATGGAACTTCTTTCAAACAAGAAGAAAACAAGAAAGAAATCTATTTGTTTTTTTGTTAAAGAACAATTTTTGCCAATAGCAAGAAACAGGAAGAAGAGGAAGAGGAAGAAGGAGAAGAATTCTCCCCTGACCAACCCAAACAAATTTCACCGTTCGGCACCTGTTCCGGAGAAGTTCCTCCTTTTCGAAAACAAACAAACAAACACGAACACGGAAAAATTAAACTGCTATTTAAAAGCGGTGCATGTTTTTTGGTCCACACATCCATCCATCCATCCGTCCATCCGTCCATCCGCACATCCAGCATGTGGAGGCACGAAGCTTTAGTTAAAATGTAACCCTCGTCCATTAATCGCTACGTGCTGGACATGCACGCAGGCTCGTTCTGGTCGGCGGCGTCTGGTCGATCGATTGCCAGGGAACGTTGGATCGATGCCTGTAGCTCCGTAGAACGTGATATTTTGACTGTGGTTCTGCTCGGATTTGGACGCGTCGGTGGCGTCGGTTGTGTCGCTTACGTCGCTAAATTTCATTCATAATTTTGTGCTTCCCACAAATTCGCCTCATGTGCGCGAATGGGTTGGATTGTGCGAGCGAAGTCAGGTACCAACGAAGAAGAGTGTGCGTCAGTCAGTCGGATTCCAACTAAAATGCTGCCATTGAAACGTGTCACCGTCGCTTTGATGATGTTTATTGAACTAGATTTGTTGACCCAATTACAGCGAAAACAAAGTAAATGTTAATAATCGATGCACGTTGTAAGTTTGAAGAAAGCTTTAAAAAGTAAAGAAGACTAAAAAGCACATGGATTATATGTGGAACTTGGAAATTCATAAAACGATTTTAATTGAACGATGACGCTTATAAATGATGAATATTTTAGAGATATTTTCTTACTACTTTATATCAAGGCTCTGCTTTAGGTTATGGAACCTAATAATAACCTTCTTTCATTGGGAAGTGGAGGCCGGCTTAAAACCTCAGCCGATCTTTTTAGGTGTCGACCCATCTATGCAAGAACTCGCGCTTACCCTCGACTTGTGTGAGACTATCAACAACTCCCCAGGCCCTAAAACCACTTCTAAGCTAGGTTGTAAACTCCGAATGGCTCCTTTCATCCGGCACCGATACCATCCATGCACTCTTCGATCCTCAAATCTTTCCTGAATACCTACCGAGAATTTAGCAGGCTGAGACCCATAGAGATTAAGTGCAGACTTATATAGAACAGACTTATAGACTTACATATGTATACATATAAATTGTAAAAGACGATCAAATTTGAAGGCTATGATTAGACAAGCGGGCGTTACTGACCTTTGACATCAGCGATCATCAGTGTTTATAATTCGGTACTAGACTAAACAACATATCTCAAAAGCCGACTTAGACTCTATGAAATATCTATTTGATTCAAAATGGAGACTCTACTGGACTGGACGAAGTTACTAATTGTCTCACATAAGCACTGTTATGTCAAATGTCGATATCTCAGTGTTGTTCAGAGAAAGTAATGTCTGCAATTTCTTAAAAATTATTTTATTTTATTGCAAATTTAATGAGTCACATTTAATTGCAATATAAATGTATTATATGTATGTACATATATAGTTTTGATTTGGTTTGGTATAGTTTTTGAATTTTATATTTTATGAAATTTAATTTATGTATTTTAGAATATAGTACATTCTTTACTTTTACTTACTTTCAATAGAAAGTAATTCAACTATGTGTGTTGGTAACATTGATACACGAGTATATGCGATATAGTTTTGTGGAGAGTGTCTATTTTAGAATAACAAATCTTAGAACTAAGATCTTTGTCTGAGTTTACAGCGGCAATCCATTTAATCTTTCATACTCATAAAAAGTAATAATTTCTTTTTCTTTTATATAAAGTTTTCTAATCTTTTAAAAACCGGTCGTTATTCAGCCGCGTATTTATAAAATAAGATTAATTTGCCATAAATCAAAGAAACCTCACAAAGGTGTTTATAATTTATGCATTGGAAAACTTTGCAGGGACAGGTTGCAGCGTAGGGAGGGAGGATCCGGGGCAGGGCGGGGCGGGGCGGGGTACTAGATAATCGTGTGCTAGGTGCAAACTCTCCATAAAATACTTGGGATCAGTATTTCGAAGTATGCTATGTATATAAGGTGTAAATAAACACCGTAAATAAACAGTTTTCGAGTAAAACCCAATGCAGAGGCGAACAACATGATTCGAATGTGTGTAAAAAATAATAAAACATTAAATATAATCTACGAGCAGGACATAAAACGAGAACGAGAACATCCTGTCGGCACTCGCTGCAGAAGCAGGACGACGTATTGCTGTCGATTGCGCGGTGAACCATGCATGCGTTCTCGCTCAGTTTGTCGCTTTGTAGCGCGCTGAGGCCAAAGTATATAAAGCCGCAGCAGCGAGAACAACAACAACGCATTGGTAGGGGCGTGCCCGTCGCTGTTTGTTGCGTGCGAGTGAGTGAATACAATGCATGCACACGTTCATCCACATCAGAGCCAGCGACAGTGGCGGCTACAGTATCTGTGTGATTCCGTGTACATTTGACGAGTTTTACTTTTGGTTTGTTGTGTTTCTCTTGTTTTTATTGCGGTTTTTTATTATCCTGTTTCCTTGTGTTTCCTTGTTGTTTGTAGGTTTGTTGTTCCTGTTTCTGTAGGTTGGTTCTTCCTGTTCTTGTTGTTGCTATTGCTTCCATCATGAGGAAGCAAGCATCACTCACACCTCACCGAGTACGCACGCATTCAAAGTTGTAGGTTGTGCCGGTTCCGATTCGATGCTTTCGCTCGAATTCCGTCGCTCTCAGTCACGTCACGTCCCGCCCATTCAAAGTTACGCGCCTTCTGCCCCAGAAGGGCAACGCGCCAACGGAATCTGTTTAAAATGCTGGTCGAGCGGCGCGTGGCCCGTACTGCATGTTCTGCATGGTCCACAGTCAGATGCAGCGCTTTGTTTCCCTCGTGCTCCAAACTTTTGTTTACCTTTTTCGGGTCTGTTTGGCCGAGGAAAACATTGAACTGGCTGCCAAGTTGTTGGTTTTCATTGGCAGCCACTCAAGAGCAGTACTTCTGCAGCAAGGACATCTTCGAAATGTTTGAAATTAATATTGATTCCATGACTTAATAATATTAAGTTAATATACAATGGCGTCTCTTTGTTCCAGATGTATTTCGCAGTAGTTCGGACGCTTTTTCGGATTTTTGTTTAAACAATTTTCGTAGAAAATTCGGTAAATATGTATTGTTTGTTTTTTTGGATTTTCCAATTTAATTTAATAAAATTTAATTCAATTTAGTTTAAATAAATTCAATAATTTAAAAGAAATGTTGAAGAAAACAGCTGATAAATGTACATATTTTAATACATGTGATATTCAGGTATATTATACATATGTAGATCAGTGAAAAATGTTGACCATTTTAGAGAAAATATCGCCTTAAATCACCGACTTGTATTAACTTGGAATAGAATTCAGTTAATGCAAAAATTCAACATGTACCTAAACATTAATGGAACATTTTCCCAATAACTTAATTTTCATTTAACTTGAAAAACATGGAAAATATAAAGAAAAAGATTCCAGAAGTATTCGTTTAATATACGAGCTCAAATACGCAGAGAACTTTATATATTGTAAATTAATCATAATATATGTATACATATAGAGGAATGTATAATATATATAAAGGAAATGAAGAAAGCATACATTTTAATTTGAAATAATAAAATGTACATACTTTAAATGATATTGTCCCCGCCAGACACATTGAAGTGGCAACCCGTGTGTTCCGTCTCACTACTGTACCATGTGTGATCCCGCCCCGAGCAGCTTGAACGCAACCTGCTAGAACTTTGGTTTTTTTAACCGTTTCGCCAGAGGTTTGCGTCAGGATCACCTTCCGGTACTTACTTTTCTATTCTTACAACATGTAAGTTAGAAGTACATATCTCAAATGAAACAGTATTACACGGAAGCAAGGCATTTTCATTCCACCAGTTTTCCAGACGTATACAGATATAATTAATACAATATAAACTAAAGAGAAAACTAAATATTAACTTCAATTTTTATTTATAAAGTAAAATCATTAGTAGTAAAGTAAAATCAATGAATCTGAAAGATACTTCTGTAGCTCAGAGAAGCAACAACAAAAGCAACCGCAACGCAAGCGTATGTAACGCAATTAGCCAGGATATTCAATTAAAATGCGTTCATTTGTTGCATTTGTTTAGGATTATTAAATTACAGAACACAAATTCAAACAAAGGCAACAACAGACACAATCATTCCACACAAGGCCACGCCGTTTGACACACACACACACACACACATACATATGCAGCTACCCCAAAATACTCACTCTCATTCACTCTCACTCTCGTACTCAAAGAACACCACAGACACCGAATGAAACCACTAATTCTCAACATTAAACAAAATCAAATTAATGTTTACACTTTAAAGTCGAAACCCTCTCGAAAAGTTAGCCATCAACCCCTTGCAAATCATGCGAAAGTTTCGGAAATCCAGCGCCTTCCATTCACACGAGGCCGGGCGCGAGAAGCTAAGAATGCTGCCGCTGCTGCTTCAAAAGGGTGCACCGAGTTTAACACCGATGACAGCAGGTCGCACTGCACTTAATCGCATTATAAAGGACCTTTTCTGTTATTTGATTTTACATAAAATAAGGACGATTGTGTTATTGTTATGTCGAAGGGGCGTCTCGTCGCACTCAGCCGGGGTGGGAAAGGGGTAGAAGAAAATAAGTAAAGGGTAAAGGGGTAGAAGTTAAAAATTTTAAATTCCGATTTTCATATGGTCACTTAAGTTGGGTGGATTATATAGGATTTATGCAGTAATCGAAAGTCTTGGCCTTTGTATGAATTTCATTAGGTTGTGTTGTATGTGTGTGTGTGTGTGTGTGTGTGTTTCTGTGTTGAAGGGCAGATGTATGAAAATGAGGAAGTGAGTCGAGTGAGTGACTTAAAGTACAAAGACTCGCTTCGAGCTACACTTAAAGCTCCTTGATAGATGAAATTAAGTTCGCAACTTTACTTAATACTCGTATCATAATCATAGACGGGGTTCGACCGTAAGCTGTACACAATAAAACACTATCTTCAATCTTAATGTTTTTATTGCCACTAAATCTCTTCTAGCTTCTGCCCCAAGATTACACACAGCTCTAGTCTTCTGCTCTTCGGCGAGAGAAGCAACAGTGGCCTCCACATGCAGACCACAAATAAATAACCACAAAAACCAAATAACCCCAAACTGGAAAGATAAAGTAGCCAATTTAAATTAATTATTTACATCCGAGTGTCCTTCAGGGCAATTATTCAGCATAATAAAACGATTTGTACATCGAACTACGAACAAAACCAATGTTGAGAGGGGGCGGGGGATGGGAGGGGGCGGGGGGGGGGTGAGGGTCAGGATAGGGTGGAGGAACCCAATTCCGATTCTGATTTCTTGTATACATATGCAAATAAAACATTTGTCTTTAGAAGAAAGTTTTTGGAAGCTTACCTGATAAATTATAGAAGAGTTGTTTTGAAAAGCTTTCTCTCTCTATCTCTCTGCATCTCTCTCTCACTCTCATCGTCTTTCGATAAATCTACGATGTTAGATCCTAAATGGCCCCAAAGAATAAATATATAAATAAATGGCGCCCTGTTCAAAACTCAAATGTTTGCTTTCAACTTTAAAATTGCGCTGTTCAAGTTTTTTCGCTGGTTTATCTTTGGAACGAATTCCAAGATATATATTTTTTTCAGGGATCTTAAATGAGACTTCTTATGACTTGTTGTAATTTAATACTTTGACCATCCGGTGAGCCGCGTAGCCAAAAATGATTTACATCCTTTTATCGCACCCTGGCGTCGGTGGCATCCGAAGCACCCAGCAGAGTCGTTAGAAAGATTATTAAAATGCTGGTTAAATGTAAATTTTGTCTCCTCATTTTTACCATCTTAAGGACAATGAAGGACGAAAACGAAAACGACGGCGATGCTGACGACGGTGATGACGATTATGGCGACGATTGAGTGGCGGGATTCGGTGGTTCGAAGGTGGATGGGTGGCTGTGAGAGAAGGTGGTGTACAAAGCAACGTAGATTTAAAAAGACATTCTCACTGACATTATCACTCTGAGGACGACATTGGAATGGAGTAAGTATGTCGTTGGTGGGACAGGACTTTCCCAGGTTAGAAGGAGGAAAGGGAAGAACTTTCTACATGTGGCTGGCATTTTTTGTCTTTTAAATATAGTATGTAAAAGCATCTGATATCGATTTCACTTTAATTTCGTATTTTTATAAAAATAACAATGAATCCGAGCTTTCTTCTCTTAGTACTGAAAAAAGAACAGCATTTGAGATTATTTTAGTACACTTTCATTGAATTGACCTGTCGCTTTGATCTGTCCTCTTTTAATAATGAACTTCAATAATTCATCACAACCGAATGAAGCAATAATTTAATAAACGTGCTGAGAAAGCAGAAAACAGAGAGCAACACACACCACAAGAGTCCAGCATTCAGGAGTGACAGAAAGAAGTCCATCAGGACCCTCAAGCACAAGTGACATAACAACCACAACCACAGCCACAAGAACTGTAACCACAGCGACGGCCTCAACTAATGCCGTTAGATCTGTCAATGTTACGTTGACGTGTGAGTTTTCGGTTACAAATTGACATTTGAAGTGACGCGTGCGGCAGTCGAAGCGAAGGCGAAGATGGAGGCGACGGAGGCGAACGAGAGGCGTTTGACGTCTACATCAACTAATTTCACTAAATTGTGTGAAATTCAATAAAATGCGTCCGAAGAAGGGTGCCAACCTTAAGTGAAGTGATTGAATAAAAGCCAAGACCTGCAGTCTTTTGTGAATCTATTATAGAAGCATTTCTGTAGCCCACTTTTAGGCTGACATCCTGATAATTTGGATAATTTCAGTTTTCTTCCAAAACAAATACTCCAAATATTATTTTGATATTTGGTTTCCTTACGAACATTACCCCTAAAAATATGCAACAAATTATGAACATACAAAAGTTCAGCGCTTCTTTTTAATTTTTTAATTGTTCCATCTTCCTTCCGTCCTTTCTTTGATTTGCCTAAACACACAAGTTTAGATGCATCATGGTAAAAACATTAATTTCACTGCCCTTAAAAGTATGCAATATTTTTTATTAATTTTTCGATTCCCGTACATTTGTTTCCTTTGACATGCGTGAAGCTTTCTCTGTTTTTGTCTTTAAATTGCATAAATCAATTCTTCAATTTTGAGAATATTTATGCAAATATTTTTCAAAGTTCCATCAAAATTTAAATCCTTGTCATACGTGTTCTTTTTTGAGTAATACTCCTGATTTAAATCCCCAGCTCCTTCATCCATCTCTCGCCTCCTGTCCACCCCCCTCGCGTCATATGTTACCACAAACTAACACCTTGTTATTGCGTTTTTATTTGACGATTTCCTGAGTCGACATTCCGCTTTCCCGCTCAGAGCTCTAAAGTCTACTAAACTAAAAACACACCCCGCCGCACGCAGGACTCACGCCGTCGCTGATGTCTGTGTCCTTGTCTGATGTTTCGCATCGAAGATTTATGTCGTGCGCGGCAATATGCCAAAAATATAAATTCGCACATATTTTATGAATTACTACCCTTTCTTGATTTTATTTCATTCTAAGGTTTTTTAAAGTGGCAACTCGGGTTCCTCCTGTGACGAGTGTTTTCCTTCTTCCTTTTTTGCTATTATTGGTTCGAAGGATTACAATTTGTGGCCTCGCTTTTATGAGGATTTGTTCTCTGGAGTGTTACAATTTTATTTATTGGCTGCACTGTGGATTTTGCTTGCTTCAACTCGTCTCCTCCTCGCCTTCATTCTCATCCTACTTCGTTTGTCCTTCCTACCTTCCCACCCCCCCCCCCCCCCCCCCCCTCCTTTTTCTTTAGCCATTCCTTTGCCTTTCTAATGGCACAAGTGTTGCGGTTATGGGATTTCAATAATTTTAGGGTGCGAATAATGCGAATTATTCTTCCTTTGATTTTTTATTTTCTCTTCTGCTATTGCTGTTGTTGTTGTTGTTATTGTTGCCTCAGTCGCTTGCTGCGGTTTCAGTGTTTTATGTTTTTTGTTGGCAAATTGAGTGGATTTTCTATGGCTTTTTATTTATGGTAGCACTTAAGATTTTTATCTCCTTTAAAGAGATTTGAGTTTCTTCCTTTTATTGTGATTTTAATAATAAATTTCAATTTATTATTTATGAAGAACTTTTCAACTTCTACTAATTTGAAAAGAGGTAAACAATAATGATAAAAATTATGATAGAAACAAAAAACTTCAACATCTTTCGCTGAGGCGTAGAAATGAATATTCTCACAACTTTACTGCATATTCTTGAATAGGATATGTAATAAATTCTATTTTTTAGATAACAAATAAAAAATCAAATTTTTAATATCGCTTTTAAGTCTTTTATTATTATGGTGTTATTATTTAATTTTTATTATATATTCTATTAAGTCTTGTGGCATGTAAAAACCATGCCAATCATAAAAAAAATTTACAATCAGAAGAATCCTTGCTTGATGAAGTCGCTATTACAAGTCAAAACATGTCATCTCCTCGTCAGAACTATCATTCATACTTCTTAATACATTTGTTCGTAAATCATTCACCGATTTTCGGATTTCTTTGATTATTCCATGTGAGGCATTATTTGCTTCTTCGTCTTCGTCTACGTTTTCATCTTCATCTTCATCTTCATTTTCATCTTCATTTTCATCTTCATCTTCATCTTCATCTTCATCTTCATCTTCATCTTCATCTTCATCTTCATCTTCATCTTCGTCTTCTTCTAAGTATTAGCTACCTATGATTGTGGACAAACAAAAAAAGAAAATACTGTCGTTCCGGTAAAATGTACCAATAAATAATATAAGTCTGTTCATTCGTGCAAATGACATGCTATTTTTTTCCTAATTCTTCAGCTTCTTCGGTTGGTATTTCCGAAATGTAACGGGTTAATCGCCCTTCGCAAGACATTCTTGCACTTTCTGCCTCTCGTTTACTAGAGTTTCCGAGCTTCACAATTGCAAGTAGAGCTGAGCTGAGCTGAGAAAATATACCAGCCACTGACGAATCATTGACGAAAATCGGATCAAGGATCAATCGCTGAAGCGTGTTTTCCATACGATTTAAATTCAATGCATAGCTAATGAAGGGTCATTTGGCACGGAAAATGCAGGCAAGAGTCCCAAATAAATTACGCATCACATATCAAGCGTATGTGCGAGTTCATATTGATGAATAGTCTGCTAGATTGGCATCATTGGAATTCGACTTACTGCTGGCTGGCCGGAATAAAGGACACTGAATGTGTGACGATGAGTGCGGCGGCAGTTTTTGCCGCATTTCCTTTTTGTCACACGGTGACGCTGAGAAATCTACGTCCATTTCGCAAAGAATGCAAAGAGAAATGTACATCCGAATAGAAGGAAATTTCAATTTAAAACTGACTTTATTTCTTGTAGAGTTTTGAAGATTTCTTTCCTGGTCTTTTTTTCGTTTTCACATAAATCCGCAACCGTTTTAGGCACTTCGGTGAAAAAGAATTATCTCTACCTTGGGGCCAATAATGCAAATTCATGTTTATTTATAATCTGCACAGCAACTTATCATAAACATTTCTTGGCGAAGTCCTTCCAACTTCCAGCTTTCGCCAGACTTAATTAATCATGCGCCAGCGTAGCTAAACGTCTCGTGAGATAATGTCAACATAAATGGGTTCGGCAATTTTATACAATTTACTCAACTTATTTTCATCTACATAAAATATCACAATAAATATCTTGTAATCTAAGATGTGTCCCAGGACCAGCGAGACTTCCGCTCCACCGGCACCTGTAACTTGTACGAGTGCTTTATTGCTTGGCATGCAAAAAGAGATCAGAAAAAAGAACAGAGAAACATGCCGAATAAAACGGAAAAAAATCACCCTCCTATTTCGCCATTCGCTTGCGGATTCGAGTATTTCGAAGGAATATAATTCTTCAGGGAAATAAATGTCGGGGAAAAAAGCAAAAACAAAAGCTTGAAAGTAGGAATTATCTGCGAAAGCAAGATGAATTATGAAAATATGCTTATTTCCCTGTGATATATAACATGAAAAATCTGTCACTGCGAATGAAACAGACATAAAATACTCGTTTATAATATGTACACATACATATGTACGAGTTTTAAAAGGTTCTCTGTAAAGGTTACGTGTTTCTTCTGGCTGTTTTAATAGAGAGCATGTTGGATGTGTCTCTAGATTTGTTTAGTTGAGCGACTAAACTTCACGGAGCCACGGAACCGATTTAATCGTGGTTTCGTTCAGAGTTTCGTCAATTTTTGAGAGTTCATAAAAGGTTGTTCATGAAATCCTTCAAAGAAAATCTTTAAAATCTCTGGTTATTAATTTGATATACGATATGTTCAATTTGAACAATATAATTAATTGGAAAATAAAAAATTTATTAAGATTGAAAAGATTTCCCCGATATTTTTATCCATTTAAGAAATTTAGGTTCTAAACGTTTTTGTAGAAAATGTTTTAACTGTTCAACTATAAGACGATGCCAGAAAAAGAGACTTCATAGAAGAAAAAGACGCTTAATTTATCTAAAAAGCGTTTATATAAAAGATTTCGAAATTCAAGTTAGCATTTAAGA
This sequence comes from Myopa testacea, assembly GCA_949629155.1. Lineage (NCBI taxonomy): Eukaryota > Metazoa > Arthropoda > Insecta > Diptera > Conopidae > Myopa > Myopa testacea. The sequence goes on along the minus strand of OX451348.1, from coordinate 14,657,667 downwards.
TTAGACGGTGTTTTTTTATATCTTAGACCCATAAAAAACAAAATAAAAGATCTCTAATAAAAAACAGAAAAGTTCTTAATAAACAGTGCCGCTCAATTACAAAATTTAGCAATAAACGAATCGAATTGTATGCATTTCCGTAACAGTAAAACATAAATTATGCATTACCATAAAATTTTGTGGTCGGTCGATAAGAACGAATAACGGAAGTTCACAGCCAACAGATACACGAACATGCAACGTTCAACGGTCAACGGCCAATAACATGATTATACTTAAGATAGATAAATAAATAAAAACACAATAAACACAGAAGAAAACACAAAGGTAAGGTTAACGGTAATTGTAGTGAAAAGTGCAGGAGAACGAAGCGAAAAGAGGCGGCTCGAATAGAGAACCGGAAAGGAGAAGGATAATAATGATTACACAAGAATACCAAAGTAAATATAACTCAAGATACAGATACGATATTCGCAGCGACGATGCACGATGGTTGAAGCAACAACACCGAAAAAGGTCGAATTGGGAATTCCATCGATCATAAAAATAAAAATGACGAGGATGCAGAAAACGAGAAGAGTTCAGTTCTCCCCCTCCTGCAAGGACTCGAAGGATTTGAAACAGAGTTAAGTTGGTTATCACACTTGCTGGAGCGAATAGGATAAAAAGACAGTCAGACAGACAAACAGATAGACAAGAAAATACATACACTAACACACACACACACACACACACGCACACACACACACACACACACAGAATGGACAGATGGAGAGTTTGTCTTTATTTTCGGTTGTAAATTATGGAAAATGTCTGTCTGAGTGGAAGAACGCAGTGGCCCTGCGTTAGGGCCAATTGTGAGGGTCAGCACTCTCCGGTGGTCGCGTAGAGTGTGAGTCAAGTAGAATGGTCCATTTCGTGCCAACATTACATCATCCGATGCGATACCGCAGCAAATGTTGTGTATAAAAGCAGCACTCTTTCGATGCCCAACCCATCAGCAGCTTCTTCATCGGGATGCGCTTAATATGCTTGGACACATTGATGGCTCTCATCAATGCCGAACTCTCCTGGGAGTGTTTTTATTGAAGGACACGAATGTGTTCTTATTTACTTCGTGCGGATGTTATTTGCTCAAATTTTGACGCTTTATGAGGTCCCTTTAGTGCTGAGTGGACACAAAATGTAATTGAATGAGAGAGCGATTGAGAGGTTGCTTGGAAGTCCTGAAGACATCAAATCCTCCAACAGCATCGGAAGATCGTCGTCGTCTCCAACAAGTTTCAACACACACACACTCACACAATCATCACCATTCATTCATTCATTCATTAATGAACTGTACAGGTACCTCCAGGCACCTAGGAACCTCTCTGCAGCTACGAGAACCTCGGATATTTTTAATTGAAATGTTATCCATGCCGAACACGTTCCAAGTCGCTACTTTCCGCTGTCGACGACGAAGTTGAAATCGAAGTACTCGCATCTACAACATATAAAAGTTCTGATAAAATCTTTCACCGAAACTAATACAAATTTTAAATAAACGAGAAGAAACACTTTTATGAGAGAGATACAATTTTACTCGGAAACAATGCACAAGAATCAGCCGTTGATGGAGACGATACAGAAAATAGTATAGTAAAACATCACGGAACGGAAACGCTGGCTGCGTGCTCAAAATACTATACACTCCGGTGTTGGGAGATAAAATCAATTCGATAACCGGCTGCCGACGCTTCCTTCGTCGTGCCTCAGAATTTCCTTGTTTTCATTCATTGAATTTAGTCATTCATTAAAAATTGAAAGCATGAAATTGAAACGAAAGCATTGCCACCAACTCTTTCGACTCGACCCGACTCGGGTTCTCTACTCTACTCTGCTCTACTCTACTCGCCTATTTTCCCCAACAGTTGACAGTTTTGTTTGCGTGTCTAAAACATGCTGGCTGTCATCACCTTCGGCTCGGTGATTAGAGACCCAAAGGTCTCCACTCTGACTCTGAGTCTGTGGCTTCTTTTAATCTTCTCTTCTCGAACACACATCGAACCTCTTTTTTATGCCTTCTAATCTGTATTCCTCTTGTCAAATTTGGTTTGTTGACTTTTGGGATTTGAATTGATTTGCGTTTAAGGATTTTTGCAAATATATACTACGATACAAGCAACTTCTGGTTTTTTACTATTTTTTGTTGTTGTCGATGTTTTGCAAAATCAATTGATTGCATTATATTTATATTTATATTTATATAGTGATTTTAGCAGAAACCACTGTTTTGCTCTATGTTGTTGTTGTTGTTGTTGTTGTTGTTGTTGTTTTTGCTCTCGTTTTATAAACCATAACACGTGTCCGTTATTGACTCTACATTTGAATATCTAATAGTTTGCAATTTTCAATTTCTGCATCAAATGATGTCGATGAATTTAGAAGGAAGTAAATTGGACTATACACTGTTTCACATCGAAATGAATAAAAAGAAGAAGAGAAACTTCTTAAATATTAACTTTAATCATCTGATTATAGTATGTATGTATGTATGTGTGTGTGTGTGTGTGTGTGGCTGGGTGTGTTTATAGATGTCATGTGTCGCTTCAATTATTCGCTGATATTGTGTGAAGCTCACATGAAGCTGCTTGTCATTGTTGTTGTTGTTATCGTTCTTCTGGTTCTGATATAAATCTCAGTTTTTCCATATGAATTCACAAATCAAACGCCAGTCAATTAAGTTAATTGTCAATGCTGCGTTCGATTGTGTAACAAACGCATATGAGCATTGTGTGCATGTGTGTGTGTGTGTGTGTGTGTGTGTGTGTGTGTGTGTGTGTGTGTACTACATATCACTCTCTGACTGACGTTCAGAGATTAGTGGGCGTCACCTCTGGGATGCTTAACAAGAAACCAGACCATTTCATCATCGGGTGTAGGGTATTAAAGCCAAGTTGATCAGAATGAACGGGTGGGTAAAAAGAATTCCAAGTGCATTGAAAATTGTATTTGAAAATAGACCACGAAGGAATCAATTGATTGAGTAAATGATACGATATGAAATAAGAATTAAGAATAAAGCATATCGTCCCCTATGAACGTCTGCTGATTTTTCTTATTTTATTGTTAACTATCATAAGAATTTGTAAACTAAATTCTTTTCTTTTCCTTATAAAACCCCAGTAAATTGCAAATCAAAATCAATCAAGTTGCGGAAATCAAATCAGCTCAGTTCAAATCAATATATCATCCATGATAATCAGACTTTGAATGTATTATCTCTCTCATTATGTCCAAATACTCTATTAGAAGTAACATAACAGTACATATTATAGATGTCCACACCTATGAACAATAACTGTATAGTGCTCCGAAATTCTTCTTTCGTGAGAAATCTCTTTAACATGATTTGAATTCAATGAAATTATGTTCTAGACTAAATTCGCTTAAAGAAATGTTATAGAATTTAGATCACTCGGAATTTATGTAGATACTCGGCACTAGTATGGTGTCATTATCATATCGTTGCATTGGCTCCCCTGTGTAGGCATAACTTGGGCAATGAGAACATGCTCACTATAGCCTTAAGCGTACTTCTGCACATTCCGCCCATGCAGATAATCATTAAGAAGGGGCGGGGGAGAATTTACACCCTCTAATGTGGAGACTTACCGTGGCATATGAAGGTTGCGGATATCTTCATGAGTGAACCGATGGTCAAACTAACTGACAACAGGCCACACAAAGTTGAATTCTCCACAAACTACACGCTGAACAGTTATGAAAGGGAGGATCCGTCCTCCCTCAAAGTCGGCATCAAACCTGGCTCAAAAAGTCGGCATCAAACCTGGCACACAAATCGAGTAATAATAGATCACTATTAAGACGTCAGGAGGAAGGCGATAGGTTCTTATCAGAGTACAAACACTTTGAAGGAAGTCGTTGAAAAGAATTGCAACCCGATTACGAAATTCAGAATATTTCCGAAATTCTAGAAGACACCGAAGACATGATATTAATATATTTTAGTTTCAAATATTAGCAAACATTCTTTCTATTTAATTTAAGTTCCAGTTTATTAAACTTGTTCCATCCATAATCCATTAGACATACTTAAATCAAAAGATCTTGAATCAGTCTTGAATCAAATCGAACTCAAACCTAATTCAAACTTTTTAGACATGATATCTCAAAAGATTATAAAGCTCAATTCTCCGTTCGACCTCGGAAAGGTAACCGAAATTGTGGAGAAGTTTATGAAATACTGTAAACTTTCGCATCAATGTTTATTCTTGTGGTAATATATTCTTGTGGTATATGTATATAATGAGTCTCGCTTAAAGATTAACCTAAAATAAATTGGGAATTAATTAAAACCAGTTAAGAAACATAACAATAAAATGGATATTCCATAAAACTGCACTACTGACCATCGTCCTCTTCATCGCAGTGGCTATTAAAAGCAACGTACAGGGTGAGCACACATCCGGTGCTCATTAAACTCCAAATTAATGAATAACTTAACTAATGACACATTCACTGACTCGAAATTGGTTTACAGCCCACGGGGGAAATGTGATTAGTATCTACAAGAAGTAAGGGGTTCGGTTCCGGTTTCGGGTTCGGAGAAGTGGAGAAGGCGAAATAGTTTCATTATAATGATTTTATTTGTATGCAATTCAGCAACTCAGTTTCAGGCTTTAGTTACAGATAATATTCTGTGGGTTTGTGCATTATTTGGGACATTCGTGTAAAGCCTTTCGTATAAAGCAGGACAACAGAGCTGTGGGTGTTGCCTTCGCCTTAAGGATTGCTGCCCCACGCGGTCAATCAACCAAGAATCCTCGAACAAGGAACACTCTAATGAAGCGAATTAAACACTTTCATTGTGTTTAGAGAATATTTCTGGAAGCGAGAGGGTCCGCAGATGGGAGAACATTTCAATTCTCGATGACTCTATCAGACTCTTTACCATGCCTCCATCCATTCATTCATGTTCATGGACGTACGTATTCAAGACATCTCAGACGTTGTTGTCTTTATTGTTCGCTCATTTCGTTTACTTTCTTTGATCAAAGACTTTCAATAATCTTACTTAGGTAGCTGGTCTGATAGCGATTTAATGAAGATTGCACGGATTTTTTTCTCTGGTCCTTTCAGGCGAGACGCTTTTTTGCAATTATGTAAAATCATAAAAGTCATCAAAGACATCGACGGTACATGTTACGGACTGGTAACATTAGCATCTCATCTCATCTCATCGCGGTTTCCATAGATTCGCCCTCTGACAACCTGTCTGCTTATCGTGACGTGTTAAAAATTGGTTCCATCAATTTGAAATATTAGAAAATTATACAAAAGCCCAAGGAATCGATAAGGTTCGATTTCGCTCTGAACCCTGGAGCCATCGCCCGAACACGCCAAATTAGAGCCGGAACAGTGTTTAAAGCAAACTTCTGTTAATATTGAAACATATTGTGCATAAATATGACATAAATAATAATTTCCGATGCCTCCTCCTCTTCTTTACTTCATCGTCATCGTTCTGTGTGAAAGTTTGAGGGTGGAAAGGAGATTCCTCTCTCTCTCTCCCTCATATAAGATTGCTGTTTAGAGTCCTTGCTTGAATACAATGAAAACAACAACAACAACAATAACAACAACAAACAGAATGCAGCGAAAACTTTTGTTTTCCTACTTGAACCATATTTTTTTAATAACAAACCTTCAGAAAAATTATGTCTGTTGAAAATAGAGTAGAATAGAAAACATTCGAAAATCCCTGAAGTCGAACAGTAGACGAGGAGGGTATATCAGCCCAACCCAAGCCAACACAACCCAACCCGACCCGATTCACCTCTCCTCCTGAAATCCTCGGCGCGACCTGATCCGTTGCTTTCACGGAGGCAGCGACAAATTATAATGTATTGAAAATTGACAAAATAATGTAATGAATATAAAATTATGTAAATTACAACGCAGTTAGATTTAATGGCAGAGCTTATGTAATTTTCTGGAACTTGTGTCGTCCTTTTTTCTTCGATTTCGTAGGGATCAAAACAATCGCTCACAGTGATTGTTGTTGTTGTTGTTGTTGTTCGAATGCGTTAAATCGAATTATTGCCTTTCTAAAATTATAGACTTAGCATTTGTTTGAAAACAAATTCAAAGAATTGAACACAAAAAAAAAGAGTAAAACATTTCTTACTTTCGTTAATAGATTTGAACGAATCTTTAAAGGGAAATCTTAAAGAATCATCGAAAAATTGTTAAGCAAAAATGGAATGTATTGAGTATTTTTATCAAGATATTTACATCAACTTGATACACTCGTATTAAACTCAATACTTCAAGACCCGCTCAGAGGGAGGTGAGGGTGGTTAGGTATCCTCGCAGAGGGAGTGGGAAGAAAATACTTTCCCATGATCCCACTTCATGTGTGTGTGTAGCGCTAAAAATATATTCATTTAGTAGAAAAAAGTTGGCCCCCAAAAATTCGTTGTTAACTTTTAAATTCGCTTTTAAACCAAACCCTTTTTTACGCTTCTACGCTGTTCCCTGCTCAGTGTTCATCAGGTTCGGACAAATCTTTAGAGTCCACCTAAGCTACTTCTTTATATCCTTTGTGTTATTCTTCCCCCGCTGCTTTTAACTTTTATTTTTTCCCTTTTTTCTTTTGTAACATGAAACCTGAACATGTAGTTAAATTCCAATAAAAGTAATTCACACTTGCCGGGCGGCGGAACGCACACAAGTACAACAATTTATATACATTAGCTCACCAGAACAAGGAGAGCCAGAGAACCATTAGTCTGCAGTCATTCAAGAAGGCTTCCTAAAGAAGCTGGCTGCCCTCATCCAACCATCGCAAACCTCTTCCAGCACGAGCTCGAATGTCCATCAAACGATATGCTTCTTTGGTCTTAATATATCACAAGGAAAGCATAAATTATCCTTTTCGACGCTGCACCACGGACACTATTTCGCTATTTTGGGTATCTCCTTCGCTATGGTATCTACCTAGCTACCGAGTTTATATATAATATATTCTGACGATTTCCTTTTTTGCACAAACAAGTGTAAAATAATGTTATGCAATCCAATTTGGTCGACTTCCTTTTTGTCCATATCGAGGTACATCCAACAGGAAATCGTACATTCATCAAATGCCTGCCTCGGAGAGCTGCTCCTTTCCTTCCGTTCCGTTTCGTTGCTCTAGTTGCCGTCCTGGTTGCAAAAAATAAAACTAAACGAAATAGAAAGCCAAAGTCAGCTAAAGTGTCAAACTGAGCGTTATTTTATGTGGTCCCTTTTTGTTTCTTCTTACATCCTTCGCAGTAACACTTTCATTTACGTCAATTTGCAACAATGATCAGCGAAATTCTCAAGGGTCCTTCGGTGGGTTGTCTTCGACATATAAACTTGATTGTTGTTGTTGTTGATATTGTTTCTGCTACTGTGTATACGGTCAAGTGAACTTTACTTACAACTGCTTTGAGAACAAGTCACCGAGAATAGAATTGAGAAGTCGCTCGAATGGATTAAATGAATTTTTCAAATGTTGCAAAATTTCGAGTCACTTTGACTCACATTAAATCAGTCAATCAGCGATTCAATCAATGCAAAAAGTGAAATGAATTAATTCGATGATTCCAGCCAAAGTAAGTAATTGAGTAAATATACGTTGTTAAGAAACTAAGTTGAGTAAAATACTCATATTTGAGTACTGAAATACTGAGAATTTTTCCTATTAATTTTGATATCTCAAATCTTTTATGATCTTGGATCTTTTTAAGGATCTAAACACGTCAATCTGCAGACAACATTTAAAGAAAACAAAAAAAGAACAGGTACAAACAGTGTTCCTTTCTTGACCTTTTATTAAACGCCCTCTTCTCACACCTTTTCTGCTCTTTGTGATGCAGAGGACAACAGCCACTGCTGAAATTTTGACAGTTTATGAAATTTATGTCACACTCCTCAATATCTTCACCCTCATATCTTTGTTTCGGATTCACTTTCATCGGAATTAGTTGCTGTTGATAACTGTAAAATGCGTCGAGACGACTTTTCGTCCTGCAGGTTATCCATTGTTATATACCACATCACAATACAAGGACATCGTACAGTGCTAGCTCGATAGTTGAGTGGTTACTTGGTTGTTATAATTTATAGTAAATTGTCGAAAATATGTTTGTGTCAAATCTTTGTGATATTTTTTGTACTTATTTTTATCTTGTGTAAAATTGTTTACTGTTTATTATTGCTTTTGTATTACGCACAAATGATTTCTATCACTTGAGTAGGTGTCATGTGTACATGTCCTTAAGGACACATTATAATTTGAAGTATTGTTTGTAGTATAACGTGTGAAATGAATGCTGAGTGTGAAAACTCCACAAGTCAATGCTAATGCTTGAATTTTAAGCAATATTTTTACTTTTGCTTTTCAATTTCAACAAAATACAGAAACTAGTAAAAGTTTAGACATCATTACAGGAATTACTATACAATTAGCAATGAAGGCAATAAGTTGACATCGAATTTGAATAGCAACGAAGAAAAACGCGGCAAAAAAGACCTCTTTTCCAGGTTCAAGTTGCAAAAATCCTTCTGAAAAGGACTCCCCAGAAAACTCCTATTTATTAGTTACATGTTCATTCAATATGTTGTTTTAAAATTATAGCAATTTTCGAATATAAAAAAGTAATAACATCCAAATTTTTGTTCACATCTGCATAATGATGCCAAATTACGTGTTTCTCACACGACTCGGAGTCCTTAAAGAAGTTGCTGCTTCCACTCCACGGAGCCCATTCGAAGCAAGTGTAAAAGCAAAGAAAAGAGACAGACAAATACAAAGGCTCAATTGCGCACTTCATCATACGTATGAACAGTGTTCCAAGGACAGACTTCCAACAGACTTAACAAAGCCTTTTGTCAACATTTTAAATGCATTTTTATTATGATTCATATGAACTCGCAGTCGAATCGAAGCACCGATTGTCAGATATTGAATGTGAATCGTACGCGCCAAAGAATTGACTTCAAATTCCTTAAATTATTACGCACACACACTCACACACACACGGACACACACACCCACACACCCACACACACGTTGCGAGTAAAATGTGCAAGAAAAATGGCAACGCTTTTTGGCAGAGGAGGAAAAGAAAAGTTTAAAATCGAACACGCGCACGTTTTATTCGAATTTGAACGGTAATAATCGATCCCCGAGGCATTTTAAAAAATAAATCGGATTTAAAATTGCATCATAGAGAAGCTGCTGTTGTTGTTGCTGGTGGTGGTGGTGGAATCAAGAAGCGGTCTGGATCTGAGCCTGAATGCGAGTGTGAGTGTGAATGTGATTCAAACCTCCTCCTCAATTGCTCATGAAGCAGATGCGTACAAAGAATAAAAGGAGGAAAGGATGGAAAATTCTGCTTGCAAATTTTAAAATGTACTTCCTTTATTTTTATGTGCTATTTTCTTATCTGCCGCTTCGTTTTGTTTGTTCTGCGTCTTTCGAAAACAAATAAACGAAAAAACAAGCTCATACTTCTACGAAAGTGCAAACAAATGTTGATAAGAGTTTTTTTGTTTGAAATTTATTCGATCCAAATCCAGTTGGTAATAAATTTTAAATGGCAAATCTTTTACTTTATTCCCGAAATACATTCAGTTCATTATTTGTTTTATTTAGCAGATTAAGTTTTAAGTTGCGATTCGATAAATCAATGAGATGAAAAAATCAATGAATTTCCTATCCTTTCCTTTGCGTTCTTTCCTTCGATATCGATATTATATAGAAAAAAACCGTTAAAAAAACCCCTTTTATATGAATGACCTACTATTTTCGTGAGGTTAAAACTTATCGCTATACAATATTAATAAATACAATATTACTATATTTATAAGATTAATCTTTTAAAGGCGCTCTATAAATAATCATTGGTATTTTGTCAAGCCTCTTTAAAGATAATTCGACGTACATATGTATGTATGAATATTATTTCGATATGGTAAACTACATTCATTAGTTTCCCTTCATAATCGAATGAATCATAAGTCGACATTATGACTTATCCTCAACTCCTTTAGAAGAACGATTTACATCCACACAAATGTTATCTATGAATATACATATGTACTATGTCGCCCCTCACTATTAAAAACCTTTTCAACATCATGATTTTTATGAAAAAGCATTCGTGAATCATGACTGTTTACAAAAGAAAAAAGTTTTCGTTTCTCATGTTACCAGAATAGTTTTCTTCCCATTGAAACCCAGAAGAAGTGAACGAAAAAAAATGGAATTAAAACAACTACAAAAAGGAGGGAGGGGAGGAAGGGAAGATTGAATAGCAGAATAGAAACCAGACAATCAACTACCACAGTCAACGAGTTGGTAATAAAGTCATCAACTACTTACTACTGAAGTATCACAATCGAATCACAACGAAATCGGACATAACGATTTTCTGAACTCATAACTTGCATAGATTCTTAGTTTCACGCGCCGAAGACACGATTTGCATCACGATCGAGCAGAACTCGCAAGGATCCATAAGCTTCACCACATGAAGCTTTGGGTACTTCGACCAAAAACACAAGAAAAACGAACGAACGATTGGTAGGTATTAAAGATGCATAAATAAATGCATGAAAATAGGACAACAAATAATTGTCAAGTTGGGATTTCGACAAGGAAAGTTGGCAAGTTCCCAAGCTAAGATATAAATCTTGGGGTTATTAAACCATTCAAAAAATAATATGAATATGACCAAGAAAAGAACAACTAAAAATCAAAACCCATATCAAGGAAAATTAATAAAATAACCATAAAAGAATAATAATAAAAGTGAATTTTAGCCTGAAATTTGAAATCTTAGAGTTCAAGTAAAACATTATTATTGTACCCTGCACCCGAAGGTGAAAGAGTAGGTATATGTATTAGGTTTATCCTTCCGTTTGTAATGCACAGGGCGGCATTCTTTTCACTAGACATGCTTCTGGAATGCTTCCAAATGTGCTTCTTTTTTACTTAATGATCCTTCTTCTTTTTATGAAAATTATATATCAATATCAAAATTATTTCAAATCTGAAAACGTAAATATTAAAACTAATTATTAATAAATCCAGTAAATTAACTAACTATGAATCAAAATATACCGTTAACCTGATTCTTATAGAAATCTGTACTCCTCGCTGAACCCCTTCTTAGGATGTCTTTGAAACACACGAGTACAACCCACAACTGAGATTCCTGCAGGCAAAAGCAGCTCCTTGGCCATGTTAACTCAGCTTACCACTTAACACTTGCCACAAACGAGCGGTACGGTAACTGGTGGTCGAATGAGATCCGATGCCAATGGAATGAGAACATTTATTTGCAATTATGCAAATCAAGGATCGAAGAAACAGTAGCAACGGCTGCCCCCGATCGGTGGACGAGTCGGCCCAACATGTGTGCGGCATGTTGAGCATTCAGAGTTTTAATTAATGTTGGACAAAAACGAGAACCAAAAAGTACCGAATCTAAACCTAATGTGAGCGAACATGATTCCTCATGCAGCTCTGCACTAAAGTGCATCAAAACCAATTGAGTGCCATCGCAACGCTGGGTCCAAACACGATGCCATAAGATAAGAAAGCGCGGCCAATAAATGGTTCGAGGCCTAAAAGCCGGATTCTACGAAACAAATCCGTGTGTGTTGTGCAAAAACTATGAGTTGCAATCTAAACGTTGGCGTCACGCAGTCTCCAAGATTTTCCGCACCTCAGTCTAAAGCCTGGCCGTCTATCTGTCGGTCTGTCTGTCTGTTTGTCCGTCTGAATCTGTTGGTACGTTTGTCTGTCATTCGGAGGTTTTTTCGTTGCATCGTCTCTGGCTGCTCTTCAAGTCCGCTTGGAGCAAAAACAAGAGTGTTACATTTCACCTAATTGGCGGTTAACGTTTAATCCCCGCGTGGCCACGCAGCCGGCCTCCTTCGTGGCGTCTTTTTATATGCAAATTCAGGCTCCGGACGGACGGACGGAGAGACAGCGAGCGCACGAACAGCAGCAGTCGAGGCGGTGTTTGTTAGCTTTACACTTGAAGTCAGCCGCCGGCACATCTGGCTCCATCTTGCTCCAGCCAGCTACCTAAGTGAGGACCAGCTTAGTTGTTGTTGGTGGTGGGTTTTTGTTGTTGTTGTTGTTGTTGTTGTTGTTTTTGTTTTTGTTTTTATGCATAGTATTCGAGCTACTTGAGAAGTGGCGGAAAAAGTTGGCCGGCTTCAGAGCTGACTAATTAGCATTTTTAATGTTGAAAACTTGTAACCTTCGTAATCTGAGCGACTTTGTTTCTGTTCGCAATTCTTGTCACCGGTGCTGCGCTTTCGGCTGAAACGGAAACCCAGTCAAGAGGTGTCACAAGTTTTAAGTAGCTCGATACTTTTAATTTGCGATATGATACGAACGTCTCGCGGATTTAATTTGAACCGCGATTTGTTTGTTTGGATTTAATTGCTTTTCGGATTAGTTTTAATTGAGTTGATCATCCAGTGTTGGAGAGGCATCACTTAGCGTGGGCAGTGGGCAGTAAGCATGGCATGCATGCATGACGCCGCATTCAGACTCATTTCTAAATTCCGGAATTTATCCAAATTCTTGGATGTCTTTCAATTCCGAAATTAAGCCATGAAACTCATATAAATCTCCTTATTAAAGCCACGCGTAAGCGGCTCAACCCTTTCGTGGAGTAGAGTGACCACTGTGACACAGGCTTTGTTTCCATATACTGTATATAGTACACCACAAAGCCGTATGGACCAGGGACAAAGGGTCACGTCGGTGTTGTTTGTGTTGTTGTACGAGTACATAAAGCATATAAAATAATTGAAAGGCTCCGCTGCTAATAGTTTTGGTGAAGGGTGCCTTTTAATATGCCTTTTTTGTCGCCAGTGGCGCATTCTTAAGAAAATAATGCTTTCCGTGAATAACAAGTATTCGGTTTATTAATCCGCAAGTTTATTTGCTGTCACACATTTAAGTGGAATCGCTCGGCGGCACTCAAGGATTTCGCCGGAATCATAAAACTGCCAGATACAGCGGCCAGATAATGTTTAGTATCTGAAACTTCTGTTTTGAAGTTAAAAGTTAATATATTCAGACGGTTTGGCAGACAGTTCGTCTGTTCAGAACTGATGAAGTCGCTCCAGTCGACTGACTGAATGATGGAACCATGTTTTGATCGTTTATCTTTTCGTTTGTGCGAAAACATTTTGCGCAGACACGATATAGTATTGTGATTTATAATGCATAATGATTTTGTTTATAAAGCCGCTTCTTTTGCATACATTTTTATAGTACATATGTATATTGTATAATTTGTAGTATAGACAAAAGAATAAAAAATTGCCAAAAAAATAAAGAAATATCAGGTGAATATAAAAGATACTCGTATACAAATAAATAAGTTTTAAGTAAAGATAAGAAAAATATTAATCATAAGACTGTACATATCCAGATAGATAAGTAAACGATGGGCCATTATACACACCCATATTTGTCTAGGTACCAAATACTGAAGGAATGTAAAAGGCATGTACTTTATAGGTTTTCAATAGAGACCACACTGAATACTGTTTTTTTTTTAACTCAAAAGTAACTTCCTTTATTTGATTTCTTCTAAATTTATAAAGCAATCGCTTTTAAAATAAAATTATTTCCGAAATAAACATTTAATCAATAAGAGTATATATAATTTTAAAGAATCAAATAGAGCAACTGACCCTCGGGGAGATTATTTTTTAAAGGCGAAGTCTTCGAAATCTTTAAGAACTCACTACTTTTTCCAAACCACTTCGTAAGATTTCACTGAAGTAAGATTTCACCGAATTTTAATGAATTCTGTGCACGTTTTCTATCAACAGCGCAGAAGAAAATCAATACTAAAGAAAACCTAATCAACACATTGAGAGTAGTGGCAACTTGTACGCAACAACAACAACATGAAGAGAAAGGAGAAGAAGAACAAGAAGAAGAAGAAGAAGTAGACCAATAATAGCAACAACAATTCCAATAAAAAGGTTCTTACTGACGCGCAACTTCCGCTCGAGCGTATCCTGTGTTAATGAAAGTTGGTGGAAAAGTTTTTCTTGAGAAAATTTCCAAAAATAATAAAATAAAAATACTCCTAGTTATTTGAAGGTGCTTTAAAGTCAAACAACAACAACAATAATAATAATAATAAAACGAAAATAATACTAATCCTAAATATTGCAGTTTCTAAAAGAAATTCCATGAAGCAGATAACCGCAAAAAAAAAACACAAAAGTTGAAGAACCTAAGAATTCATACTATAAAATATACACTAAAAGAAGATCATTGATATAGGTTACAATAAACAGGAATAGAGTTGAAATTATTGATGAATTGAAGGCAGAATATTGACATTGATTAAGTTCCAAATTTCAATTGTTTATGGATCAACATTAATCAAGAAATTTGGCGGTCCTAAGAGCCACGACCGAAGCACCACCACCACCACCAGACGCAGAGAGTAAATCTTCTCGTTATTACAAATGATGGTTCTTATAGTATGAGTCGAACCAACACGGATCGGGCTACAAGTCGGGGTACATGTCAAGCTAGAGTCCAGATCACAAATACGATAGCTCAAAGCAATGCAAAGATTTATGAGCGTTCTTTAAACTACAAATCCTTGAAATGCTGACTGACTTCGCCAGCGGAAGCTGACATTTTTTGTTTTTAACACCATCATATGTGGTTCTGACTTCGAACCTTCGAATCGCCCCCCCACCCCCCGCGGCTCCCCTTAACCACTCTGTCATTTCGTAGCCTGTCCCGGCTGCCTTCAACATGCGCTGCACTGTTTCAATAATTTTTCATATGTTGCTGTCATTCGTATTGCCGTTGTTGTTGTTGTTGTTGTTATATCATCCCTCACTAATTTTCGGACATTATGTCACTTTAGGTCACATGAGGCAATTTCAGCCAATTCCTGCCTTTCACCTTGTTGTTGCTTTTTTGGTTTTCTTACTGTCAGAACCTTGGTTGCCGTCGTTGTTGTTGCTATAGTTGTCGTTGTTGTTGTTGTTGTGTTCGCCTTCTTACGGCTGTCACATGATAAATGACCGACTTTCTTGTCTCTTGTCTCATAGGTTTTATGAATTATGACTTCTGTTTTAACTAACGTTGTTGCTGTTGTTGTTGGATTTTTTGTTCATATTTTTTCATCACTTTCGCTGTATCATAAGTTTAATTTAAACCATTGTAGCAGAACATTGCCAATTCTTAAATACCCTCGAGGTTGATCCTTAACAAATCCGGAAATTGCCTTCCGTCGAAATCCGTAGCTGCCCCTTCTGATACCCCCGGCACCATCGCCTAAGTAGCTGTCACTGTGAAAGTGCTCGCGACGATTTCTCATTCTTAAATCTGTCGGTACATCGCATCCTTCCTTCTCGTCTACAGACAGACTCCTCTCTCTTTTCCTCGTCTTCTCTTCTCATGGCATAGAAGAGGACTAATTCTAATCATAACAATGATAATAAAAGTTTGAAGTGACAGCCGAAGTGTCAACGCATAACTGAAATGCAAATTTAACCCTTTTTAGTATTCATAGTCTTACGGTTCAGCGTGTTTAATACACTCGCCTCAGTGCCAAGATTAATCTTGTCGCTGCTGGTTCAGGATGATTTGCATTTCTTAAATATGTTCCGCTGGGGATTTTCAGCCACTTGCAGCGGCTCGACTCGACTCCTTCGAGCGCACTTCCGACGCAGCTCGGCATCTTCGGCGCTCGCTCGCATTATTAAGACATCGGCTACATGAAACGGATTCCATGATGTCACGAACAAACTTGGTGCTTTAATATTTATTACCCCGATTTACTTTATTTGATTAAAATATTTCGTCATGTAATAATTAAACTTAGGGCGAAAAATTGAACTTGAGGCGTTTAATACGCCTTCGACCCCGGAAAGTGGGAGAGAGAAAACCCTTTGAATTCTTACTTACTTCTAGAAAACTTAAATAATATTAAGTGTAAATTATTCTCTAGAATTTTTAGCCATAAATAGAGGCTAGGAAAAGAAGTAGTTGAAACATGAGAGGATCTGAAACACTCTGGTCTGAAACACGCATCATATTCCCAATATTACCAATTTTCCAGCATGTTTATCTGACTTCTTTTTCGGAACTCATACTCGTATTCCTTTAACTCATGATAAATATGAGTACGTAGTCCTTTAATTCAATTCTTTCACATCACGTTGCGGATGAAACTTTAAACACCTGTTGGCAAACTTTGAGAGAAGACATACTCGAGATATTCTCGATATACTCGAGATAGACCTCCAAATTTAAATGATTTTCCGTGACAAATTCCATTCAAATGAAAGCCACCCAGAAGCAACATCAACAACAACAAATTTAATTGACATCAACATCAGTGCAACATGATTTCTTTGCTTTCCGAGATGCTGGGGTTTCACTGCCGCCTTGGCTACGAGTACACACTACTATACACCGGGTACGCGTTGGACTTCATAATTCTAATCAGCGAAAGTAACCTGTCGCATAAAACACGACAAAACGACAGCGAGGAGCAGATCTTTTGCCACAAAAGCACTGCCAAAAATTAATCCACATCGACGACGAGCGAAACGAAACCAGGAACTACCCTCCATTCCACCCCGAACCCCCACCCGCCCTACCGTTTAAATCCACAGACATACCTGTTTGAGAAAGCGGAGAGCAGAAGTTATGCACTCTGACTTGCACGCGAGCCGGGGCTCAACCAGCAACAACAGTGGAGCAAGTAAACCATTTCGCTGCATAATTGAAGACTCTGGGGGTTGGTCGTGTGGGTAATAAAGCACTTTGGCCGACGATTATGCCGCCGCCGCAGCACTGCATCAAGGAATCCACCAGAATTTATGGTTCATTCCGCTGATGCGGCTCGTAGTTTCTTTACGACGGTGGAGCGACGAGCGGCAGTTGAGAAAGCGTGCGTGTGTCTGTGATGCGATTATATGTAAATGTTTCTCTCTGTGTCGGCGTTCTGTTTATTTGTGTGCGTGTGTTTATGTGTGTGTGCGTTGAAGAACTGCAATAAACCTAAAATGTTTGCAAATAAAGAAATCACTTGTCACAATTCTTCTTCTCATTTGTTTTCTTCGAGTTTTATTGTCCTTTTTTTGTGTATTGTACTTTTTTTTTGTTTTATGCTTTTAGCATCCGGCATCGACGACGAGTCGGTGCCATTTTCATAAATTTTTTATTAACTTTGGGTTAAGCTTCAAATTTATGTGTACCCACTTGGAGGACTCCTCTCCCCTTTAACTTCCTCCTCTCACTACCTTCCTCCCTCCCCTCCCACACCCACACCCACACTCGTCATTACATCTTAATACCCGCTTTATTTGGTCTTGGAAAACTTTTGCTGCTTTATTTCGCCGCAAACACAAGAAAGTAAGTAAGAAAAGACTTGTAAAATTTAATAATTACCAACAACACACTGCAGATAACTCATAAACTCGTACTCACACATACACACACACATACACACACATAAACATTTCTGAGTATATAACGAAGTGCTCTAGATGAATGCGCAGAATTCTTTCAGCGTCGAAGCGGAGTCTGCGAATATTTCTCATTTGCAATATTAACGAATAGACGAGTGCAATACGAAGGCGCACGTGACGGGCATCGGCAATTAAGCTGAGCTCTCTGCCGCGCCGGTGTACCGACCGACCGACCGACCGACCGACCGAGCAGTGTACCGACTTCATATTTCCCTCTAATGTTTCGACATTTCGCTGGCATCGAAAACTTTCATCTGGTGCTTGCTGCAGACACACTTGGAATGGGGCCAAAGAAGCCAATCGATTTCCATCGATGGAGTCGCCTAAAAAGCTTCAACACACTTTTCTCTTTGGCTGTTCTTAACAGTGAAGGCGTGGCACAATGTGGCATATCTAAATATTTCTCTACGATACGAATTCTGCTTTCTTCTATGCTCTTTCTTTTTAATATTCAATGGGTCTTGAAAAGCAGCTACCATATATTATATTAATTCAACGGTGCCAATTGAACCTTATTAAATCCTTCGTTGAAAAGAGATTTTGAAAATGCAGTATAATGTTTTATTATATTTAACCAGTTAACGATATTATAAATCGATCGGATTTAATGAATCCTTTGAATTCCATTGAATCAGATGATTTCTTGAATGCGAATCTTTATGAACACACTAAAGATGTTCATGAATTTAATAACTGCAAAATATTGAAGCTTTCTTTAAAATCTGCCTAAAGTCTGGTATTAAGGAACACTTTAAAACTGTTCCTAAGTCCAAAAAAACTCTAATATCAAGCTTTTAAGACACTCAACATTTATGAAACTTAATTAAGCTGTTTAGCAGCTATTTACAGCTAAATTAATCGAATTCAGAAATTGAAGCACTAAAACCTAGTAGATTCGATATGATTTAATTCAAATCTATAATTAGATTTACGAAATTCGAGGACTAAAAAACCAAACAGTGTGTTTGACGTAGGAGCTCAAGGATTAAAATAACTCTTAAGTTGTTCCACATTTTAAAGCAATGATTTATTACGTCAGAAACAAACGTCAACAGTTGATCGTATTTGCATGAAAACTCTTCATTTTCTCACCAGGTTTCTTTTCTTTTCTTTTCCTCTGACCAGAGCTTTGTTGCTTTAGAAAGCACAAGCATTAGACAATATGTAAAGTTGATTTGTTTTCTTTTTGGTTATTTTCCAATCTTTGGTAAGTTTCAATTGTAAATTTATAAAATTCAAATGAATTCAATTAAACTGGCCTTCAAACTTCAACTACTGTGAAAATGATTCCCAACTACCCACAATGCGCGTGGGTATCTCTAAATATGTATGTATGTATGTACATATGTATGTGTGTACCCACAATGCGCGTGGGTATCTCTAAATATGTATGTATGTATGTACATATGTATGTGTGTATGGATGAGTATACATATGTAAATAATTCAGAAGAAGAAGAAGAAGATTTCAAAGATAACTAAATAAACATGGCCGCCGTGTAACAAATAGCAACAAATAAGTACATTTTTTAAGTACAACATTTCGTATTCCGTTCGTGTGCCAGCAGAATGTTGTTGTTTAAACAAAAGAAGAGAAGAAAAAAATACGTTCACAGAAATCCTAATGACCACATTTGTGGACGCAAGAACAACAACAACACAACAGCACAACAGCAACAACAACAACAGCAAGAACAACAACAAAGAAATCACAAACACAAGCAAGTACGTGTAGGAGTGCGTGTACCATGTAAGCACATGTGTGTGTGTGTAATATGTTGATGATGATAAGAGACACATGGTTGCTGCGTTGTTGCTTTTTTGTTGTTGTTGTTGTTATTTGTTGTTGTTGTTGTTGTTGTTGTTGTTGTCGTTGTGAACATTGTTTATCCTCGTTGTGGTAAAAAAAAGGCTCATCGCATGAATTCCAGTAGAACTGACTGAGACTGGTCAAGATTATTCATGTGTGTGTGTGTGTGTTTGTGTGTGTTCCTGCTTAATACAGACATACACACATCCACACACACACACACACACTCATACTTTCTGTAAGCTTGGGTGCGGGTGCCGATGTTGCACGCGTGGATCCAAGGAGTGTCCACTAACAGGAGACCCGCTCGATCGCCGGCTGACTCGAAGTCACCGCATGACCGAGGCGACCGCTTGATTGATTCGCTGGAAATCATTCGTTCGACGTGCTTGACAAGCATTCGATTGCTGCTTGTTGTTGTTGTTTAGTGTTGTGATATTAACAACAACAGCAACAGCAACCGCAGCAGCAGCAGCAGCAGCCACCATCGCCGCGTTCAATAAAAAATCCAAAAACTGTTAAAATACGATTCAATGAAATGCGTTAAATAAAACAATAAAATTAACAACAGCAATAGCAACAACAAAATTTAAATAATCACAGCGCATATTAAGTAGTCTTGAGGCCCCCAAGTAAACCTTAAAGTTATATGTATGCGTGTGTTTGTATGTATGTACATGTGTGTGTGTGACTCTATATCCATAGCTATAGATAGGTACTTGAGGTTGACTACAATTGGTAACCGACGACGTATGATCGGCCATTAAGGTAACTTTTTCAGCTACCTGTCGTTGTTGTTGTTGTTGTTGTTGTTGTTGCACTTTCAAACTGCCTGCCCGATCGACAACCATTTGAATGCCTTCTGCACCTGTGCCGGCGTTTTTTCGTGGAATTTTAGGATTGTCTTTTTACTGACTTTTCTGCCTTTATCACATGTCTTCCTTTTCGCGTTTCTCTGGTTGGTACTTTTAATTTACCTTTTTTTTTTCTTCTTATTATTGTGCCTTCTGTAGAATGGTTAAGTAAAATTTGCATATCTGGGTCTCGACGCAGCGTACATTTTAAATTTGCTAAAAATTTCATTTATAATAATAATTTCTCTTTTTTTTTATTTATTTTATTGTTGTATGTACTCGTCTTGCTTGCTTATTGATTTTTTCGGTGAATCGCTTCTGAAAGACTGATTGAATTGATTGGTAATAAAAAAATGTTTGTTTTCTTTTTTTCAATATTAATAATTGCTTTTCGTTGAAAAAAGAGATATAGTCGTTTTCTGATATCGTGCATGAAAAGTTGTATAATATTGCTACCACAATAATACAATAATACAATAATAACTGCATCATTGTTTGATTTGATGGTTAAACGACACAATCGTCAGCTTTGAACCCGAGCTTAACGTGTGCTGTTCTCGGAGAGCCCAGAGAGCAGAATAGTATGGAATGATCGGACTTAAAATAAGTCTTCCTTGTCACCTTGATAGGGCGATGATAGGGGATTAGTTCGTAGCCGATATCATCCCGTGGTATTGGAGCTCTTTATGGTTCCACCAAGCAATTGAGGCTCACGTTGTGACCTTAAAGTTCCGTGAGTAGCTTGTGTGGCGCTCGGTTGGAATGACTATTTTCTGCTTATGACTCCTAGAAATAACCACTGGATCACTTGCACTTGAGCAGCTCGTGGAACGGAATCATGTACATGTTATATGGTAGTTCATGTACATGCATGAAATCGCAGAGCAGTGATAAGTCTGAAAACAAAAGTCTGGCAAAAAGTCACGTTATCCACGTACAAAAAAACATTTTGTCAAGTTGCCCAGTCACCGCGCGGCGGACGGACAGACCCATGAACGGAACGGACGGAGTGCAGTCAGCGGCGTCACTTACATATAAAGTTGGAATGAAAATGATTTTAGCACAACGTAAACAAACGATTCGTTGACCCAGCACGATTTCGATTCGGAAGTTCGCAATGTCTCAATTCCACAGCGAGAGCAGCAGAGTGCAGAGCATACTGCTGACTGGCGGTCCGGTTCACAAGCAAACCAACCGACCAGCCGACCAGCCGACCAACCGACCAACCGACCAACCGACCTACCCAAAGAAGTCTCGCTTGTTAGCGCCGTCTGCCGTGAGAGTATCTCTGTCTTTCTCCCTCCCACTCACTCCCTACCGCTCTCTCTCTCTCCTGCTCTTTTGGATACGTAGGATTTTTTTGGGAATCGTCGAATTCCTTTTTGTCCTGTAATCACGAATTTATTATATTGTAAATCTATGACAAGTGGCGCCCCCAGTTGCCGATTTATTTTTTTTTTTTATTTATTTATTGCCGATTGTGACATGAAATACATGCAGCGAGGAATCAGTTATACTGAATCAAATGCCGGCTAAGATTTCAGCTTCAGGTGGAGCTTCGGTTAAACGTGCACAACATTTGGTCCCTTTGTTCCATTTGAGATGCAAGTAAACGAAGGATAAAATAATACATGGAAATCTTTAACAACAAGAAACCAATAAACGATCGCTTGTTGTGGTTGATGATGTTTATATCAGCAAGCATCGAAAGCTACTAAAGAGCTGTTGGTTGAGTCAAAAAAAAGAAACCTTTAAAGTGGTCCAGCTCTTTAAAGTTGCGGTGTCGAAACTCACCACAACCCTGCTAAGATGCTGAGACGCTAAGATTTATAAGTCTCGTTCTCTTCTCCGACTACGCAATCGATCGTTGATATCTTATTTAATTGACTGCTTGCAAGTTTTCATAAAGAATGGACTGAAAGAGAGATGAAAGAGATGGTTTTTTCCTGGGATTTTGCTCTAAAAGTTTGCTGGTTAACATTTAAGTCTCTCTCAAGCGACTTCTTCGATATTTTATCGAACCACATCAAACCCCGCAACATGAAGTTCGATCAGTATTTCGTTCGATCGCAATCGATTTGACGATGCCTATTTATATCCAAACTTTAGAACTAAAAATCTTTTATTATTCTCTTTCACATCAAGATTTATCCTTTATCGTTTTTTCCGCCGTTAAGCAATATATTATATATCTTATACAATATACATACATATGTAATGATGTTAATATACGAGTACTACATTCGGAAGATCAAGCGATAGATGCACTCCTCGTATTCCCTCTTACTCTCTTTTCCGTAATAATGAAGAAACCTATTAAACCATATTTGGACCATTCATCAATTCGCATTTCATGCTTTCTTTATTTAATGGATACTTTTTCTTTTCAACTCCGCGTAATGCACCTCATTTTTAGCAACTTTCTAAATTCATTATCTTTTGGCAAGATTCTCTTTACTAATTGTTCGACTCTTTCAGATGTCGCTTCAGTCGGCGCATCATAAGTCTTCATATCCCACAGACTAATGACCAAAATCTTCCACCGGTTAAGCCACGGTTTCGGCATTATTATTCAACTGTTGTTATGCTCCTCATTTACCAAAACTTCCAAAAAACAACAACAACAACAACAACAGTACCCCCACATATCTTCAACAAATCCTAATCACATTCGCACTGTATGTAGTACATATCTATGAGTACATGGAGTACGTACACATGGTACATGGACAGAACAATACCTAGAATATTTTCCAGGTACATTCATCATCATAGCTGCTGTGCGTCTTCTTTCGAAAGCTGTCCGTTTTTCACAGATTCTTTTCTTTTCAGCCCAGTTGGCATCATCATCGTTAGAAGCTTTCGTAGAATGAGGCTGATGATGACGGCCGTGATGTGTTCGGCATAAATAATTTGTTGAATAAAAAAAAATCTGTTGTTGGGGTTCTGTTTGGCAGGGGTGAATACTGCCGCTTGTTGTTGTTGATGGATACTTGTTTGTTTCATGTTCGCTGTAGACAAGCTCAAAGGATACCGCACAGTGACGGTGAATAACAGAGATGATGACCAGGCTCCGTCATATGAGGTACCTACGTACACAGGGGATCGGTATTAACCTTACTTCTGATCTAAGCCAAAAATTCCTCTGGCTACAAGGTTAATTGTTCGGTCGTCCCGTTTTTAAAAATTTCACATAATATTATGTTTTGGAAATTTAGTAAAATAATATTCAACGATTTGTTAAATTTTTGTATAATATAATAACGATAATATACAAAATAAAGATAGAATTATAATAATTATAACAATAATGATAATAATATTAATATATAAATACAATATATGTAGAGTAGATATGTTATATATTTTTTTAGAACCGTCACTGTTGAATGTTTACTTACATGGCACAGAAAGCAACAAAAGAAAATACGATTTCCACGATGAGATGCAGTTTTTCTCGGTTCCGTGAATGGTTCCCAGCAACTCTAACCTATTCCAAAACCCTGCACCGTGCAACTGTGCACTGCGTTGTTGTTGTGCGTTGGATGTTGGCTCGCTCTGGTGGTTGGTAGCTTGGAACGGTTGGTTGGTTGGTCGGTTTGATTCGAGTTAATGTTGTGCATTTATTGGCAAGAGTTGTTGTTGCAGCTGCTGTTGCTGGTGCGCTGTTATTGTTGCCAATAACATTGCTTCGCTCTCACTTTGACTTTGAAAACTCACCATATTCGGCACTCGGCATCCATTCCCTCAGATGCTGTGCCGGGAGGAATGGGAGCTGTGACGACGATGTTGGTAGGCGACATCATTCCTATCGGGCGGCAATTGATGGGTGGTGTTGCTGCCACACAGAGTGCAACAGCGACAGATTTGAGTGCACGCAAGCGATTGACAATCCGATGGAACTGGAAACACTCTCCAATACAAACGCATTTGCAAATTAAAGAGCACACATACGAATGTTGCTCAGGTGAACAACAACAAAAGCAGCAGAGATTCAAAATATGATGCTGCGCCTGGCTGTCTCTTTGTTGTTGTTTATACTCGTATATGTACTTATTTTCGTTGATCCTATTGAAGCAGTCGTTTGTTTGTTGTTGTTGTTCGTGCCGCTACCACAAACACGTGCGAATTGTTGCTGTTGTTGTCGTGCGTGTGTTGTTTTTGTTTTTAAGCCAAACGACAGCATGTCTGCGATTTGTGCAATATTTTATAGCATCAGCAGCATCTTGACTTATTTTGCCACTGTGTTCGTTGTTGTTGCTGTGTCACTCTCAGTGGTGCTCTTTGGGGTCATAAAAATACTTGGGGAACTTTGAGCATCGGCACCAACTTCTTATCCACCACCACCACGATGATGTACAACGAGCTGGCATTCACTGGCTGGCCAAGTGGCAGCTACAACAGAAGCAGCAACAGCAACAGCCACAGTCACAGCCACAGCAGCAGTAGCAGTAGCAGCAGCAGCAGCAGCACAGCCGCAACCAGTTGAGATGAGGCAACCATCATGTTTCCTGATGCGATGCGATAGTTTATCGCAAATATTCACGCCGTGCAGAGGTGAACGCGGAATACCACACAAACGTACGAAAACGACAAAAACAAAAACAACAACGATTATTCGGGGACGGGCATCAGCAACACAGGAATCTTTGCCGTCGCCAAATCTGTGTTTTTCTTCAGCCAAGTGAAATACTAGAAAAAAAAGTAATAAAAGAGAAAAATTATATTTACCTATAGATATATATACATATAAATGGACTTATATCAGTTGTGATTATATAACGCGGCAATGCAACAAATTGGCAACACTGCTGTCGAAAAATAAACGCCCTCGTTATGGCCGACATTAGTAAAAATTATCGGGTAAAAGTCACCGCGTTCTCTCTGGAAGTGTGCCAATGAGCGGGAGATGTGTCCGGAGATCGTCGAAATCGAGTTGATAGGAAATCTCATAAAGGATCTAAATAAGTAAAAAAAAAAAATACTAAAACAAAATATCGTATAAATATTACAAAAATCGTAGAAAGTTCCGCAACTCGATACTCTTGCTACGAATTTCTATCGTAGAATACAAAAAATTGTGACCTTTTTGAAAGTGAAAAAGTGGCTTACTTCTGCAAGTCGAACGCCGCCCCCTCGGGTGATTTCTCTCTGGAGCAAATGGATCCGCATGGGAGTGGATTTGTTGCCTCGCCCTGGGCGGCCGTTCTGGGGCACCACGCAATGGCTTCGGCGGGTGCTGATGCCGGCTTTGCTGCCGCAGCGGCTGCAGCGCATGTCCAGAACGCGGTTGCTGCTCAGCATTCGCACCACCAAATCGCAGCCGCCCATCATCACCACTCGCACCATCACCATCATCACCCGCACTCGCACTCGCACCATCACCACCACCACCCGCACTCACATCACCTGAACTCGGCGGCCGGAATGCCCATGGATCTGCACGTTCCACAAGGATTTCCCTACTACAGGTAAAAACGCGGGTTCCTCCTCGCCGCATTACAATAACTCTGTGGATTAATGATGCTTTAGTGTTGCTGTAGTCCTTAAAAGTGATATGTATTTATTTATTTATCCTGCGTAGAGGAGGAGGCTTGCTTCGTGTAGGGCATTCGGTGTTATTGTATGTAGTTGCAGATCCTTTGAAGATACACATCGCTTACTCTTACTTTGAGTAAGTGAGTGAGAATGATTCTGCGTGCTCCAGTCGAGATGTATTTCAATATCCAAGAGATTCCGAAATATTCGATGCCGACGGCAAAGTGATAAACTTTGTGGATATTCCTTTCTTAACCTAAATTACAAATTTTTGTGGAAATTCGATCATAATTTTTTTTAATAATAAATAATAATAATAATAAATAAATCAATAATAATTTAATAATAATAATAAATAAATCAATAATAATTTAATAATAATAATAAATAAATAATATTATTCAATACTAGTTAATTAATATGTACTATTAAAATGTCGCCCGATTCAAGCGATTCATTCATGGAATCAAGTTCTCTTAATTTGCAAACATTTAAATTAAATGAATGTATGTACATGAACGCACTTGGATCCACTTGAACTTGAACACTAACCAAGTTTGAACCACTTGAAACCTCTTGAACACCCTCTTAAACACACTTGAACCCCCTCTAATACACTGAACTTGGTTGGACCCACACCTGTTGTAGTTTTAATCATATTGGTCTAATATTGATACACTTGGATTCTACCTTAAGCCACTTGGAACCGTCTGAATTCTCTTGTACTGTGCCCTCGTATTCTTGATATCTTTTCGATTTCGGAGTTCCTTCTGTTCAGTTGTATAAAGTACATTCTTCTTCTATCTTCTATTCTTCTATCTGAAGATCGTCATTATTAAAAGTCCTTACTTTTGGAAACAAGGAAAACACTTTAGAAATACTCAAGAGAAGTTAGAATGTCTTAGTTAGTTTTAATATCTATCCTATGTACATATGTAGATATACAATATACATATACACAATAGCCTCTGTTATCCTTTACAACTTTGTTAAAATTGAAGAAAAAATTGAAAGAAAAAAAAGGAAAAAAAGAATTGTTTATAAAACCAATGATAAAATACAGTCAACCCTCGCATAATACGATTAAATGCATTTGTGTTGTATCGAAACCATACAAACATAATCTTATAATCATTAAGAAAGTGTGACGAAAAAATTCGTAATCCAATATATTGAGCAATGCTCTATAAATAAGAGTGTCACGGAGAGAAACATATTCAACTCCACGAGTCCGAGTCGTGTTGCTTTAATGCAAACGTGCTTTCAGAATAGAATTTAAGAGGGTTTTATCACATGATCCGTATAACATGATCACACAATACAAGCGCAATATTGAATTGTTATTAATGATAATTTAGTCTATTAAATTTTATGTTTCTCTGTATGGCGGTTTTTTCAATTTTTACATGGAATTTTTATAAAATCCTGAAAGTACAATTGTTAGAAAGTGTAAAGTCAACTGAATAAACTTTCAAAACTTCTAAATCTACAATATATCGATAATTATTTATTTATCGTCTTTATTATATCGTCAGTGTAAATGAAATTGTATCGAATGTTGGATGCTGTCTACGTACATACATATGTATAGTAATTTTAAAAGAAGATTCGTTCTGTGAAAATTTTCTTTTGATTTGAATTATTTCAGTAACTTCTGGAAATAATTCACTTTATTTCAGAACTGAAACCAATTAATCGACGCTTCTCTCTGTCATTAGTTGTTCCATATAAAATTAATCATTTTAAAACAATACTGATCCGTTATCTTAATGCGTTTCATAATAATAATACTATTACCCATAAGTGCGAGTAGTTGAAAGATAATCAAAGTTGAAGCCTAATTGAAGTGAATCGGATTGTAGCCCGAATCGCGATGACACCAATAATTTTGAATTTAATCCCTAAGAAGCGGTTTTAAATCAAAGAAGATGGGGCACCCGCCCCATCAACATTAAATTTAATTTCAATCTGCGGATCTGAGAGCATCTGGATCAAAATCCTCTGCACCGAGTTCGTTGCGTTGAAACCGAATTTATTTCGCTGCAATAAAATAAAATGCATTTTGTTAAAAAGTGTAATTTTTGCAAAAGCTGTGCAATCGTAAAGTTATGAGCAATGCAAGGATGAGAAGACTGGTGAGGAGAGGGGAGGCGTGAGGGCGTGGGACAAACCAACACCGCCAACGCCACCAGAACGTAATTTCCACAATTTATTTCCGAACGTGATTGGCCAGTGACCGGGACTTGACCACTTTGAAATTGCGAAAATCCAAAAAACGCAGAACAAAACCCAAAAAAGGACAGAAATGCAAAAAGAAGGCGAAAAAACAAAGCATTCAAGAAAATCAAAATGAAATAAAAGGCCAGAAATTATGATGAAGGATGATGTTCAACTTGGGTTGGTTTGGCGTGGCTTCAAGTGGAGTGTCGGTTAATTTTTGAGGACCCTTTGATTACAATTCGCACCATCATCAGCAGCAGCAGCAGAGCCGCGCTGCTGGTATCATCATCAGTCAGTGAAAACAACAACAGCAAGCACAGCAAAAGCAGCAATAACAACATCAACAACACCAACAACATGGCGTCCAACATCAGTTGTTCTCTAATGTGTTGAATCCATCCATGACCGGGATGCAAACCGACTCACAATCGTCATCATCATCATCCTCCTCATCAACATCAGCCATCGCGAAGCAATCATAATTCTTTTTATGAGCCGCAACTGCAACAAAATGGCAAAAGTTCAACACCGATCTTCTGCACTACGTCTGAAAGTATTCTCCATCTCGCTTCCACACTCCTCACGGCTCCTCTCTTTCTTAGGAGCCGTGAATCTTTTCATTTCTCGATATTCTGATGTTAAGTTTAAATGAGTTAATGCGCAAAAATACACTCAAAAGAATGCGAAAGAAATAAAAAACCGATTTGAAGAGATGCAATTTAATCCAAATTTAAGGATATATAATATATAACCGTATAACCGTATCCCAAAACTGAAAGGTATACTAAGTTTTTCCTTACGCACAGAAAAAGGCGTGGCAAGTATAGAAAAGTGTATATGCATTTCTTTGTCAGCGTCCTGAATCCATTTAGCCCTGTCCCATCTATCCGTCAGTATGTCTGTCCGTCCATCTGTCAGTTTGTCTGTCTGTCTACCCATCTGTCGATCTGTCTGTCTGCCTGTCCGTCTGCCTGTCCATCTGCCTATGGAAATCACGACTGAGAGGACACGAATACCTTTAAACCTTTCTGGTTTAAAGTTACTCGAGGTGAACATATTTTCTTTGAACTCATTACTATACGAGTTTCGTTAAGTGTTCAGTGTTAATTCTGACTTCATAGGTTTTAGTGTTTAACTTTAACTCAGTTCTTCAATTTCTCTCAGTGTCCGCGCTTACGTTGTTATGCGCACATTTTTTCGAAACATTAACAAAATGTGTGTAATTGGAAAAAAATATACAATATAATAAAATTACGAAATAACAGAGAAAATTTCGCATTTCAGGTGCGATGGATGAAATGCAGCACTACAAAATATTAACGTCTTCCTTTTGTTTCGCGTTTGCGAACATGTATGCTTGTATGTATATATACTATATGTATGTATATGTATATGTATATACTACTCATTGCTGTTTCGTTATGTACGAGTTGGTCATATTTTCGTTCATATTCTGCGCCGAGGTAATAACTCAGGTGATTATAGTAATTATGCGTTCTGACGCGATACAAGTACGGATAACGTTATATCGATATAATTGAAAAATTCTGATAGACACTGATTATGTGTGCCGCCGAAGCAGCACCAGCACTAGCACCAGCACCAGCCGGTGGTGCGACCGTGCTGCAGTCCGGCAACGGCGGCGGCGCATCGTCAGCATCGCGATCGGGGTCGCTCGCTGGTTTGCTGAGTGAGTGACGGCTCGACGGAGCAGGTTCGACGATTGAACCAGTGAAGGGTTCGTTCCTCGCCGGCCGTCCATCTGCTCATTCGTTCGGACTGACTTTCTGTCTGTCTGCCTGTCTGTTTAACTTTCGGTGAGGTCGCTCAGCTGCTGCTCCAACACTTCATCTATCAGCCAATCAAGCGAGCGTTTTGCTTTTGCTCTTCATTAGGCTCGCATCCACTTCATCCAGTGAAGCTGAAGCTGGAGCTGATGCTGATGCTGACGCTGGAACTCGGCTGCTGCTCGGCGATCCTGGTTGGCATCAATGAAAGATTATGAATTATTGTGCTCGTATTTTCTGTAATGGGAAAGAGTCTGTCTGTCGTGCTGTTTATGCTTTCGAATGTCTGTCCGTGGCTCAATCGGTGCTGTGACTGTATTTCTTTGATGCGGATGGCTTTTTGCGATATCATCGCAAATAACAATGAATTAGTTTTCGCTTAAGTCTGATGTAACCAATAATTTGCACTGCTTACGCCTTGATTTGGCAGGAGTTGTTGTGCATCGTGCATCATGTGTATCATGCAGCATGCAGCATACCGCACGCAGTGCTCTCTTCGTTCTTTTGCTTTACAATGTTTTGCCCAATGTGTGAAAATGCGTGCACATAAAATAATCAAAGAGAAGACAACGTTTTGCGAAGTTAATCACGTTCATTAATAAATCACAGCGATCGTGTTGAAATTTTATGACAGTCTCACTGACTCTCAACTCAACTCTTTTTTCGCCAGTTGAATATGCTTATATGCTATCTCTCTCTGTCTTTCTCTCGCTCGGGCTGTCTTCTTCTCTCACTAATACTAGAATGTTTTAATATGAACTTTTGACTTCTTTTTTTTTGTCTATTATTATTTATTTTGAATTAATTCAAGCTTAATGATTGCTATTTGCTTGCATGGGAAATTAAAAAAAAAAAAAAAAAAGTAATAACTTGGATGCTGTGTTAATCTGTAATTTATTAAATCAATTACGTAATTATTTCGACACCTTATTAATCAAAAAATAAAATTACTTAATTATGCCGTGCGTTGACAGCTGTCAGTTTTAGTTTGCTTCTGGTATGTCGGAAAAATTATTGGAATTTAGAGTAATAGCATTAAAATCTATTATTTTCGGAATACTTGCTACAATTACTTGTTGAATTATGTCAAATTATGTTAAATTCGAATTTTCACAAGTCGGTGATTGCGATCGCCGTAACAACACCACACACTCCTATCCACACTCCTTATTCGTCCTGGATAAGATATTCCTTGATATTCTGTTATCGATATCATGATGTATCGATAACTGTTATGATGGCAATCTAACTTTAGTAGCAATGATGAAACTTGAGCTTTTCATTATTCAGGAAAAGCATTATTATCCAGTTACCTTTAGTTATAAATTAGATGTGAATATAAAAAATTAAATTATAATACATAAAAACGGTTAACAAAAGTGAGACTTTAATTAAAATATTTGAATTAAATTAACAAATTTTGGGAAGCATTACATTCTCCGCGATTTAATGGAAATATCACATTAAGCTTTCTAACTGATCCAGAATTAACTGGCTTTGTAAAAAAAGACAAGAACCACAAATTATAATCAAATAACACATACACACATAAACACACTTATACACGGAAATACATGCCAAGTGGACGACATGCACACTTCGAGCAAGTTAAACATGCATGCGGCAGATATTCCACACCTGCAACAGCAAAAGCAAGAGCATCAACTCAACTAAACTCAGCTCAAGTTGAGTTTAGTTGAGTTGAGCTCTTTTGCAGGGAATTCAATTAAATTATGCAAATTAAACGGTTCGTTTGCGAGACGCGGCAGCGAGTTCTACCAAAACCAAGCGAGAAAGTATTACAGCCCAATCTAATGGACCCAGTTAATATTTTTTTCCCGTTTCGATTTTTGTTTCGTTTGTGGACCATGGTAAATAACATGCCGACCAAAGTGGAACTCCACTCCACCCACTCGAACAACAACGTCGGCAACAGGAACCACATCACTGGAACTGATTCAAATTCCACTCAGGCCATGCAAGTGCAACACCAATAACAACAGCAACGACAGCAACAAAAACAACGACAACAACAACAACCAAAGGCAGTAGTCTCATAGCTGCATCCTCTCCTGCGTCTGTGCCAAATTACAACACGGCTCGACTCGACGCAATGCAACACAACGCGATGGAAGTGCGGCGGTGCTGCTGATGATGATGAAGACGATGTTCACACAGCCTGCAGCCACAAACTCATTACATGCTGCACACACTCGCACCAACTGCAGATGCGCTGGCGGAGATGAGCGATATCTGAGCCGCATCCTTGCTGCCGGCAAAGACAAAGCCAAAATCTCGGAATCGCTTTAATTTTCCAAGTAAGCGGTGCATCGCCGTCATCGAGTGGTTCTGCTCCGGTCGGGATTCGGGAAGACTTACTTTCTGGTGAGATGGCGAAAAAAGCTTTAGCTTTAATTGAAACACAGAAGCGGAAGACGGCGACAGACAACGTTCCGATCAGACGAGGAACGTGAGACGTGAAACGAGAGATGAATGATGAGCAACGAGAGACGCCAGTGCTTGTGTCGGTGGCGGCGGTGACATCGGAGAACCAGTCTGCCAGCCAGCCAGCCAGCCAGTCAGCCAGGCGAGTTGCTTCACAATAAGTGACGCAGAAGACAGCTGCTGCCGTTGTTGCTGCTGCTGTTGGCCAGCGTAAGAAGGAAAGACGTCGTGTACAACAAGCTGCCGCCTTGACTCCAGGCTAAATCCAAACGCTGCGGAGTCGCACAAGCCAAAAGTGCAAAAGTACAAATTCCTGCGTGGAATACTTAATTCTGATTAGGAGCAGCCGCATCAGCAGCAACGGCAACAGCAACAAACCTGGTTGTACACGGTGCAGGGCGTGTGCAACATGCGCGAAGGTGTTGCACAAAAACCGTCGCATTTGTGTTGATTTTATGAAAAAATTATGATAATCGATATCTGCTGATGGTGCCCCAAGCGCAATAGTAGCGGTCACCCTGGGAAGGAAGACTACGCTTTTGCATGAGTAACACTTGGGACGTGTGCGAACGAGTACATCGTGCCTCTGGCCAAAATATTGTGCTGCAAGGTGTCACAGCGAAGTGTGATGTTTTATTTAAGGTATTTTATTTGTTTGTCACAAAAAAGATCAACTTGGGACAGTAAAAGTATGACATCTAAATTGATCAGAAGGCTCCTCCAATGCAACCCACTTTCTTCACCGGTACGCTTGTAACAAACCTAACTTAAGAAAGTATGCTTCAACTCAAAACTTATTCTACGAGTAAGAGTAAAAGTAAGAGAGAGAAAGATTAATAAAAAGAAAGTATTTGAATGTAAAATAAATTGGTTTTCTTAGGAAATAATGAAGAATCAAGTGATTGAATCAAAATAAAACTGAGCTGGCCATCGAAAATTTCTCAAGAAGATTAGCGAAATTTAGGAGAATAGGAATTCGGTGTTTGAGAAAAAGAAGCCATTATAATATATTGTACAATACCAAGTATTAATCGGATTAGCTATAAAAACCCACAGAATGAAGTTCCAAAAAACCAGTTTAAGGTACATTCACTGGCAACAGTACAATCCATGAACAGACTAAACACGGTCATATGAAACCCCCTAAACTGTGCTATATCAGTACTCCCTCTGAAAAACCTTATTTTTCGAATCTGACTTTGCTATATATTGATGATTCGATTACATTACCGTTTAAGTATTGGAATCTGATACAAAATCGAAAAGAGAATCATAAGGAATATCTTCTCGGCCATTGGAACCATTTTTGACCATGGAACCATTTTTTTCCGTAGTATAGGAATTGGCGAAGAACCAGCAAACGCCTGGAACGATGTTCAGATGAAGTCTAATCTGAAGATATTGTATATTATATCTAAAACTTCTTGATGTTTACTTTACTAACCATACGATTAACTACAAATATGATATACAATCCAAACGATGCAATATCGGATCGATCAACATCTTAACTTTCAAACCTGACATCTTAGAGATTGTCTGTAAATTCAGATTATCTGATCCTTCTCATATGGTAGCAATCGCTTAGTTTGAACTGATAACTAATATCGACAAATTAATTATATTTTTAATTTAATATTAAAATTAAATGGTTTGGGTATCCTCAACCCAACACAGAAATATATACAGACCTTTATCAGGTCCAATTTCTGATCAACCCAACATCTGCACAATCTAATATCTGATCAACTCAACTACTGATAGAACTTGTCGATTCCCCGAAGAAACATTGAATCTAATACAATATATAATTAATAATTTAATATTTAAAAAGCATTATCCAACTTCTGGTTGACCCAACATCGATTGGAGAAAACCAGAAATCATTGGTTTCTTTTTATAGAATTCAACTGCATAAATCCCATATATCCCGGCTATCTACATACTATACATAGATATGAATGCTGAGTCTGATATGGTCAGTAATCAGTACTTATATTTACCGTTGAATTACTGTAGGTATTTGTAAAACTCCTCCAGTAGTAGTACTATTTTCTGTCCCAACTTACTTATAACAGGTGATTCATAATTTGCCTGGCCCAAGCATTGAACTTGCTGCATCTGTTGCAAGCACAGTCAAACCTCACCTCGGTTTCTGTAACTGAGTCTAAGTAAAGTATTAATATTCAGTGAGCATTCAATGTTTTGTCGGGCTTTAAGAAAGGCAGTACTGCTCCCCGCAATGCCCCAGCCGTCTAAACAGGCTCCACTGAAAAGTTTCTCGCTTCATGTTGACTCATGTTGAGTGACTGCATCACGGAGCGACGAACGTGTTGATGCGATCAGTGGCAGGTTCATCGAACATGGTTCATGATAGAGTTGCATACGAAAGCAATGAGTTGGGTGTGTAAAGGATGGTCGCGGAAAAGGCAACGAGGGAAAGCAATTGATGGGTTCCACTAAAATGTTATGCAATAAATTAATTTGCGGTGACAATTTCGATTTCAACGGTTTTTCAACATTCTTAACACACAAAAACACACAGCGTTATGTTGCGAATGATCAGTTTGAATTATTTGTCTCTTCTCCTTTTTTATAGTATCAAATCTACACAATCGATCAAAGTAACAATCTAATCATATGCGAATAACCATATATATTATCTCTTCTATTCGAACAAGAATCTTAAATATCACAATAAGACTGTTTAACATCAGAATAATAATATTCATAACAGAATGTTCAGAAGATTCGTTTTATCGGAAGATCGTGTCCGATGAGTCCTGGTGGCGATCATTTATTGAGATTTCAGTATATTCGTACTCTCTCACTGATGAATTCAGGATGGAAGCATCCATCTACTATATACTCGTACATGAATATATCAATGCTGTGAGATACACTAGGAACTTGCATTGATTTGAAGACATGTCTCTCCGATCGTTTGATGGTCGACGCGAATACGACACTAATGCTGGCCACAACAACAACAACAACAACAACCGAACCGAGCAAAATGAAAAATCTCTTTAATTTTTGCTAAAGTAGATTGGGGCGTATCTCCTCCGCATACTCGGGCAGGAGAGGTGAATCCGTTCCTCAATGATTGAACTGCCAGAGCTGCTGTAAAACCTGTCGATTGTTGAAGCGAGCTGATGGCTTTTGCGATGATTTGGAGACCAGGACGGCGACGAGTTCGATGACGATGATGACTGCGTCGATGTGCTGCCGATGCATTTCTGCGCCTTTTGAATGTCTTCTGACGCGCCGACCTTGCTTACCTGAACCGAACGCTGTCGCAGCCCGTTTCCATCCGCAGCAAGGGATTCCATCATTCCAAACGGCCTGGCATCCGAACTTTTCTAGACTCATACATATTTATAAGTTGAAGGATGTGCTGTGAGAGTGTTTTTTATAAAGCGCATTTTTGCTTTTGCGTTCTTTCTGCCTCATTTTATTTCTTTATCTCAATTATTTTATCGGCACTGGCCAACATCAACGGCAACAACAACAATCAGGGAGAGAAAAAGTTAAAATAATATAATAAACGAAAAGCGTTAATATGATGTTCGTTGATCGAATCGAAAGTGGTTCAGAGCGTGTTGAACGCCGACAGGGGCCGGCCGAACGGGTGCCGGGAGGTATGACGAGAAATCGACGCTGCTTAGAGTTCTTGTGCCGGACTGGGGCCGAACGTTAAGTGACCTTGTTGAAAATGTAATTGGGTACGCTTGATTGCGAATATAATTTTTTAATTTAATTTATGAAAGTCGTAGAAGTTATTTATAATTCACAAGAAGTCAGCAAAGAAAAAAGCCAGCACACAGCTCAACATGGGAAAGCATTATAGACCATCCTCTTCTCTTCTGATATGCTGATATTCTGATTTTACGCGATAAGATCGACTGACCAAGTTTGCAGCGCGCATTTTCCTAAATATATAAGTGATTCGCAGAAATGTTTATCTAATTAGTTAATGACTAAATGCATTAGCATAAATATTTCAAAACAAATTAATCCAGCGCAAAAACGCAGCGGCTGCCGGCGATGGTGCGGATTCAAATTGAAGCATTCCGCGGGACACGTGTCCACGGAACGGACAGACGCCTGGACGCATGCGTAGAAACTATTCCACAAACAAGGTAGCGGCAGACGATCGCGCGACTCCATCAGGGCAGAGTGATTGGCAGACATCTGAAAAAATGACAAAACAAAATAAAATTCCTCTAAACTATTTGTACACATTTCAATCAAACGAGGGATTGGGGCAAAAAAGCCTTCAATAATCATAGCGATGGAGGCAAAGCAGGCCCATTATAAGTGGGGTGCTTATAGTGAAAAACCGATCGAAGAATATGACCAAAAAGGACAAAACACAATGTTTTCAATACGACAAAGAAAACAGTAGCAAACACCAGCGACAGCATGTAGCAACAGTAGTAACTCGTGTAGCAAAACATTAGCAATGACGACAACAACAGCATGCCAATGCAAAAGGAAAAATCTCAATGCTTTGAGTTATTAAACTTAATACAGAATATCCATGTTAGAATTACAGAATTATTAACCTTAATAAGATCAATCCATCTTAGAAATATGAGCCTTAATTGCGAACGGAGTTATGAGGCAGCATTTAAAGACTGACTCTATGTTAGGAGTCAGTAATTATTCATGTTAAAGGAATCAATTCATGTCTGAAAAATTAAGAATTAAGTGGTTTAAAGTAGTACATCATGGATGGTACAGCACATCACTAAAGTAATCAATCCAAGTTAAAAGACAACAATCATAAACCTGTACCAGTGTATAAACCATGTATTTCGAAAAGAGAAAAAGTTTAGATTTACGAGTCACAAAAAGAATAAACAATAAAAAAGTGTTTTAAACATATGTAAATTAGAAACTTCTGGTGCGGAATATGAGAGCAGAGTTAATGCACACTTTTTGATTTGTTCCGTTTTATCGTTACTTCTTTTACATAACCTTAAACCTCACTAGCATGGAGTCATGAATTTATTACTCGTCTCTTTCTTTTCTATTCATATCATAGACACTATGATAATAATTAACAATGTATATAGAGGAAACCATAACTTATTCCTGTATGATTCCGTTTTGAGCTCATCTGAGATCTGCGCCAGGTAATCGCCATTGAGCTACGTTGCCAGGACTTAAATGGATGTAGGGGAAGATTTGTATCGTACCAGTGGACAAGCAGCTGTAATGGAACGGTGTAGGACAAGATCTAGAACTAACTCAGGAATCCTTGCACTATGACGCTTCAATTTTGGTGGACTTTCTTCCGAACGAAGCCGAAGTCTTGTCAGATTTCTTTGTCTTTGCCTGTCTGTCCGCCTCATGTCATGTATGTCAGTCATCGTGATTCGTTCGATTCGTTGGTTTGATTGTCATTCGTACCCAATTAGTCGCATATCGCGATTGCGTAAAAAGCTGCACAGATCCATAAATAAACCACATGCCACTTCCTTGCCACTGGACACAACCATACGAACACGCAGTGCTTACAACAAGATCAGCTGCAGCAGATAGAAATGCCCAAACACACGCGATAGTTAAGTGATACAGAGAGTACCCGATCCTTAATAGATCCTAGAAGCGAAGTTAGAAGCGACGTCATGTCAAGTTTTTTGTGTACTCGTTTTAAATGCGGCTGCGGTATGGACTGATTTTAAATAATGATAAAACAAGTAGAGTTGAGTTTTTCTCTCCACGAATTATGTTAATAATTGAAATAACTTGTTGTTTATCATTGACATCTGAGAAAATTTAATATCGCTACTTCCAAGTAGTAGAATTTACATTTAATTTTATTCGATCAAGTGATAATTAAAGCTCATGCTAAAAAACAGATCGATCTACGGTCTCATGGGGAAGTTTCCCTGCGTATAAGAGCTCGAAGAATATCTAGAGATCTTGAGATATCAAGGTTTTAGTTCGTTCATATTGAATATTTAAGCGTGCTAAATTGAATAACGGTACAAAAAATATCACGTAAATCACTGATGCAACAATATCTAGTTTTTTGCCCAGAAAAAGATACATTAAAAATCTTTCTTCTCCATAAAACCCGCAAATATTCCCTCAGGATGTTTTTTATGTTAACGTGTGTATGTGTTTGTGTGTGTGTGTGTGTGTGTGCATGTGTGTATGAGTGTATATATGCGTGCAATTCTTTTTTACCGTTTGGTCAACATTTATTCCACATTTGCTGATATTAAGGACATAAGTATTGACTGTTTAGCTACTGATGATTTTTATTGAACACTCTGAAAAGAGGTCTACACGACGCAACACACTCCATCCGTCAAACGAACAAGCCAACAGATTCCAAGCACCAGGTCCATGCTGCATGATGTTCGAGTAAAAACTGGCATTCAACAAAAACTGCAGACATGCATTCGCAGAGTTGACAAAAAAATTTTGTTACGAGAGAAACGAAACAAAAAGTAAAAGTCCAACAAGTCAGCAACAAGAACAACAACAACAACAATAATAAGCGCTGAGGGAGTACCACTGCGTTAACGTATGCGTCTGCGTCCACGTTGATGTGGAGCCAGCACAAATGTTGGCAGCGTCTCATGTGTTCTGCTGAGCTGCGCCTGGAAGCTCAACAAAAGAATCACGCATGGACTCTCGCCGATAAATAAACGCTTCCATTCAGTGTTTAGCTGTGCTTCTACATGCACAAAAACAAATACATATACTATATATGTAGGTATAAAAAAAATCTACAATAGAACAGATCGCTTGCACTTTATCTACATGCAGCCAAAATCGTTCGATTCGGCAACGGCTTCAGCGAGCACTTGAGCCAATTTCTGCTGCAATCCTTTCGCTCCCGTTGACAGTCGAACAGACTGCAACTACTTATCTATCATTATTGATTATGCCAGAACCATTTCTAGACATCGAGGCAGTTGGCGACGGCCGCAGCTCAGACTACGGTCAGCGCCGAAGTTCGGCTTCTGTTCCTTCCGTTTGTTTCCTTGGAGTTTTCAGACTTGTGCTCCTGCTGTTTGTATGACGTTTTTGGTGGGCTGGGATGTTGTCGTTATTCGGTGTATGCTTGTTGCTTCTTGTTCCTTACTCGTGTTTTTGTTATTGCTATTTATGTTCTGTTTTTGTAAACAAACAAACCTTGATTTACAATTAATTTGCACAACGATGAATACTTTCAAAAGATCGAAGTGGTTTTTCTCTTCATTCTCTTTATTTTCAAAAATTCCATTTTCACAAACTATATTAATATACTGACAATTATAATGCAAATTCAGAAAACTGCACACAAGTTTATTAATTTAAGTCATGCATTAATTGCCAGATCTAAAAAATAGATCACAGTAAAGCAGAGCATTGCCAACCATGAAAACTGTATAGATTACTTTATAAAACCTCTAAAACAACTTTAATACAATTTTTTTATGTATGTTTGTACAATACATATAGTGTTTTGGCGGATGTAATAAAAGCGTATACATATATGTATATATAATTTTATCACTTAACAAATTATTTGTATATTTAATCACCAAAGTATTCAGCTTAATTACTTCAACTTTTGCTTTAGCTATAACACACTTGTTTCTTATATAACCACAAAAGGTTCCATAAATCCCAAGTTACCCAATTTTGATTGATTGAGAAATCGCAAGATTCTGCTAAATTTCAAACATCCGGGAAGGCGAATTTTATATTGGTACCTGCCATTTAACGGATAAAAAAATCACAGCAATCTAATCGATTATCTACCAATAATCGGACTTTTTTAATGGTGTTTTTTTCTTTCTCTCTCTTTCTCTGATCTAAGCTCTATGGGTAAAACATATGCATACATACATATACATATGTATGTGTACGTCTACGCAGAAGGGGAATATTGACGGTAAAGCTCCGAATATATCGCAGTCGCGATGTGCGACGAAAAATACAATTTTAATAATTGGTTTATTGTCTGGGATCTGAGGGATGCGGTGCCCTATAATAATATGGATCGAAGCGCTGACAAACATATTCGCACAAACATGTGAACGACGCGTCGTCGTGTATAACATCCTCATGCTTGTCCTTAGACGCGGACACCAAGTCGACCAACTTACCGCAATTTGCCAACATCATGTTATTGTTGTCGCTGTCGTTACTGTCTTTGTTGTTGCTGTTGCTGTTGCTGTTGTCGCTGTCGCTGTTGTTTTGTTGTTGCTCTGAGCAATTTAGGAACTTTGACTTAAAATTTTTAAATTATGATCACATACGGACCGTGGAATACTTGTATGAATTTGCGGTTTGGGGATGGATGGACTGATGTATGAATGAATGAATGAATGAATAAAGTAAATCGAACGATCGAACGATCGAACGATCGATCTTGCCAATAAGCAGTAAGAACAACAACAACAACAACAACAACAACAACAACAACAAAAATAAATATAATGCGTTGTCTTGATTCCCAAATTGTTTATGTTGATTAACAGGTTTCGATGCCGTTGTTCTTGTTATTAATTTTGATGTTTTTGCTGCAATTTTCAATTTTTTAATAAATTCCATTAATTTGGAAAATATTGAAAAGATTCGTACTTAAAATCATAGACTATCGAATATGAATAAATATTAGAAAATCCAATGTTATTAGAAATCTCATTTATCAGTGCTATTTAAAAATGTTTAATAAAAGTTTCACAAATATTTTTATTATCTTATGAATGGATTTTTTGGTACATACATATTTTACATCATTAATCTTTTGAAGAAGCACTTAAAGTAAAAAATAAATTAAATTAAATTCCTGACTTATAAAATAAAGTTTATTCCCAAAAGAAATACATACACATAACTAAATGATTCCTCCTCTTGACTTTGCAGATATCGCGAAGATGCTTTATGCTGGGGAGATCGGTGAGTAACATTATAGTGTACATTTTATATCGTGTATTGTTACGTAAAATTGAACAGCAATTTTAAAGTTCTCACTTATCAGAACTATGAGAACAGATGAGAAGAAAAGCAAACAAGCGTTTAGTAAAACTCAATCAATTATGTTGCTGGTTTTATATAATAATATAAAAGAAAGGTTTTATATATGTAATAATTCAAAATTTCGAAACATCATAAATATGTATATGTATGTATATAAACACCAAAACAGTATTGAAAGTAGTTCGCTTCAAACCTGTTGAGCTGCATTTAGTTACTAATTAGATTTATTAGTGCTTTCATTAGTCGCTGTTAGTTTTGCTTTCAAATCGAACGTCGTTTTTATTATTTTGCAAGCACCTATTTTTCTATGTTGTGTTGTTTGTCGTTGCAGAAAATCGATGGAGGAGATCGGAGCGGCCCAGTCCTCGGTGAATACGCGGTAAGTGATAATGTGTCTCTGATGCGCCACTGAATTGTTGCGCTTTTTGTAACGAATTCAATTGAATTGGTTATCATAACGTGGACAATGAACGATGGACGGTGGATGATCGATGATCGATGATCGATCATGTTGCGGTCGAATGCAACGCATTGGCAAGCTTTTTCTATGAACGTTCTGCTGCTGTTGCTACTGTTTGTATCATAATTCTTGTTGGCTCATCGCAAATACAGGACAATGACAACGATGATGTCTCTGTGAGACAAAAACAACTAAAACAACAACAACAACAAACACCACTGATCATTAT
Source organism: Myopa testacea (assembly GCA_949629155.1). Lineage (NCBI taxonomy): Eukaryota > Metazoa > Arthropoda > Insecta > Diptera > Conopidae > Myopa > Myopa testacea. The sequence continues at coordinate 14,615,745 of OX451348.1, read as the reverse complement.
AGCGGAGTTTTGTTTTTATTTTTGTTGTTGTTGTTGTTGTTGTTGTTAATACGAATTGTCGTATAAAAAGTACAAATATCTGGCTAATTGGATTTATCTGGCAGTTGTTGGCACAGAGCCTGGAAAAGTGTTGTGTTTTTTTTTTATATATATTACGTACATATACTCGTACAAGCATTGATCTTGGTGCTGTTATTATTTTGTAGTTGTAACCAACATCAAACGTAGCCTCTTTGATGTCAAAGCAAAAACAAAAACGATGTCTGTCTGTAGTATGTTATGAATACAACAACAGCAAAAATAGTGGTGGTTCGAGTACCCGGTTCAAAATCAGAGATCAGACTTTGATAATTGTGATCACATCAAATCTCTTCCTGGAAATGAAACTTTGAAGAGAAGAAAAGCGAAGAGCTGCTTACTTCATCACTGAATCTTCTGATTTCAATCTCAATCTCAATCTCAAGATCCGCCTCGAAATTGCGCAGGGTTTAAACTGGATTTTGAGAAATTCTTAAAGCTTTCATCTTTAAGGTTTTTTCTTAAAAATGAACTTGACTCGATGCCAATTGAAAATGGCGCTTGGAACATTTTACAGCCACTTTTGTGTGTGTGTGTGTGTGTTTGCAGTTAATCGAGACAGAACATTCCAGCAGAGTCGACAGCATCCGAGGGATTCGGTTCACTCCACTTCACTGCGCTTCACTCGCTCCTGCTTACAAGCCTCCGCTCCTTCAGCGATGATCCGCATCGAACCAGCCACAAAAGTCAGTTTGGGGAACGAATTAGTTGCGTTCCGTCCGATCCCGAGATGGGAGTCGCAACATGGAGCACTGCTTCTGCTGCTGTTCCTGCTGTGTAGCCACAGAGAGTTCTGCCCATCCGCAGATTGCCCGAGGATTTGGCTCTTGGCTCTCACTGATTTAAACCGAAAGGTGCAAGAATATTAATTAATAATTCCGATCACAACCTGCGTGCTCTGTGTCGGCGTAGTTTGCGGCTACAGTTTGGCATGTGAACCATTCGCTGAACCTCAAATGATGGCCAAGAGAGACTCTGTTCGACGGGACGGAGAGGGAAGGAGATGGATAGAGGGAGGGAGAGGTGGGGAGGCGGTACGTTGCCCATTGCGTCTTAAAATAAAAAACCCATGATTAGCGCTTGAATAACAATAAAATTCTTAGTAAGGACAAAGAATTAAACCTCAGAAGTTGCAAACAATTTAATAATGATTTCGGATAAATGCTCTTAACGATTCGCTGAGCCATGTTAAGTGCTGCAACTTCAGTTCCAAGAGGAAGAAGCAGAAGCAAGTAATTTTCAAATCAATCTCAGGAAATTCGAACTGACTACATATTTAACAGTCAGCCTTCATAGAACACACCCCGTCTGTTCTATCTTTCGACGAGATCATTAATTCTAGAACTCAACGTAATGCTCTGGACAGGAGTGCCCAGTGACATGTTTCACCCACTTCAAAGCGCCGATCGCAATACTAATGAGTCCGAATCGTTGCTTTGCCCTCACAGGAATAACTATCTATTTTATTGTCCATCCACTGCGAAAATCTATCCATATGCATATAGTACACATCTAACTACTCGAATCTGTGCCTCGACTGTACTGCAAACACAAACATACAATAGTTATATGCATTTGACTATATTTAATATTCTTTAAGCGCTTCTTTAGTAGGCACTCCGGTTTGCATACAAATTCCAAAATAATTGACATCATTTTTATGTCACAGCAAAGAGAAGAAATTGTGTATTGTTTTTAGAATTGAAACAAGCACAAAAATCAGTAACAACGACAAGAAGAATTACAGCAGAAAAGAAAAGAAAAACAACAGAATTAAAGGCGTCAACTTTCACAATTGAACGAGTTTCGAAATTGAAGTTGTCACAAATCCAAACTTTAAGCAACTTTCAAACTTAAAATTCCGTCATTTGTAACTACAGAAGGGTTTTAAAACCGAAGAAGAGTTTTAAAAAGAAGACGGGTTTTAAAACGAAAACGGTTTTTAAAATGAAAACGGTTTTTAAAAAGAAGACGGTTTCTAAAAAGAATATTTAAATATGTATTCAGTAATAATTTCAAATTTTAAATGTAGTCAATATTCGAGAATAACTTATTATATTAATATATATATTTATAGTTATACATATATTTACATTTATACATATATGCATATGTATATATATATATATATATATATATATATATATATATATATATATATATATATATATGTATGTATATATATATATACATATCCTCTGAATGAGATATACATACTTTTATCGCTTTTTCACATTCTTTGAAACTTGACGTTTTCGGTTAGAATTACTATCGTATATTTACTTTAATTTGGCTACCGTCTCATAAAAACATCTGATCTGATGAAGATTAGAGATAATCTCAAAACATTTGGACAACATAACACAACATATCTCAAAATATAATTAATTTCAATAATAATCTCAGCTCTCAGCTCTCAAAGCGCAGACAAACAGATATCAGAGAAAAGAGTAATAATACACATAATAAGATCAAATTAATAAAATACGAATTAAAAAACGTATGAAATAAATAAATAAGTAAATAAAAGGAGATATAATAATTCCTTCGAAATCTCGATTTTGGTCTAAGGTTGCACCATCAAAACTCTAAGGTTGAGTTTTCAGACCAGATCGTCAAAAAAGTGCAGACCATCTCGGAGATTAAGCATAAAGTTCTAAAGGAATTCTTCTTCCTTCTTAAAACCTCCAAAAGTCAAATCAAAAAATAACTCAAAATTTATGGCCCTTCGACCAAGTGTTGTGTTGATATTTTTGTGGGTTTTGTGATGCTCACTCGAAGCAGCTCGAAGCTGAAAACTGTCATATAGTTCATCATCACGAGAAATTATGGCTCTAGTGATGTGGCCAGGTTGGCAGGAGGAACATCGCATGATGAGAAACAGAGAAAGAGAGAGAGAGCGAAACAGCAAGAAGAACACGTCGCTTCCAGAACCTGATAACGATCGATATTTTTTGGGTTGTTTTCTGGTCCTCACTAAGTTTTTGTTTTCATTTTTATTGCTTTATTGTTTTCGTAGTTGTTGCTTCGGTTGTGTTGCCCAAAAATTATGAACTGATTTGAGACAAATTCTCCTTTCATTGTTGTTGTTATTGTTATGTTTTGTGTAACACGCCACAACCGTTATTATCAGGGCGAGGCGTGGCGTTACAAGCTGATTGTACATGGCTGCTTCATTGCGGTTATCACAGATCTGTTGCCCGGCTGCGCTTCTGGAAAACCGAGTGCCCAAAAATAATGTCATCCTGTTATTTTATCACCTCTGTCACTTTTATTGCTTTCTGGTGACTACTTTCTTTATATCGATCCAATCTTTGACTTCATGCTCGCAATGCTCACTCAGCCCGAGTATCTGTTAGTCTTTATATCTATCTATCTATCTGTTGGCCCATTGCTCTGACTGTATATTTGTTTGCCTGTGTCTATCTGTGTTAAATATTGTGTAAGATCAGTGATGATCACTTCTGAGATTTTATTGCTTCCTCCTTTCTAATATAGTTTATTAGACACTCTTTTAATTCCCTGGAAATTTAATTTTTCGTTCATGATTCGGTCGTTGTTGTTGTCGTTTTACTGGAACGCCGACTTACTGTGGTCAGGTTAAGCATAACTTTTGTTGTTTATCTTACATATTTAATCTAATTATTTGTAGTAAACAAAAATTGTGAGCAGATTATTAGGAATCACTGTAAGGGCTCTCATTTTACAGATTTAATTTCTTACATCCTGGAGTCTTACTTCCGAGCATTCAGTATCAGAATGAAAGGGATGAAATGCCGATTCTCATGCGATAGTCAATCTATCGATAACTGTATCTACTTTCTTAGCTCTAACAATGAAAGGTCTTCCTCTGAATAGGAACTTAATAGGTTTTTTTAGTGTAATAATCGCCCTGCCTAGTATTAGTGTTAATACTAGATAAATTATAGATGCAATAACAATAATAGCAATGATGTATTAGGCTTCATTCTTAATCTACAGCCTTCTTAATCTACAGTGTACAGTCTACAGACACAGTCTGAAAATCTTCAGTCTTAAAGTCATCAGTATACCAGCCCAGAGCTGACTAATCGTCAAGCCATCAATCAAACCATCAGACTTCAGTCCACAAGTCCTCACAGTTTGATGACATTTTTAACTCTTGAACTATTTATTTAATTTAATACATTTATTTATCTTTATCCTTATATCGTAATGAAAAGCATGAACTTTCTTTGTAATAATTCGTCTAAAGTTTTTATTTTATCGTAAGCTATATTGTATATATTTAAAATTTCAAGCACAATATCGCGCCCAGTTTCAATTGATTATCTTAAAGGTATTTATATAATTATTATCTACATATAGTGTCCATGCTTTAAATGTACCTGCGAGTATATTTTCTCCTCCCTCTTCCACTTCTTCTCACACTTTTGGGACATAGTTTGGCCTCTGCCAATACAGTGTACAAATAGTAAGCTTATCGGAAACCAGAACACTCTTAATTTTAATTCTAAAGGATACTTCATTTTGAGGTCGCTTGATTTATCGTATTTAAATCTGGCGTCACTTTCTGGTTTCCTCGAAGGCGAACGAATTCTACTGTGTGACGAATATATCGATGTGAGGGACATGAGTGGATCCAAGAGGAAAGACAGGTGTTGCTCTCGTTCTCCCAACTGGAAATAAGCTGTTATTTATTTATTGTACTAACTCATCAATTATTTGATTGTGATAATCACATTCTAACAATTATAGAATCGTAAACATTGTTGGGCCAGCCTGTGATATTTTCGAGCCTTCGATATAATTAGAGCATCGTTCGGTTCGTGCATAATCACTACATCACCCTGCCTGGAGGCACCTGTTTGACAGCAGCAACAACAACAACAACAACAACAGCAACACCAAACCTAACAAAAACTCACCTTACGTGTGCTGTTGGCGAATCAAAATCTCGCATGCGAGGTGTGTGTTAATGTGGTCCATATCAACGCCGGGACGGACGAATGTGCCGCTTTAGTTAAAATGGATGATGCCTCGTTCGGACAGCCGAACGTGATGGACATGTTGGGAGAAGTCAAGTGCACCGCGCCGTGCCAGAGGTGGGCTACGGAGTGGCCGGCCGGCGGTCGTGTGATGTCGATGAGGATGATGCACTGCAATGCGATGTTGCGATGTGATGCGATAGAATGGTTCAGAAACGTGATGGTTTGGATGAGCTGCTTGGAGTCCATGTGTGTGTGTGTGTGTGTGACCACAGACGACCAACGTCCCAAACGGATGGACATGCCGAAGCGCCGTCACTCATTTCGATTTCATTCACTCACTCATTCATTCATTCATTCAATCGATGCCGTGCGAACACGTTTAATTTTTTTTTTTGTTTTTTTTTTTTGGTGTTTCTTGAGCCCGCGCCCCCAACAGCGCAACCCCACGTGCCGGGGAGACGAGTGTGAAATCGTTGGCTCACGGAGAGAAGCACAAGAATGGAAACGCATGATTTGCAAGCGTCACAATGCGATGCATGAGACGTGCGTCGCCGTTTTCGTAATTTGACGCACGCATCGGCATCGACTTCGCGGAACGCACTCAAATTAGGGGTGCACGTTCGCTTGCGTCTCTGCCTCGTCTCTGGTCGTCCTCCATGTGTCCCCGAAGCTGACGACTAGCGGGGGAGCCCCCTCCCCTCCTCGAACGAATGCACACATGACTGGGCGGTTGGATGATCGGATGAACGGCTTGGACATGGACGACGCTTTCGATTTCCGACCTACAATCGCACGCAAAGAATTCTTTTATAATATATTGAAAATACGTACGTCTCGCCGGCGTCTGATGCTTACGTGTCTGCGAGGAGGTTCCGCGCCGGCTGCAGTCGACATTCGCACGATTTCTGCTTCCTGACCACGTTCGAGTCTGCCCGAGTGTCTGCTCGGCTCCAGCGATTCGATGTGTTCGATGCGTGCTAGCAGCCAATCGGTCGGTCGGTCGGTCGGTCGGTCGGTACGTCGGCGTTCCTTTGCCAAGTTGGATTCATTCTTTGGTTCCTATTTAAAATTCACCATTTACTCTAGACTCGGTCAATGTCTCGAATCGATCACGTGTCGTCTCTCGACTCACATGCTATCACATGCCTGAGTTCTGCGAAGTCAGGGGACACGCGGTGGTGGGGGGGGGGGTGTTTATGAGATGACTTCGAGAGTTCAAAATCGGATTAAGGAATCGATGATAGCTTAACATTTATACTATCTGACTGATTCCACAATCGAATGAAGCAAGACTTCGGATTTCTGATCTGCAATTCAAAATCCTTAAATAATTCCTTTTTAACACATTTTTTATTATTGTTACAGGTATATGCTGTTTTTGCTATAAAAGAATTCATTCTTAGGGCACTTCCTGTTAAAATTTTGTTTAAAAATTGGATTTTAGTGTTTATGACATTCTAAAGTGATCGAGAAAGAGTTCTATCGTAAGATCTTCAATAGCACGAGAAACTCTCTCCAACCAGCATCTGTTCTCTCAACCCCCTGACTTGATCGGAACTTGTATTTGGCTCTATATAGTGTAGAGCAGCATTCAGGGAATTGAGAATCTCAGATATCAAACACCATGCTCAAGGAACATGGAACATTGCTTCTCCTAAACACCTGGGAAGCAATATCATGGTTTATGCATGGAATTATGGATTAGAATATTAGAATAGAATACTTTCTTCTATCAATTGTATATTGTAAATATAATATCGGAGTTCGTCTCAAACTATTTTCAACTATCAAAGATCGGCAATAACACACCAAAGAACTGTATTAATTCACATCAATAATCTCTCCTGAAGACACTCAGATCTTCATTCTCGAAACGCATCGACATTAAAAGTTTAACTTAATGCATACCATTTTATTTAGTGTGTACTTTAAAACAACGTAAGTCTTTCTTCCCGTTTGACGTGGGCGGGGGTGCTCAAATCACCCAGGAAGTGTCCCCCTCGGCCGGAGTGCGCCATTGAACCCGCTCAAGGTACTTCAACATCCATCAAACATGACGGACCCACAGACAACGCATATCATCTCCACCCGACCAATGCACATGAAAACATTCTCGGATAAATAGCGCCGCACATACCTGGACCGTTGTGCCCACCTACCCACCTGCCTAACCTACATACATATGTACTTATGTAGTTGCGTGTGTGCCGTTGTGTTGGTATTTATATTTCAGTCACATGCCAACACACGAAAACCGAGCAACAAAACTGAGAAACGTGTGAACATCCATGCTGCTAATAATATGTAGATAGATAGATAGATAGATAGATAGATGGTCCCGTATTTACATCCCCGCACACACACACACACACTCACTTCGCTGTACAAACACTGCCAGTCAGCCGCAAGAGAGATGGCAACACTTGCAGGGGCATGAGTGATAGAACAGCACCAACTAATTGCCGAGCGTGACTCTAGTACATAAACGGCGACGACAAAACTACAAAGTTTCGGCTGCATGCTACGAAGTCGAGGCGTGGTGAGCCGTTAGAGTGCGGAGTCAGCGAGTGCGCGCCGCGAGAGTGAGAGAAACAGCTGACAAGCTGCTCTTCAAGGTATATGTACGTGTTGCACAAGAACAACAACGAAACCAGTTTTTATGAGAACGCCGTTCGCACGTACTCGTTACACCTCCCCACCACACAACAACAACAGCAACTGGGTCCTAAGCACGAACAACTAAAGAGAGCTCCAGCCAGCAACAAGGAAGCAGAGAGCCCCACTCACACAAGTAAACACGCTCTCCATGGAGCTCATTATGTATGCGTGCGATGTCGATTCCGATTCGATGGCAGTTCCTGCACGCAAAGCTAACCTAGCGGCAGTCACGTCCCGCCCATTTACCGGGACCCGTGTAAGAGAGAGCGCGACAGCGAGTGCAGATGAGGTGCGCACTTGAGTGAGAGAGCACGAGCACAACATTGTTGTACATACTTGCGGCGCGTGAGCCTGCTTAAAATGCTACTGGTGCGATGAGCACATGACCGAGCCTCAAGTCAGGTGCTGCGCTCACAATTCAGCCAGGTCCTGTCGCTGTCGCTGCGATGCTGCCTCTGTCGATCCTGGCTGTGCTTGTGTTTGTAGCGCCTCGCACGTTCGTTGGTTGTACGCTTTGTTGTTGTTGGTGTTTCTCTTCTTTTTGTTGTTATTGTGGTACATGACGAGTCAACAACATTGTCACCCCCCCAGAGCAGAAGAAAGCAACAACGAAACACGACGGCCAGCTCCAGTTTAGCAAAGCAACGACGAACGGTTTCGAAGTCGAGTCGAGTTCGTTGTTGCTGCTGTCGTTTTTGTCCATGCCTGCACTTCGGCTTCGGTTACGAATGTTATGTTTTTGGATTTGGTTTTGTTTGTGACGTGAGCGACGAGCTGAATTATTCTGCACGTACTCGTCGCCAGCAACGGACGCATTCAGTCGCTTAACGTGGCGTCGTTTTTATTGTTTTCGTTTTTACGGGGTTTTCGCTCCCTTAACGGACGGTCGTTTTCGAGTGGATTCGTACCCACACTTAGCGAGGCGCCCCCAAATAACTCTGCGGGCATCTGTGTCCGCCCCTGTGATCTCCTGCCTTGTCCGACAGTGTACAAGAGCGGGCGCTAGAAGTCTGAACTTTCTTCGCTCAGGCATCAACGCTGCTGACGTGCCGCCAGTGAACTATTTCTACGTACGCAGCGCAAGGTAACGTAACGTAAACGTAAACGTAACGGGTTTGACGTGCCAGTGCAGCTAAATTAAACTGGACGCGTACGCGACAACATGGCGAGGATTCGATTTGAATAACTAATCAAAATTTGCTCGAAATCAATGCAGCGAATGTGACGCAACTCGCAACTCGCACTACAACAACAACCGCAACCATAATAACAATAACAAAAGGATACCCGACCGCAAGATCCTGTCGCAAGTGTTTTTTTTTTTTTTTTATTCAAAGTGAAACGTTTTTGTGACAGTTTTAGAAAATCGATGTAAACGATTTGTTGACTGAGCAAAGTTAGCAACGTAAACGTTAGAATTTGAAACGTGTTTGTGTCATTCGATAAGTAAAACCAAGAAATGAACTCACTTGTGCCAAACGATTTATAATAATATAGAATAATAACACTGTGTAATAATAATATTAATAATAATAAGACTGAACATAGAAAGAAAAACGATTCAATTCATCGACTGAATTGACCATTGCCCCGCCCGTGTGAGCCACGCCTTCCACGTTCACATTTAATCACTTACCACTAATAAGTCGCTCGAATTAAACTCCAAACACCGCTTCCGGAACAACACACGAGTCCTTCGTCCCTTCAGATCATGTTGCCATATCAAGCAGTCGCCATGGATTACGCCGGCTACCAACGCCAGACCCCGGGCGCCCATCCTGGCGGCCACATGACCGGCATGGGTTCGCTCGGCATGGCCGGAGTGGGCGCGGGGCCCTTCACGCACTCGTGGCTGGTGCCCACACAGGATCTGTGCGCTGTGCCATACAACAAAATGCCGAATCAGCACCAGGGAGGACTCGGGATGCATGCGCAACAGCAACCGATCGAGCCAGGGTTAGTTTGTCCATTTGTTATCCTCTAAGTGCATAGTTCCAAGCATTCCTTGATAACAGGAGAAGCATAGTTAAGATAAGTGAGCAAGCGATAGTGTCAGAGAGAGAGAGAGAGAGAGAGAGAGAGAGAGGGACAGGGACAGGGACAGAGAGGCCCTTATATTGGTTGCACGTTTAACATCAGCTGGTAATGAATTCCGTAATTGAATCATGCTGCCGTAAAACAAGCAACTAAATTATGATTATTAATTATAAATCGTTTTTTATTTTTAATCTTATTTATAAAAATGTTAAATTTATTATTTACGCTTTAAAAAATGGGTTTAATTACATTACAAAAGCGAGGGTTCAAATACATTTCACACGACAAAAGTTAGCATTCAAGGAAACTATTTATTTTATTTAAATTCAAGTCAACAATTAAACTTTAGTTATTTAATGCTTATTTAAACTTTCCAAACTCCATTCATTGGTTTTAAATTCCATTCTTTGTTCTTCATTCCAAAAAAAAACTAAAATAATAAATGAAAAAAACATAAAAATATAAATACGAAAATGAAATAAAACGTAAAAATAAATGAAATTAAAATCAAATTAAAGAAATGTTCAATTAATTTCGAAAATTATTGAGAATAAAATGAAAATACAATATAAAATGTGAAAATAAAAACGCAAAACAAAAACTATCATCATTGAAAACCACAATTTTAATGAATCCTCTCAGAAGAGGTTCTCCTGAAGTGACCTGAACTCAACTCAAATTATTAACTGATATATTTAAGTATGTTTTTATCTTGTTTTGCTCTTCGATTCTTTGCATCGAATTCCTGGCTTCGATTCGATTCGAGTATCAAGTGCGAATGCCAACAGTTGGCACACCCCGCAGAGCGACACTCGCCCTCTCCCCGGGGGACACCGTTAGAAGCATTGGCACAAAGGTCATAAAGTGTCGCATTGTCGCACACAACAAATAAAACAATAAACAGGGAACAAAAAACCCCACCAAAGGTCGCAAGGATAACGCTCGTTAAACTATCGTACTCTTGTGTTTTAATCTAAGCTACTATCTGAGCATCTGAGTGAGAACTCAGCCAGCTAACGGTTTACGGTTTCTTATGTCTGAAATCATCGGAGTTGTGTTTTCGCACATGGAACATTTGACCTTTTCACACACAAACATACAATAGATCAAATACAATATTAAATATTACCTCGTAAAACTATTTCTAAGAAACGATTACGGTTATGATCGAACAATATTTCAAATAAGAACTTCATTAGAAACGAAATAAGCACAATAATTTAACGGTGTTTCGGTTTTTCTTAATCCTTGATTTATTAACAGTTGATTGCATTCGATAGCAAAATTTTCTCTCTTCTCAAACTTTGATATCACATTTTTAAGCAGCTTACCGCTTGTAATTAAAACGCGGTGTTGAGAAAACCGAAAGCGAAAAACGAAAAAAGGATTATGAATTCTAAGACGAAGGGCAAAAAGCGGAATACTAGAGAGGAGGAGGGAAGGAGAGGAGGAGAGAAGGAAAGAGTGGATAGTGGGAAAAATGTCCTTCATTGTCAAAGGTAGCAAATAATTGCACCCTTGTTTTAAGGTAGCAGGAATGCTCTCGCTACCCCATCACACATCATCAACAACAACAACAACACCGAACAAGAGCCATCGAGATCATTATTGTTATTATTACGAGTATTATTATTATTACCATATATTCAACAGCGTAACATTTATTGGAGTTTTTGTGCTTGTTTTCGGCGGTTGTGGCACATATCCTGACTGCAACAACAACAACAACAACAACAACCAGCAGCATTGCCTGCTAGTAAGGGTGTGAATGCCAAAAGTAAGACAACAACAATAACAACAACAACAACAACAATAAGTAGCACTATAGCCCACCATTTGATAAAATTAACTACTTTTGGCACTTCCTTTTGTCTTGTTAAACATCCCCTCTTCCCATCCGTTCTCTTCGCTCTTCTTTTTGTTTTCATTTCCTTCATTAATTACCACTCATCAACTACCTCTCCCTCACTCACGCGCTCTCTCTCTCTATCTCACTCGCTCTCTGCTTCGCTGGTTGCTTTAATTAGCCACGTAAGTCGTGTAAAGTTATAATTATGAGTTAACAACATAATTGCTGGGTGTTAAAGAGCCATAAAAATTTGCACAAAATTATCGAAAATCATGTTAAGTCTGTTAAGAAGTTGTGTTGCTATTGTTGTTGTTGTTGTTGTTGTCGGTGCTATTATTGTTGTTGTTGTACAATTCAGATTTTCTATAAGAATTTAATCCCATTTAATCACCCATAAAAACACAGGAAAACCAAGAAAAACCGAATCAATCGATTCTCACTAACGATATCGACATCGATTCAAATGTTATACTTTATACTGTTTCTTATAAATTGAACTGGATTAAATATCATGGTAACTAAATAACTTTCAGAGAGATATTTAGAGTTAACACAGGTTACATTTTATAAAAACTATTTTGATTTACTTTGAATAACCATTTAATATATCGTTACTTTAAATGCAGTTTTCATTGTAAACCATTTAAGAATTAATTTTAATTCGTCTCTTAAATCAAAAGTAAAAATAAAGACTTCATTGTTTAGAAAACTTTCTTCAAATATTGCAATATTTATAATAATTTGTTGTAATAAACTCAAATCAAACTCAAATCAACTTCAACTCAAATCCAATGTATCTCAATCTTATCCAAAATCATATAAATCCATTAATTTTGAAAGTATTCATCCAATTTAATAAACAATAATCTCATCTTGTTAGGGAATTAACTAAAATCCTTTTAAATCATTATTTTTCGCAAGTGTTTCGTGTGACAGACTGAAAATTGACTTGTATCGAAATGTTCGCAAATGCGTTCAAAGTCTAAAAGCCTTTTTCCTTAGAATCATATCCTTGTCCATTATCCTAATTCCTTTTGATAGCGAACGAAAGTCTGAGGAAATGTCAAAGCTGTGCGATCATTTTCGGTTGCAAACATGGTTTAGTTTCCAAGCTTTAATGAAGGACATTTAATTAAGGCATGAAATTAGCTCGTTACAATGATTAAAGCTTAAAAAATAAAGCTTTTATGTGATTTTATGATTTATAAATTGATGATTTATATACCCATATACATGGCATATATATTTAGAGGATTTATATATATTTACATGATCTATATGTATGTACGTGTCTTTTTTCTTCTCAAAAAAGTTCCCATACAAGACCGTATCTTTAAAGATGATCGTATGAGGTCGTTCCTTGTCACAGAAGTCATGAGGACAAATTATAGAGATCTATATTATATACGCTATTAACACATTTTCACCCCATTCATTGATTATATCATTCATAGTTTGAAGGAATTAATGTAAATGATTCATTGCAGTCATTTTTAACTTCATCACAAAATCAGTACTGTTTTTTGTTTCATAACGAACAAAGGAAAGAGAACTTATAATTTATCGAGGATCCGGGATCATTTCGAACTCAATCGGAATAGAAAAGCATCTTTAAGCCATTTTAAATTCTTTCCACTAAAAAATGTGACCTGTGACAGTGTCTCATCACGTCAACATCCTGCTAGAGGACACCTGACTATCACAAGCCATCATCTACAAGTCATGTACAATACACATCCACATCACTCTTGTGTAGCAGCATATCACGGGAAGAATAGAAACAACTCAGTTGTTGTTGCTGATGAAATGCTGTCAACACAGACTAACAATAGCAACAGCTATTTGTCACTATAAATCTACAATAGCAATAGCAGCAGCAACAACAACACGAGCAGCACCTAAGCAGAGCCGAGAGCGAGACACCGAGGGCAGAGTAGACCCAACATGATCCGCGAGGGTCTCATTGTACCTACATGCATAAATAATTGCTTGCAATTTATTTTGTTTCTCATCTCTTTTGTCGGTTTCGGTCGGTTCGGAAACGAACTCTTGGATGGAGAGTAGTGGCTGTAGTTTTAACTAAAAAAAGACAACAAAACCATCTCCAAACTATTGTCTGTCGGTGGAGAAAATATTTCTTTCTCACCGACAGAGTAAACTTCGGAATTGCTATACAGATCTTCCACGAAGAACAGACATCTTTCTATTAACAGAATAAATACTTAAAAATTGAGCCTTCAGCGTTACAAATTTTTAAATAAATCCTACGTCAGAGGAAAGTACGAAAGAAAACCGAATACGAATAAGAATAGAAATAAAGAAAACCTGCTTTAAAAAATAAACATGTTGCTATAACAAATTACCGCAACCGAGTTTATCTGGCTTGTCAACACCGCGCGGATCTTGGCCAAAACCAAAGAAGGATGCGACAGCAGCAACACCAGCAACAACACCAGCAACAACACCAGCAACAACAACAATAGCAACAACAATAGCAACCTCATAGAAGAGCGTGCTGCAGCAGCAAGTAAACAGATTTTTATATCTGCAGAGCGTTGAAGATTTCATTCACAAAACATTGTAGCGTAGTGCTTTAAGCCAAGTTATTAAAGTTTTTATAACTGCAGCGCTTGTCGTTGTTATCATTCATGGCGCGTCTGCTGTTCGTACACATCTATTTGTCTCTTCAGACCTGCCTGTCCCTCAGTCCGGCTCTTCATTTGCCTGTCTGTCTGTCTGTCTGTCTGTCTGTCAGCTTGTCCGCTCTTCATTCTGGCGGCGCTTTGTTGCTCGTGTAAAAGTATCTCACCGCGCACATCACGATCCGAATCTATGAGATATCTTCATAAGAAAAACCCGCTAAAAGTCGGCAATTATTTGTTTTTACAATGCAGACACACACACACACACACACACACACACACACACACACACACACACTCATCCATTCAACAGCAATCTTGTCGCTTTTGTTGCAAGAATTTTAAGAGTTATTTATTATGTATCGTATATTTATAATTATTTTCTTTTGCGGTTTATTTATTTTTAAATCGTTGTCACAACCAACATTTTTATGTTTTAAGTTGTTATTTTTTTTTTGACAATTTTTGTTTTTGTTCCATTCGTTTCTCTACGTTGTGCTTAATTGATCTTAATCTCTGATGAGTGCTTCAAAACTAAAGCTTGAATTATGTTTTTTCGGCAATTAAGACGAAACAATAAACTTTAAAGCCAACATTTTCGCTCGTGCTTGCCACGGGCCAAAACAATGTTAAATTAAAGAAAAATATTTCGGGGCCAAAATAATAATTGTTTTTTGTTTTTTTTTTTTTATTTTTTGAGAGCCACAGAGCTCTGTAAGGACGGACTAAAAGTGACCTTAATTTTGGGTTTTTAAATTGGTACGTGCTACGTTGGTCTTATTTTCAGTACTTAATTGGAAATGTTTTCTTTACTCTGAATACTTGTCACTAACATGATAGTTAAACTAGCAACTGATTTTGTTGATACTTCCGAATAATTTTCAATTTGAAAGAGCAAAAACCCATTATTCGAAATACCCCGCAGTTTTCGGGTTTTGCTAACAGGTGAAAGTCTAAAAGAAATGTTTTTCATATTAAGAAAAGAAAGGAAGAGAATGCTATAGTATAAAAAAATGTAGATTGGAACAAAATTATTTCTCAATTTAAAATGCAAATTCGTCATCTTTGTCGGAAAACGTAATGAAAATAAATGTCGACAATCATTTATCAAATGAAACCAAAATTGTTTGTTATTCATTCGAAGTATTCGAAGTATTCGAAGAAAAAAAGAAGGCAGAGAGCGCCATTGACAAAAAACAACGAAAACTATTAACTGTAAACTCCTGTAAACGAAGCAGAGCAAAAGTAGTGAAGAAGCACGGGTACACGCAACTACACAACCAGCTCTCAAGTGAAGGGTTTCTTCTTAGAAAGAATCCTTCAAACTACAGGCTAATATATGCACGTGTATGTGTGTGTGTATGTATAGTCATATACATGTAAGGCCATTTATTGTAGACAAAAATAACTTTCACCCTGTTGACAGTGCTAATTTCATCATTTGTAGAACAAAGCATTCAGCAAATTTTGCTGCTGTTGTTGTTTATTACAGAGCAATCAATTCAGGACATTTCCGAAATGTTCCCCCAATTTATGTTGTTGTTGCTGTTTCTGTTGCTGTAACCTACTGGAACATAGAAAGCACAATTGAAAAGTAATTGATTTTTCAATTGATTGATTGATTGATTGATTCGTCGCATGTGCGAAAACGTATTGCAAAAAGAACTGGTTACTTCTTGTGAAGGATTTTCCTATAAAATATTGCATCACTAATTGCAGGGGTTGGCTGCAAGTTAACAAAATTAATTGGCTAGCGAAGAGTAACTGCAGGAAGTTCTGAGGAATTGAAGACTTGATAAATTGAAAATTGAAAATTTCACACTAGCTAGAGGAATGTTTGATTTTATTTTTCCTTCGCTACAGCATTCAACAGTACACAGTAATTCAATGGCATTTATTTTCTATGTTTGTCTGTGTTTTTTCAGAATTCTAGAATTACGTAAGGAGAAGTCACGCGATGCAGCGCGCTCGCGCCGTGGCAAAGAGAACTACGAGTTCTATGAATTGGCCAAAATGCTCCCACTACCTGCAGCGATAACCAGCCAGCTGGACAAAGCCTCCATCATAAGACTGACCATAAGCTACTTGAAACTACGAGACTTTTCCGGACACGGTGATCCGCCGTGGACCCGTGAGAGTTCCAGCAGCAGTAAATTGAAAAGTGAGTAGATTATATACTGTATCCCAATTTCTGTAACAATTAGCCCCATTCGCTAATTAGTTTTAAAGTACTAAATCGTCCATACTAAATAAAGTAGTGCACTCTACAGTAAGCAGTAAAAACTATCTTTCATAAAATGATTCAATGATTCCGCCCAATAATTAATTTAATCCTGGACCATTAATCGGGACCCGAAGGGTGCTTAAAGTCCCCACAATTTGGAGATTCCTCCGCAACCTGCCATCACTGGTTGGTGTCAATAAAGAGTGGTATCCTGACTGTTACACGGTTTACTTGTATACGAGTCTATATCATTATTATTGTATTTTAAATTGTGACACTTTAGGCGATAACTTTGAGGTAATAGATTTGTTGTATTTTGGTTTATGCCACTTTTGTTGACATAATTTGCTTTCTTTTTAGTTGTGGTTTTCAGTCAGAAAAATTAGAAAATTCTTTGGTTTTCTTCAGAGCAATAAAAAGCAGAATATTTCAATTATATTCTCTTTCAATTTAAGTGTTGTACATAGTGTAGCTTTTGCCACGACATATCTTTAATTAATCTTGTGCCACTTTTCATGATTTTCGTATAATGAAGCGTTTTTGAGTTGTGCCAGTTTCTTGGATTGACTGCGATTATATTGACTGCGATATATAAAATGGCGCACTTCGATGGGAATATTTTTAAAAAACAAAAAAATTAGTTCTTTTCTTAAGTTAGGTAAAACTTTAGTTTTATTTCACTTACAAAAATGCTGGTGCTTTTGTCGTTTTTCAATATGGCGTCCTTCCAAACTCATTACAAATGCACACAATTTTGAGGAATAAAAAACAACAGTAACAACAACGCAAGCCACACAATCGAGTTGGAAGCAAAAGGAAAAAAACGAACAACGAACAACGACGAATGCCAACAGTAAAGCATTTCTATGTATTGGCGGCCATATTTAAAACAAAAAAAAGACAAAAAACGGTTGTACATACCGAACATAACTACTATATACATGCATATGTATATCGTACATATGTACATACGTCGTAAATACATTGAACGTCAAATAATTCAAGCACATTCATTGCTACAGAGAAGGGGAAAAACAATATAAAGGAAAAAAGGAAGTGAATTTCTGCTTTTTAAAGTTGGTTGGTTGGTTGTCATGGTTAGATTTTTTTTTTTATTTATTTATGGTTTTTGTTTGTTTGTGTGAATTTTTCCAATGACTGGCGACGCTACCAGCAGAATTTTAATTGACTGCCACAGAAATATAATACATATAAATAATAAAAACAAAAAAAAAAAAAACCCACGATAAACAAAGCAATAAAATTTCAAAAGAAGAAAACAGAAAACGATGGAAAAAACGTTTTAAAAAATAAAACGGAACCATTTTAAAATAAAAGCATACATAAATTTATGCATTTATGCATTTATGTGTGTTAAACTACAAAAGGTTTAAATAACCGCTTAAAATAAGAAATATTTTTGTTTTTATTATTTATTTAGATATCATAATTATTTGAATATTTATAATATTGTGTCCAGGAATTACGTCAGCAAGTATAAACTGCAATTAAATTAAATGTCTGTCTGCAGTTTTTCTGAATTATCTTTAAATGGCACTTTAATTCAATACTCACTCCCTTTCATAAGATTTCAATTGTTAGGAGTTGAGTTAGCTTTTCTCTTGTGCGTGTAGACGTCATCATAAACGCCATTTATACACATATACACATACATTTATGTATATACATATACATACATACATATATTTGTCATGTTTGCGTGTATTGCGAGTGCCGACCATTTTTATTTTATTTCTATTTTTTAACATTTTTAATGTCTATTCAGTTGGATTTCTATGGCCGGCTTCTACAGAAGCTAACGGAAAAGCTTGGCTTCGGTTGAGTATCTCTACTCAGGTATATGCATCGTATTTGCGAGTCTTTTTTTCCCCCCAATTTACTACCCTGAGTAGTTTAATTATTGTACGGCTGACACTTATGTTGTTGTTGTTGTTTTTATTATTATTATTATTATTATTGTTTATTTAGCATTGCCTTCGCCATTTATGCGCAACTGATTTCTGCTGATTAATCACTTTAGAAAAATTTAATGATTCATTGAATTGAAGTTTTTGATTTAATGCAAATTTGAGGGTTTTTTTAAATTGGGTTTTTTTGATTTTCTACTTTTTTTTGTTGTTGTTTTTTCTTTGTATTAATAATACACTTTTATGCAGTAAAACGTGACTGGAAATATAATGCGTATATTTTGCATTGTATGGATTGAATGGATTAATTTAACTTTCTTTATTTTATTTTGCATTCGTATATTTATTGAAGTCTTCAAGCCTTTTAAAGTCGATGCGATTGTATGTAAGCGGAAGTAAAACTTATGAATCATTGTTAAGTTATTATTTAAAGAAATAAAATGATAATAAGCATAATAATACAAACAAATATTTCATCGAAATTAGAAGCAATAATTTCAAATAAGATTAGAAATCGAAAGAAAATAGAAAGTCATTATAAATATTATAATATACATATATGTATTGTAGAATAAATGTGTAGTCTAATAAAAACTTTTAAATGATCTGATGATAATCTAAAAATGAATGCATACACAGATCCAATTATTCTCAGTTATCGCAACAAATGTAACGGTACATTGAATGTACATAATTCAGTAAACTGAAAACCCGAAAGAGTTCTGAACGATAATCGAGATAAAAGTTCGGCTTCGTTATTAGTTTTAATAAGGAATTCCTAGAAATACTACCATATAAATAGTTTTTCTTATTAAAAGAAGTAAATAATAAGAATACTTTACAATTAAATATAAAATGAATTATGGATTTCATGATTTACTGGAACAAAAAACAACTACAATCACGATTTAATGAGATTTACTTGTTGTTTTAAGACAGCCAGCTTTTCTTTATACAATCAATAGGATTTCTCTGTGAAGAAAGCATATTATTTGTATGTTTCAATAAGATTCCATAGTAAAATGGCTCAATAAGGGAAATCTTATTATTTTTGGTTGGTGATAATTTTCTCTGTGTACATAATATGCGAAGGATCTAAATAACTGTCATTATTAACAATCGATCGAGCACATGTTCAAAATTTATTCTTGCAACCATAAAGAAACCCCATCGAATCGAGTCGATCATTCGAGCCGATGATCACTCATTATTTTCGTTGGTTTTCATGAAATGAATCGAAATCTGAGTCGATAACTGATCACAAACACTTGAAAGGAAAAACAATTAAATCATTCTGCTTAAATGGTTAGGAATGTGAACTTTGAGGAACAATGTTCTAAGAGTTATACCATATACGAGTATTAGGTTAAAAGAGTTCCTCATAGAGAGGAGTTTCTGCAAAAGATGCTTTTTAATGATTAACTTAATTTACTTACATTTTTACAAGACAATCGACAATCGATTGATAACGCAGCGAGTATAAATACAATAATATAACAGCAATAATAATAATAATAATAATAATAATAATAATAATAATAATAATAATAGTAGTAATAACAATCATTTATGGCCCAGGAAATAAGGTAGCCATATGTGCTTTTGTAAATCTCAAACTTTCCACCCTTTTAAACCGCCAACACACGCACACACACACACACACACACACACATACAGTTAAATACGACTCCCGAAAAAGTAGATAAAGCAAAAAGAAAAAAAAAAAGAAAAAAAAATCTAAAAACAATCATCATAATCTGAAGCATAACCTGCAGATGTGGCCGCTGGCGGGCGGCGACTGACCAATCTGCACACAAAACTGCTAAAAAAATAGAATAAAATTGAATGGAAAAGAAATGCATTTACACTTGACGAACGAAGGCGTTATTTTTTCAGCTGACGCTGATCCTTTTCGGTGATTTCGTATATTTATTTAATTCAATTATTGAATTTTACGATTATTGCACAGGAACTAAGCACGCAGGAAGGAGATGAGGTGGAAGAAGAAAATACAGAAGACACACAACAAATAAACAGACGCCGGCGAATGTGTGTGGTCAACCCTTGTTTTCATAATTCTTCGCTGCATCACACCCATGCTTTGGGGTTTTCTTCCCCTTAGGGAAGAAGAAGCTCCTCGTCGCTTCCCCCGATGTACCCGGTACCCGGAGCTGATGCAGTGAGTGGTTCCCTTTCTTTAGTGTATGTGTTTCAAGTGGCAGAAAAGACTATTTCTCTTGCCTCTAGCTTTTTTCAGAATATCCGCAATAATAACAGCAGGGTTCTCTTCTTTTCTTCCTTTTTTTGTTGCTGTGCACATTTATTAATGAGCCTCAAATTTTTCTCTTCACTTTTATGAGAATTCAATATTTTAACCACAACCGGAATACGATTTGCAGCAAAATTCAGGGTTGTTGTGTGGAGATTCAACATGCTTTTTGCTTTGGGCTTTCGCTGTTCTTTTTTGTCGCTTGACCCTGCAAAGCTTTTTTATTATACTCGTAGCTTGAAGGTGTTTATTTTTTTTTTTTTTTTTTTTCTTCAAGGACTTATTATATACGAGTATAGCTACATACCTCATGCATTAGCTTTTTAAGTGCTTGTCTTTCGATACGTTGAACGCGCCATTGCGATGGATTATTTTTTATTGCTCTATGTATTATTTTTTTTTTTTTTTTTTTGTTTTCCCCTTGTTTTTTCTAGTTTTTTTCCACCTTTTGAGGTTAGTTCTGTGGGTACTTTATTACTTCCAGTTCAACGCCTTTGTTTTGACACTTTTCGTTTTTTTGTTTTCGTCTACTTGGTGTTGAAAAAGCCACTTGAAAGCATGATTTAACACGATAATAATGTTTGTAACCTGCTCAACAGTGCGTGACTTCAAGAGGCACG
Organism: Myopa testacea; assembly: GCA_949629155.1. NCBI lineage: Eukaryota > Metazoa > Arthropoda > Insecta > Diptera > Conopidae > Myopa > Myopa testacea. The sequence continues at coordinate 14,594,470 of OX451348.1, read as the reverse complement.
CGGAGGATGAGGAGGAGTGATTAAGGTGGATGCGGGGAGGGAATTTAAATTTATGACAACGAAAGAACTGTCAACAACATTCCTACATACACTCGTACATACATAAGTATTATTGTATTGTATATAAATAACATTGCAAGGAATCAAATAACTTGCGTCGTTCCATTGGATCACTCTGAAGCATTCGATATTGCTAATCATAAAAAGCAAAATTACGAAATTACATAGCATATTGTGTTTCTCTTAAATGAGGAAATGCCCTGTGTCTTAACCCTTTAAAGTCGAAATTCTTATTAGTAGGAGAAGCATCTAGTATATCTACTAGATCTAGTTTATTTTTAATACATTTTTTTTTATTAAATTATACTCAAAGTTTTTTCTTATTATATCAGGTGCCGCCATACGACGCAGTCCCGCTGTTGATTTGTTCGAACAACATCAGGGTACTCACATTCTGCAGGTTGGTAACTTTTGAACTTGGGTTATGGTTGAACCTCATTGGGTTATATAATCTACATACAATATATTCCATGCTTCCATGATAGTCCTTGACGATCTATACAACATAGTATATGTACATGTATGTATATTCAATGGTTTTTGTTTCTGCTTCTCTAATCCTTATCTAGTCACTGGATGGCTTTGCTTTGGCCGTTGCTGCCGATGGACGTTTCCTTTATATATCCGAAACGGTTTCCATTTATCTGGGACTCTCACAGGTCGAAATGACTGGCAGCAGTATATTCGACTATATCCATCAGGGCGATCATGCGGAAATAGCGGAACAGCTCGGTTTGAGTCTAACGAGTAGCGGAAGCGGCAACGGCACTTCCGGCTTGGCATCCCCAACGTCCGGTGCCTCCGACGATGGCACGGGTACACATGGCACCAATAATCCAGACGGTATGTCGGACTCACACATCTACATTTTTTTATTATAATTCAATTCAATTCTTAAGGCAATCTATTTACGATGCAAATTACATTTGCATTATTTCATTTATTATTATTGTATATATTATATAATAACAATTATATATATGTTCTATAATAACAAAATTTCATTTACAATCCGATCACTTATTGAATTCCGATCATATTTCTTTATTCCTCACCTCTAGTTTCTGCTCAAATGACGGTCACCTCAACTGCCGGCTACAAAGGCTACGAGCGATCATTTTGTGTACGGATGAAGTCCACTTTAACCAAACGAGGCTGTCACTTCAAATCGTCCGGCTATCGGGTAAGCTTCCACTCCGACTTTGAACTTGGTTTAGAATGACACACTCCTGAAATATTCAAAAATAAAACAATCACAATTCAATTATTTGCTATACATATACATAAATCATTGTATTGTATGTATATGGAAACACTTGATCTGATCTAAGAGTTTGATGTTTCTTTGATGACCTTTAATATTAGATTCTTTGAAATTGTAGTCTTAATTCTTTAAACTGTACATATATTCTCACACTGTAATTCTATTATTATAATCTGTCTTATCTTAATACATTACCATATTAGCATGTATGTTTGTCCTTTATTCGGTTCGTTTACTTGGTAACAGCTTTTCAGTTACCTTTAATAGTTACCTTTACTTAGTTTAGTTGTGTAGACTTTTTCGCTTCTGTTCTATTATATAAGCTCTCTTTTCTATGTATGTATAAGTATTGCATAAATACAAATTATTACCATTCCCTACCCTACTCATCTACAGGCGAACGATGTTGCGATCAATGTTGGTAAAAATGGTAAAGCACCGGGCAACAATTATTCGGTACGTATCAATAAAATCAGTAAAAGACAAAGAAAAGCATACAATTTTATTTTCTTTCCTTTTTGTTATATTAAAAAATTCTCGTCTTATCGATCTTTTTAAAAAAACGCTTGGACTATTTAATAATTATACATATACCTAAAGTTAGATTTGAGAAACATCAAAATAAATGAACAACGCGTTTGTTATACAAATTTTATTACGATTTCTTTTATTTTTGTACTACTACTTTTGCATAATGAATAACTGATTTGATTGATCAGTATCGAATATAAAATAGCTTCTTGCATATACATACATATGTATGTACTTGTATATAAATATTTTCATTTATTGTCGAATTTTTTTAGTTAACTACTCGTTTTTAGTAGTGCTGCCAACAACAACAACAACCACTTTGTTCGTTCCGCTCGAAGATTTAAGCAAGTTTCTGCATAGTTTAATTTTGTTTTGTCTTCTGGCTAAACATGCTAATCGATTGATCGATATTTGTGATCTTTTTCGTTTTCCAGGTGGTTCTGCTTCTGTGTAAACTGCGCCCTCAGTATACGTTTTCGCACACGCGAAAATCACAGCCGCCCCTGCTTGGAATGGTGGCTCTGGCGATTGCGTTGCCGCCGCCGTCGGTGCACGAAATCCGCTTGGAGTGCGACATGTTTGTGACCCGAATCAATTTCGACTTCTCAATTGCACACTGCGAACCAAAGTAAGTGCAGATGAGAGTGTTAAATGGCGCACATTTTAGATTCATAATTGTACTTACTATAAGAATAACTTGTCGGTTGTTAAAGGAAGAAACTTTAGATGTGTAAATAGTAACATACTCATTCCATTGCAGGGTCTCTGAATTATTGGACTATAGTCCCGAAGATCTGGTCGGAAAGAGCTTGTATTCACTGTGCCACGGCGAGGATGCCAACCGTTTGCGAAAATGTCACATGGACTGTAAGTGTTTTCCACAACATCGAATTTCATTTGCATCTCAACTGAATTTGAGTTCAGTTAATCGTTATTACAACGGTACAAATGCAATAAAATTCTCTATGTTTTCCTTCATTCTCGGTGCCAGTGATCGAAAAGGGCCAAGTTTTAAGTTGTTACTTTCGGCTGATGAATAAAAATGGCGGCTACACGTGGCTACAAAGTTGCGCCACAGTGGTTTGCAGCACAAAGAATGCCGACGAGCAGAATATCATTTGCGTGAATTATGTGATAAGGTAAGCGGTGGACAAACGAGGAAGAGGATCAATCAGGAGAGAGAGAGAGAGAGAGAAGTTATGCTGACTCAGATGGGATTCATCTCTCTCTCTCTCTCTCTCTCTCTCTCTGTCTCTCTCTCTCCATAAATATAATACAATTCTATTATATATTCTGAATGCTCAATTGTTAATTTTATTGTTCTCAATCCTTATTCTTTAATTATCGCTCTTTGCCGCCTTCCAGAAGAATTCTTTTTAATTCCTTCTATTCATGTGCTCTGATTTCTACTCACACAGCAACCGAGAGAACGAGAACCTCATCCTCGATTGTTGCCAGCTGGAGCCCAGTGCGGACAGCATCAAGGACGAAGAGATTCAGAGCAACGACAAGGGCGCCGGTTCGCCCGGTGCTGATCCCACGACCGATGCCCATTCCGGCTCAACGTGTGACCCGAAAATAACTTCACCCAAAGCCGACACCGACGGCCATCATCAGCGAACACGCGGACGTGGCAACAACTCTGCGGCGAACACGAATGCCAGCAGCTTGGCCCTAGTCAAGGACAGTCCCACACCCATTGGCATCGATGTGGATGCCGTCGCGAACAACTCTCTGCCCACCACGGTAACGGCGGCCACTCCTCCGACGCCGGCGCCAGCAACGACAGCAACCACAACGAAACGCAAGCGCAAAAGCAGAGTCGCTCAGCAGGCCGAGGACGCAACAGTGGCGGATGGTCCTACAGCACCGACGGCAGCCTGCGAACCGCCGCTGGCTAAACTGCCGTCCTTGGAACCGCAAACCACACGCACTCGCTTGCCTTCCACTGTCGAAGAGCAGCAGCAGCAACAACTGCAGCATCAGCAACAACAAACGCCACCAACGCAAGCACAACAGCAACAGCTGCAGCAGCAGCAGCAGCACGCACAACATCCTGAATCATCCGTCAAGGACCTGGAAAATGCCATGTCCAAGCATCTCCCATCGCCGAGCAACACCAGCAGCGTTGGTGGCGGTCCCACCACCGATTTCAGCACGGATGCGTTACTCAAACAGCAGCAGCAACAACAACAACAGCAACAACAACAACAACAACAGCAACAACATCAACAGCAGCAGCAGCAACAGCAAAATGACAAGAGCAGCACCATCCAGTGGATCGGTACACCGCATTATCAACAGCCCGCTCCGATGCCCGCCACTGCGCTGCTGCGGCAACTCTACGCCAACCGCGAAAGCGTGATACGTGCCACAGCCCGTCAAACGCCCACCGGCGGCGTCTACTACGGCGACAATCAAAGCGGCGGCCCTCTGCCAACACCCCCCGGCAGCGAATCGTCGTCCTACGACAACCAATACTTGCAGCTGCACTCGCACACGCAGAAGAGCTCAGCGGACGCCTTCACCAACCTCGTCTCTACGTACGGCGGCTACCACAGCACCATCGACTATCACAACGCCATGACGCCGCCCAGCTCGGTGTCCCCGCGCGACTCCAGCAACGCTTTGAACGCAGGCAAAACCGCCAACAACACCAACGGCGGCTACGATTACGCCGATCCGCTGCGAGGTCAATACAGTACACCGTCCAGCGGCGCCGATGGCAGTGTTACGCCAGCGCTGCCGCTCAAGCCGCAACCGTACTCGGCTGCAGCCATGCATCCACACCACCCCAGTACAGACGCCAGTGTGGCCTACAGCAATTTAGATCAGCCGCAGTACTTCACCCCGCACTCGAGCTTCCATCTATACCACAAGGGCACACCGTCGAGCGGCTGGTACTCGACGCCGTCATAGGAAGACTACCAGCACCCACACCAGCCGCATCAACATCAGCAGCCGCACTCGCAGCCGCAGTCGCTCCAACACCAGCAGCAACAGCAGCCGCACAGCAACACCTGGGATATTGTAGGAGCTCTAGGAAAAGTAGCCAGGATGTTCTTCAATGTCCGGAAGACGGACTGGTAGAGGAACTACGCAAGGGCCATAGAAGTCAAGCTGTGTAAAATTTCGAAGCAAATAAATAATGATCGGTCTGCTTGACATCGAAATCCAAGTCTCACGTTTAAAATTACAATAAAATTCGCATTAGAATAGACATCTGAACCAGTAATCCTGACATTAAATCCTGGCGCACTGATGATGCGAGGGGGAGTGACCGAGAAGCGGCGGAAGATCGAAGAAACTCATTAATGATGACGGCCAAAACTGTTGCCAAGGATTAGCAGACATTAGTAACTCACACTGGAGAGTGCAGGAGGAGGGGGAGAAGATAAATTAAAACACAAGACAGCCAACGACAGTGAACACGAGGCGAACGAAGCGGCGAGCTATTAAAACGCACGCCTGTTGCTCGATTGCCCTTTTGTGGCAGGACGAGAAGTAATAAAAATGGTGTCTTCATAATGCATTTAATCCAATTAGAAATGAACGCATACGAAAGCAGTAGAAAATGTCAATAATAACGACCACAAAATATTCGTGGTCTTTTTGGTTGCTCAAACGTCCAACGTTGACGATGACGATGACGATGAAGACAATTTCACTATCGATTATTTTTAAACTCTACCAACACCTTTCACACGATTACTGAACTCGGGGTGAACTGGTTATTAACTTGGATCTGGATACTAAATTCGAAATTGTATAAAAAAGATATACGAAATTTCAAAGCACTCGTTACTTTTTGATCATTTCTACTTTTAATTCATACGACTTCAACATCAACTACAACTAAAAAGGGGGCGTATAAATATATAGTATGTATGTATATAGTATATATTAGTATAAACATCTGATAATGTTCATTAAAACATAAAATGTTGGTTAATTAATTTTAAGCCTGTAAAAGAATATTAATACAATAAATTAAAAATATTAAAAATACTCCTTCTACGCGTAAAAAGATCCGTTTTAAAAATAATACTCAGAATTCAAAAGTTTACTCACCTCTCTATAAAATACATTCATTATATATATAAACTATAAATACTATAATATATAAATAAATATGTGGTATATGTATGTATATCGTGTATTTAATTAAGACTTAGATAGAGTGCCAACATTAACAAATTTTAATGAAATTTATTTAGATTTTTTGATTTCATATGAAATACTCGTACATTTAGACGAATCACTGTTTAGTATAATATATAATGAATTATTTTAATTGAAAACAACATATCAAATGCTTCCTCTATGCACTAAGCTAAGATTTACTAAACTTAAGAAGTGTCCGTTTTGGTTAAAAAGAATTGCAAAAATATTCAATTCTTTGTTTTCGTTCGGCGAATTTTTCTGAGAGATAACTATTTATATAAATTAACAATATTCATCGCTAGTGATACAACATGAAGAACTCATAAGCCAGTTGTACTATATTTTATCTATTCGTAAATAGTTAATTTTATATATTTGATCACAAATTTGTTTGTTTTGTAAATTAATGTTATAATATTATTATTACAGAAACTTAAGTTCTTTTGTATCGCATTCAAAATGTTTTCATAATACGAGTATACAGTTATTATTAAACCACAAAAAAAAAAAAAATAAGAATAAACTTATGCTATAAATGTTCGCTATAATAAATAATAGATTACTACTTGTAGCAAAACGGTTTGATTTAAATGAATAAAAGCAATGAATACTTCAAATAATAAATAAAACATTTCAATGCAAATTAAAGACATTTTTTCACTAGAATTGGATTAGATTGGATTAGTTGGAATTGGAACGCCGTTCTATAAACGAAAACAATTATGTACTAACAATTCACTAGTCTCTTGATTTTCTAAGGTAAACAAAAAAGTCGTCAAATTTTGAAGAACCTTCAACTTTCGAGCAGAGTCCACAGAATTTATGAGTTATTTATAATTTTATGAGACTGTAATAGAGTAATATATGTACATACTTTCATATAGTCGGGCATTTAAGCAGTTTTTTATTTGCTATGTAGTTCCAAGTCCACCATTATTTGGTCTTTCTTCATCTGTTCATATATTCATTCGTTAATTCGTAAAAGATAGAGTTAAAAAGATAGACATAACCCAGCTGGTGCTGTTCAATTCGAATTAATTTCATCTCCATTCGATTGCCATGTAAATGAATCACCTCACAATATCAATGCTAAACTATCAAATAAGTTATGCACAATAGTTATTTTGAACTTGTCCATTTCAGGTTTAATTTCATTTGTAAGAAGGAGATCTGCGTCCTTTTTTCACGAAATTGACCTCACAACTATTGTTGCAATGTGAATTTCATGGAACCCTCAAAGAATGACCACTCACTTCACTCACATACTGGGCGGTACACACAAAGTGACATTCGATGATGTGATTTCCATAAAACTCACATAAAAATCCAATTTCGCACATTTGTTGCGGTCACTCCAAGTCATTTGTACACCCATACAAACCAACATACGTACATACATATGTATGTGTGTGTGTGTGTATGCCCACAATTCTGCGTCCACATGCGGTAATCATTTGTCGTGCCTGTGCACCATGTGCTTGGTTATATCTTAATACGTATGAATGTATGTATGCAGATACACACATTCGTACTTACATAGGCCTGTGAAAGCTGATGCATGGATGTCACATTTATTTGATGATTCTTTAAGTAGACCATAAAAAAACAACCAAAAAACGCACGCCATATAGAATGATACGCACACACACACACACCCACTGGAACACACATACATTAACTACTTACATAACTCGCTATGACAAGATGCCAAGCCATCAAAAAGTCGGAGACAATTAATCATTGCAAATTATGGTCGCTTCGAACTAATCCCTGTATTAAAATAGTCCAATGCAAAAACAACGTCAATATAAAGTAGTTCACGCAATATTTTTAATCGTGAAAGTAAACCTCTGACTTCAACTGAATTCATTAGGTCACTATATTTGTACCACTTCGAAACTACTACTCAGAAACTGATATTTTCTCTAAAATTTATAATATAATAGAATATAACACGGTATTCTATAACACGATACCGCGGGGAACTACAAAAGAAGAACAAGAAATATATGGGCTCTTCTAGATCAACGTATAAAAGAGCACATTAAATGAGATCAAACAATATGTACAATAATAGTATGTAACGTCCTCTTATTGTTCTGAACTAGCTTCAAGTTCAGCCAAATAGTGAAATCACTCATCATATCAAAAATCAACTAAGGTCTTATTTTCACTGATGGATCAAAATCCAACGAAATTACAAGCTACAGTGTGACTAGCCGCTAATGATTACAAAGTCATTAAAGTAGTTACTCATCCTCGTGCAGCTTGTTATTTTCAGGACAATTAATCGCCATATATGAGGCCATACAGCATGCTAAAAATAGACACGGTAAATTCGCCATTTGCTCTGATTCAGCATCCTCCCTGGAGTGTATATCGCATATCCTACACAATGACTTCCCATATTAGAGATACTCTGATAGAAAAGCATCCTAAACTTCTTTTAATCTGGACACCCCGACATGTGAATATTATAGGCAACGAACTCGTCTATCAAGCAGCTAAATACGCTTGTACTGCTCCAATAATTTCCACTCCCAACTACCATTTCTCGGACGTCAACCACTTTCTAAAGACATAAAATATAAATAAATTATTTGGAACTCATCATCAAATTGGTAGACATAAACTCCAATAGAAATACAATGAAAGATTACTCATTCCCCTGGAATCAATTCCAGATTAGATAGAATCAAAATACTACGACTGCGGCCATTCCAGAATATCGCATGGCCATTTGAAGAATATTGATTTTAACCCTGTATGTAACCGCTGCATCACCTACAAAACTTTTATCCCACTATCGGCATAAATCTAGTTTAGCCCATTAGCCCCGATCTTGTTTCTTTTTGTTACTAGATATGTAAAATTGTGAGAAAATCCGAATGGTGAAAAAAACAACTCTGCTCGCGATTAATGTGGGCGTGAGGGCGTGTTGAAATCTAAAATCTTGGTACGTATGTATATACAAAACTACTGCGAGTGCCCTAGGCTTATGGGTATCAAAAGAAAGGTAATTTCATTTTAATTTGCTTTTAAACGGTATATAAGTATTGGTTCCTTTAAGTAACTAAGGCAAATTATATAAAAAAAGCTCAAAAATAATCGCAAAAAAGGTTTTTTCTTAAAAAAATGCCTAAATAATATATAAGAATTTCCATTAATTTAAAAGGGCCGTTTCATTACCTTTAATTTGGTATACGGTACTCCAATATACATCATCAATTTTAAAAGACATTCCTAAAAGACGCACCAAAAAATTGGTATGCGTCCTTCGGCCTTCGGCCTACGTCCGCGCTTTTTGATTATAACCCTCAGTATGTCCAACGGCGGCTACGCAGTAAAATAGTATTTTTATGGCAATTCATAAAAACGTTTCAATTTTAAGTAGTAAATACCGAACACTACGCGCATTAAAGTACAAAAGTTTCCTGTAGCCAATTCCAAGATCTGTCTCTCGCATCGTACAACAATAATGATAAGTGTTTCGGAAAGCTGGCCGCGTGTAGAATTACTGTGCGAAGTTTCATGCTTCTAGCATTAGTTTTACGGATTTTCAGTATGCAAAGTTTGATGGGTCTACGGCCTCTCCTTTAGGAGTTATAGCTGTTTAAAGTTTTGCTATCTTTCAGATCGAATTGTGAGAGAACCAGACATCGCACAACAATAATGTTTAGTGTTTTGGAAAGCTGGTCGCGTGTAGAATTACTGTGCGAAGTTTCATGCTTCTAGCATTATTTTTACGGATTTTCAATATGCAAAGTTTGATGGGTCTACGGCCTCTCCTTTAGGAGTTATAGCTGTTTAAAGTTTTGCTATCTTTCAGATCGAATTGCGAGAGAACCAGACATCGCACAACAATAATGTTTAGTGTTTTGGAAAGCTGGTCGCGTGTAGAATTACTGTGCGAAGTTTCACGCTTCTAGCATTATTTTTACGGATTTTCAATATGCAAAGTTTGATGGGTCTACGGCCTCTCCTTTCGGAGTTATGGCTGTTTAAAGTTTTGCTATCTTTCAGATCGAATTGCGAGAGAACCAGACATCGCACAACAATAATGCTTAGTGTTTTGGAAAGCTGGTCGCGTGTAGAATTACTGTGCGAAGTTTCACGCTTCTAGCATTATTTTTACGGATTTTCAATATGCAAAGTTTGATGGGTCTACGGCCTCTCCTTTCGGAGTTATGGCTGTTTAAAGTTTTGCTATCTTTCAGATCGAATTGCGAGAGAACCAGACATCGCACAACAATAATGTTTAGTGTTTTGGAAAGCTGGTCGCGTGTAGAATTACTGTGCGAAGTTTCATGCTTCTAGCATTATTTTTACGGATTTTCAATATGCAAAGTTTGATGGGTCTACGGCCTCTCCTTTCGGAGTTATAGCTGTTTAAAGTTTTGCTATCTTTCAGATCGAATTGTGAGAGAACCAGACATCGCACAACAATAATGTTTAGTGTTTTGGAAAGCTGGTCGCGTGTAGAATTACTGTGCGAAGTTTCATGCTTCTAGCATTATTTTTACGGATTTTCAATATGCAAAGTTTGATGGGTCTACGGCCTCTCCTTTAGGAGTTATAGCTGTTTAAAGTTTTGCTATCTTTCAGATCGAATTGCGAGAGAACCAGACATCGCACAGCAATAACGATTAGTGTTTTGGAAAGCTGGTCGCGTGTAGAATTACTGTGCGAAGTTTCATGCTTCTAGCATTAGTTTTACGGATTTTCAATATGCAAAGTTTGATGGGTCTACGGCCTCTCCTTTAGGAGTTATAGCTGTTTAAAGTTTTGCTATCTTTCAGATCGAATTGCGAGAGAACCAGACATCGCACAACAATAATGTTTAGTGTTTTGGAAAGCTGGTCGCGTGTAGAATTACTGTGCGAAGTTTCATGCTTCTAGCATTAGTTTTACGGATTTTCAATATGCAAAGTTTGATGGGTCTACGGCCTCTCCTTTAGGAGTTATAGCTGTTTAAAGTTTTGCTATCTTTCAGATCGAATTGTGAGAGAACCAGACATCCCACAACAATAATGTTTAGTGTTTTGGAAAGCTGGTCGCGTGTAGAATTACTGTGCGAAGTTTCATGCTTCTAGCATTAGTTTTACGGATTTTCAATATGCAAAGTTTGATGGGTCTACGGCCTCTCCTTTAGGAGTTATAGCTGTTTAAAGTTTTGCTATCTTTCAGATCGAATTGTGAGAGAACCAGACATCGCACAACAATAATGTTTAGTGTTTTGGAAAGCTGGTCGCGTGTAGAATTACTGTGCGAAGTTTCATGCTTCTAGCATTATTTTTACGGATTTTCAATATGCAAAGTTTGATGGGTCTACGGCCTCTCCTTTAGGAGTTATAGCTGTTTAAAGTTTTGCTATCTTTCAGATCGAATTGCGAGAGAACCAGACATCGCACAACAATAATGTTTAGTGTTTTGGAAAGCTGGTCGCGTGTAGAATTACTGTGCGAAGTTTCATGCTTCTAGCATTATTTTTACGGATTTTCAATATGCAAAGTTTGATGGGTCTACGGCCTCTCCTTTCGGAGTTATGGCTGTTTAAAGTTTTGCTATCTTTCAGATCGAATTGCGAGAGAACCAGACATCGCACAACAATAATGTTTAGTGTTTTGGAAAGCTGGTCGCGTGTAGAATTACTGTGCGAAGTTTCATGCTTCTAGCATTATTTTTACGGATTTTCAATATGCAAAGTTTGATGGGTCTACGGCCTCTCCTTTAGGAGTTATAGCTGTTTAAAGTTTTGCTATCTTTCAGATCGAATTGTGAGAGAACCAGACATCGCACAACAATAATGTTTAGTGTTTTGGAAAGCTGGTCGCGTGTAGAATTACTGTGCGAAGTTTCATGCTTCTAGCATTATTTTTACGGATTTTCAATATGCAAAGTTTGATGGGTCTACGGCCTCTCCTTTAGGAGTTATAGCTGTTTAAAGTTTTGCTATCTTTCAGATCGAATTGCGAGAGAACCAGACATCGCACAGCAATAACGATTAGTGTTTTGGAAAGCTGGTCGCGTGTAGAATTACTGTGCGAAGTTTCATGCTTCTAGCATTAGTTTTACGGATTTTCAATATGCAAAGTTTGATGGGTCTACGGCCTCTCCTTTAGGAGTTATAGCTGTTTAAAGTTTTGCTATCTTTCAGATCGAATTGCGAGAGAACCAGACATCGCACAACAATAATGTTTAGTGTTTTGGAAAGCTGGTCGCGTGTAGAATTACTGTGCGAAGTTTCATGCTTCTAGCATTAGTTTTACGGATTTTCAATATGCAAAGTTTGATGGGTCTACGGCCTCTCCTTTAGGAGTTATAGCTGTTTAAAGTTTTGCTATCTTTCAGATCGAATTGTGAGAGAACCAGACATCCCACAACAATAATGTTTAGTGTTTTGGAAAGCTGGTCGCGTGTAGAATTACTGTGCGAAGTTTCATGCTTCTAGCATTAGTTTTACGGATTTTCAATATGCAAAGTTTGATGGGTCTACGGCCTCTCCTTTAGGAGTTATAGCTGTTTAAAGTTTTGCTATCTTTCAGATCGAATTGTGAGAGAACCAGACATCGCACAACAATAATGTTTAGTGTTTTGGAAAGCTGGTCGCGTGTAGAATTACTGTGCGAAGTTTCATGCTTCTAGCATTATTTTTACGGATTTTCAATATGCAAAGTTTGATGGGTCTACGGCCTCTCCTTTAGGAGTTATAGCTGTTTAAAGTTTTGCTATCTTTCAGATCGAATTGCGAGAGAACCAGACATCGCACAACAATAATGTTTAGTGTTTTGGAAAGCTGGTCGCGTGTAGAATTACTGTGCGAAGTTTCATGCTTCTAGCATTATTTTTACGGATTTTCAATATGCAAAGTTTGATGGGTCTACGGCCTCTCCTTTCGGAGTTATGGCTGTTTAAAGTTTTGCTATCTTTCAGATCGAATTGCGAGAGAACCAGACATCGCACAACAATAATGTTTAGTGTTTTGGAAAGCTGGTCGCGTGTAGAATTACTGTGCGAAGTTTCACGCTTCTAGCATTATTTTTACGGATTTTCAATATGCAAAGTTTGATGGGTCTACGGCCTCTCCTTTCGGAGTTATGGCTGTTTAAAGTTTTGCTATCTTTCAGATCGAATTGCGAGAGAACCAGACATCGCACAACAATAATGCTTAGTGTTTTGGAAAGCTGGTCGCGTGTAGAATTACTGTGCGAAGTTTCACGCTTCTAGCATTATTTTTACGGATTTTCAATATGCAAAGTTTGATGGGTCTACGGCCTCTCCTTTCGGAGTTATGGCTGTTTAAAGTTTTGCTATCTTTCAGATCGAATTGCGAGAGAACCAGACATCGCACAACAATAATGTTTAGTGTTTTGGAAAGCTGGTCGCGTGTAGAATTACTGTGCGAAGTTTCATGCTTCTAGCATTATTTTTACGGATTTTCAATATGCAAAGTTTGATGGGTCTACGGCCTCTCCTTTAGGAGTTATAGCTGTTTAAAGTTTTGCTATCTTTCAGATCGAATTGTGAGAGAACCAGACATCGCACAACAATAATGTTTAGTGTTTTGGAAAGCTGGTCGCGTGTAGAATTACTGTGCGAAGTTTCATGCTTCTAGCATTATTTTTACGGATTTTCAATATGCAAAGTTTGATGGGTCTACGGCCTCTCCTTTAGGAGTTATAGCTGTTTAAAGTTTTGCTATCTTTCAGATCGAATTGCGAGAGAACCAGACATCGCACAACAATAATGTTTAGTGTTTTGGAAAGCTGGTCGCGTGTAGAATTACTGTGCGAAGTTTCATGCTTCTAGCATTAGTTTTACGGATTTTCAATATGCAAAGTTTGATGGGTCTACGGCCTCTCCTTTCGGAGTTATGGCTGTTTAAAGTTTTGCTATCTTTCAGATCGAATTGCGAGAGAACCAGACATCGCACAACAATAATGTTTAGTGTTTTGGAAAGCTGGTCGCGTGTAGAATTACTGTGCGAAGTTTCATGCTTCTAGCATTAGTTTTACGGATTTTCAATATGCAAAGTTTGATGGGTCTACGGCCTCTCCTTTAGGAGTTATAGCTGTTTAAAGTTTTGCTATCTTTCAGATCGAATTGTGAGAGAACCAGACATCGCACAACAATAATGTTTAGTGTTTTGGAAAGCTGGTCGCGTGTAGAATTACTGTGCGAAGTTTCATGCTTCTAGCATTATTTTTACGGATTTTCAATATGCAAAGTTTGATGGGTCTACGGCCTCTCCTTTCGGAGTTATAGCTGTTTAAAGTTTTGCTATCTTTCAGATCGAATTGTGAGAGAACCAGACATCGCACAACAATAATGTTTAGTGTTTTGGAAAGCTGGTCGCGTGTAGAATTACTGTGCGAAGTTTCATGCTTCTAGCATTATTTTTACGGATTTTCAATATGCAAAGTTTGATGGGTCTACGGCCTCTCCTTTAGGAGTTATAGCTGTTTAAAGTTTTGCTATCTTTCAGATCGAATTGCGAGAGAACCAGACATCGCACAACAATAATGTTTAGTGTTTTGGAAAGCTGGTCGCGTGTAGAATTACTGTGCGAAGTTTCATGCTTCTAGCATTATTTTTACGGATTTTCAATATGCAAAGTTTGATGGGTCTACGGCCTCTCCTTTAGGAGTTATAGCTGTTTAAAGTTTTGCTATCTTTCAGATCGAATTGTGAGAGAACCAGACATCGCACAACAATAATGTTTAGTGTTTTGGAAAGCTGGTCGCGTGTAGAATTACTGTGCGAAGTTTCATGCTTCTAGCATTATTTTTACGGATTTTCAATATGCAAAGTTTGATGGGTCTACGGCCTCTCCTTTCGGAGTTATGGCTGTTTAAAGTTTTGCTATCTTTCAGATCGAATTGCGAGAGAACCAGACATCGCACAACAATAATGTTTAGTGTTTTGGAAAGCTGGTCGCGTGTAGAATTACTGTGCGAAGTTTCATGCTTCTAGCATTAGTTTTACGGATTTTCAATATGCAAAGTTTGATGGGTCTACGGCCTCTCCTTTCGGAGTTATGGCTGTTTAAAGTTTTGCTATCTTTCAGATCGAATTGCGAGAGAACCAGACATCGCACAACAATAATGTTTAGTGTTTTGGAAAGCTGGTCGCGTGTAGAATTACTGTGCGAAGTTTCATGCTTCTAGCATTATTTTTACGGATTTTCAATATGCAAAGTTTGATGGGTCTACGGCCTCTCCTTTAGGAGTTATAGCTGTTTAAAGTTTTGCTATCTTTCAGATCGAATTGTGAGAGAACCAGACATCGCACAGCAATAACGATTAGTGTTTTGGAAAGCTGGTCGCGTGTAGAATTACTGTGCGAAGTTTCATGCTTCTAGCATTAGTTTTACGGATTTTCAATATGCAAAGTTTGATGGGTCTACGGCCTCTCCTTTAGGAGTTATAGCTGTTTAAAGTTTTGCTATCTTTCAGATCGAATTGCGAGAGAACCAGACATCGCACAACAATAATGTTTAGTGTTTTGGAAAGCTGGTCGCGTGTAGAATTACTGTGCGAAGTTTCATGCTTCTAGCATTATTTTTACGGATTTTCAATATGCAAAGTTTGATGGGTCTACGGCCTCTCCTTTAGGAGTTATAGCTGTTTAAAGTTTTGCTATCTTTCAGATCGAATTGCGAGAGAACCAGACATCGCACAACAATAATGTTTAGTGTTTTGGAAAGCTGGTCGCGTGTAGAATTACTGTGCGAAGTTTCATGCTTCTAGCATTATTTTTACGGATTTTCAATATGCAAAGTTTGATGGGTCTACGGCCTCTCCTTTAGGAGTTATAGCTGTTTAAAGTTTTGCTATCTTTCAGATCGAATTGTGAGAGAACCAGACATCGCACAACAATAATGTTTAGTGTTTTGGAAAGCTGGTCGCGTGTAGAATTACTGTGCGAAGTTTCATGCTTCTAGCATTATTTTTACGGATTTTCAATATGCAAAGTTTGATGGGTCTACGGCCTCTCCTTTCGGAGTTATGGCTGTTTAAAGTTTTGCTATCTTTCAGATCGAATTGCGAGAGAACCAGACATCGCACAACAATAATGTTTAGTGTTTTGGAAAGCTGGTCGCGTGTAGAATTACTGTGCGAAGTTTCATGCTTCTAGCATTAGTTTTACGGATTTTCAATATGCAAAGTTTGATGGGTCTACGGCCTCTCCTTTCGGAGTTATGGCTGTTTAAAGTTTTGCTATCTTTCAGATCGAATTGCGAGAGAACCAGACATCGCACAACAATAATGTTTAGTGTTTTGGAAAGCTGGTCGCGTGTAGAATTACTGTGCGAAGTTTCATGCTTCTAGCATTATTTTTACGGATTTTCAATATGCAAAGTTTGATGGGTCTACGGCCTCTCCTTTAGGAGTTATAGCTGTTTAAAGTTTTGCTATCTTTCAGATCGAATTGTGAGAGAACCAGACATCGCACAACAATAATGTTTAGTGTTTTGGAAAGCTGGTCGCGTGTAGAATTACTGTGCGAAGTTTCATGCTTCTAGCATTATTTTTACGGATTTTCAATATGCAAAGTTTGATGGGTCTACGGCCTCTCCTTTAGGAGTTATAGCTGTTTAAAGTTTTGCTATCTTTCAGATCGAATTGCGAGAGAACCAGACATCGCACAGCAATAACGATTAGTGTTTTGGAAAGCTGGTCGCGTGTAGAATTACTGTGCGAAGTTTCATGCTTCTAGCATTAGTTTTACGGATTTTCAATATGCAAAGTTTGATGGGTCTACGGCCTCTCCTTTAGGAGTTATAGCTGTTTAAAGTTTTGCTATCTTTCAGATCGAATTGCGAGAGAACCAGACATCGCACAACAATAATGTTTAGTGTTTTGGAAAGCTGGTCGCGTGTAGAATTACTGTGCGAAGTTTCATGCTTCTAGCATTAGTTTTACGGATTTTCAATATGCAAAGTTTGATGGGTCTACGGCCTCTCCTTTAGGAGTTATAGCTGTTTAAAGTTTTGCTATCTTTCAGATCGAATTGCGAGAGAACCAGACATCGCACAACAATAATGTTTAGTGTTTTGGAAAGCTGGTCGCGTGTAGAATTACTGTGCGAAGTTTCATGCTTCTAGCATTATTTTTACGGATTTTCAATATGCAAAGTTTGATGGGTCTACGGCCTCTCCTTTAGGAGTTATAGCTGTTTAAAGTTTTGCTATCTTTCAGATCGAATTGCGAGAGAACCAGACATCGCACAACAATAATGTTTAGTGTTTTGGAAAGCTGGTCGCGTGTAGAATTACTGTGCGAAGTTTCATGCTTCTAGCATTATTTTTACGGATTTTCAATATGCAAAGTTTGATGGGTCTACGGCCTCTCCTTTAGGAGTTATAGCTGTTTAAAGTTTTGCTATCTTTCAGATCGAATTGTGAGAGAACCAGACATCGCACAACAATAATGTTTAGTGTTTTGGAAAGCTGGTCGCGTGTAGAATTACTGTGCGAAGTTTCATGCTTCTAGCATTATTTTTACGGATTTTCAATATGCAAAGTTTGATGGGTCTACGGCCTCTCCTTTCGGAGTTATGGCTGTTTAAAGTTTTGCTATCTTTCAGATCGAATTGCGAGAGAACCAGACATCGCACAACAATAATGTTTAGTGTTTTGGAAAGCTGGTCGCGTGTAGAATTACTGTGCGAAGTTTCATGCTTCTAGCATTATTTTTACGGATTTTCAATATGCAAAGTTTGATGGGTCTACGGCCTCTCCTTTAGGAGTTATAGCTGTTTAAAGTTTTGCTATCTTTCAGATCGAATTGTGAGAGAACCAGACATCGCACAACAATAATGTTTAGTGTTTTGGAAAGCTGGTCGCGTGTAGAATTACTGTGCGAAGTTTCATGCTTCTAGCATTATTTTTACGGATTTTCAATATGCAAAGTTTGATGGGTCTACGGCCTCTCCTTTAGGAGTTATAGCTGTTTAAAGTTTTGCTATCTTTCAGATCGAATTGTGAGAGAACCAGACATCGCACAACAATAATGTTTAGTGTTTTGGAAAGCTGGTCGCGTGTAGAATTACTGTGCGAAGTTTCATGCTTCTAGCATTATTTTTACGGATTTTCAATATGCAAAGTTTGATGGGTCTACGGCCTCTCCTTTAGGAGTTATAGCTGTTTAAAGTTTTGCTATCTTTCAGATCGAATTGCGAGAGAACCAGACATCGCACAGCAATAACGATTAGTGTTTTGGAAAGCTGGTCGCGTGTAGAATTACTGTGCGAAGTTTCATGCTTCTAGCATTATTTTTACGGATTTTCAATATGCAAAGTTTGATGGGTCTACGGCCTCTCCTTTCGGAGTTATGGCTGTTTAAAGTTTTGCTATCTTTCAGATCGAATTGCGAGAGAACCAGACATCGCACAACAATAATGTTTAGTGTTTTGGAAAGCTGGTCGCGTGTAGAATTACTGTGCGAAGTTTCATGCTTCTAGCATTATTTTTACGGATTTTCAATATGCAAAGTTTGATGGGTCTACGGCCTCTCCTTTAGGAGTTATAGCTGTTTAAAGTTTTGCTATCTTTCAGATCGAATTGCGAGAGAACCAGACATCGCACAGCAATAACGATTAGTGTTTTGGAAAGCTGGTCGCGTGTAGAATTACTGTGCGAAGTTTCATGCTTCTAGCATTAGTTTTACGGATTTTCAATATGCAAAGTTTGATGGGTCTACGGCCTCTCCTTTAGGAGTTATAGCTGTTTAAAGTTTTGCTATCTTTCAGATCGAATTGCGAGAGAACCAGACATCGCACAACAATAATGTTTAGTGTTTTGGAAAGCTGGTCGCGTGTAGAATTACTGTGCGAAGTTTCATGCTTCTAGCATTAGTTTTACGGATTTTCAATATGCAAAGTTTGATGGGTCTACGGCCTCTCCTTTAGGAGTTATAGCTGTTTAAAGTTTTGCTATCTTTCAGATCGAATTGCGAGAGAACCAGACATCGCACAACAATAATGTTTAGTGTTTTGGAAAGCTGGTCGCGTGTAGAATTACTGTGCGAAGTTTCATGCTTCTAGCATTATTTTTACGGATTTTCAATATGCAAAGTTTGATGGGTCTACGGCCTCTCCTTTAGGAGTTATAGCTGTTTAAAGTTTTGCTATCTTTCAGATCGAATTGCGAGAGAACCAGACATCGCACAACAATAATGTTTAGTGTTTTGGAAAGCTGGTCGCGTGTAGAATTACTGTGCGAAGTTTCATGCTTCTAGCATTATTTTTACGGATTTTCAATATGCAAAGTTTGATGGGTCTACGGCCTCTCCTTTAGGAGTTATAGCTGTTTAAAGTTTTGCTATCTTTCAGATCGAATTGTGAGAGAACCAGACATCGCACAACAATAATGTTTAGTGTTTTGGAAAGCTGGTCGCGTGTAGAATTACTGTGCGAGAGAACCAGACATCGCACAACAATAATGTTTAGTGTTTTGGAAAGCTGGTCGCGTGTAGAATTACTGTGCGAAGTTTCATGCTTCTAGCATTATTTTTACGGATTTTCAATATGCAAAGTTTGATGGGTCTACGGCCTCTCCTTTAGGAGTTATAGCTGTTTAAAGTTTTGCTATCTTTCAGATCGAATTGTGAGAGAACCAGACATCGCACAACAATAATGTTTAGTGTTTTGGAAAGCTGGTCGCGTGTAGAATTACTGTGCGAAGTTTCATGCTTCTAGCATTATTTTTACGGATTTTCAATATGCAAAGTTTGATGGGTCTACGGCCTCTCCTTTCGGAGTTATGGCTGTTTAAAGTTTTGCTATCTTTCAGATCGAATTGCGAGAGAACCAGACATCGCACAACAATAATGTTTAGTGTTTTGGAAAGCTGGTCGCGTGTAGAATTACTGTGCGAAGTTTCATGCTTCTAGCATTATTTTTACGGATTTTCAATATGCAAAGTTTGATGGGTCTACGGCCTCTCCTTTAGGAGTTATAGCTGTTTAAAGTTTTGCTATCTTTCAGATCGAATTGTGAGAGAACCAGACATCGCACAACAATAATGTTTAGTGTTTTGGAAAGCTGGTCGCGTGTAGAATTACTGTGCGAAGTTTCATGCTTCTAGCATTATTTTTACGGATTTTCAATATGCAAAGTTTGATGGGTCTACGGCCTCTCCTTTAGGAGTTATAGCTGTTTAAAGTTTTGCTATCTTTCAGATCGAATTGCGAGAGAACCAGACATCGCACAGCAATAACGATTAGTGTTTTGGAAAGCTGGTCGCGTGTAGAATTACTGTGCGAAGTTTCATGCTTCTAGCATTAGTTTTACGGATTTTCAATATGCAAAGTTTGATGGGTCTACGGCCTCTCCTTTAGGAGTTATAGCTGTTTAAAGTTTTGCTATCTTTCAGATCGAATTGCGAGAGAACCAGACATCGCACAACAATAATGTTTAGTGTTTTGGAAAGCTGGTCGCGTGTAGAATTACTGTGCGAAGTTTCATGCTTCTAGCATTAGTTTTACGGATTTTCAATATGCAAAGTTTGATGGGTCTACGGCCTCTCCTTTAGGAGTTATAGCTGTTTAAAGTTTTGCTATCTTTCAGATCGAATTGTGAGAGAACCAGACATCGCACAACAATAATGTTTAGTGTTTTGGAAAGCTGGTCGCGTGTAGAATTACTGTGCGAAGTTTCATGCTTCTAGCATTATTTTTACGGATTTTCAATATGCAAAGTTTGATGGGTCTACGGCCTCTCCTTTAGGAGTTATAGCTGTTTAAAGTTTTGCTATCTTTCAGATCGAATTGTGAGAGAACCAGACATCGCACAACAATAATGTTTAGTGTTTTGGAAAGCTGGTCGCGTGTAGAATTACTGTGCGAAGTTTCATGCTTCTAGCATTATTTTTACGGATTTTCAATATGCAAAGTTTGATGGGTCTACGGCCTCTCCTTTAGGAGTTATAGCTGTTTAAAGTTTTGCTATCTTTCAGATCGAATTGTGAGAGAACCAGACGTCGCACAACTATAATGTTTAGTGTTTTGGAAAGCTGGTCGCGTGTAGAATTACTGTGCGAAGTTTCATGCTTCTAGCATTATTTTTACGGATTTTCAATATGCAAAGTTTGATGGGTCTACGGCCTCTCCTTTAGGAGTTATAGCTGTTTAAAGTTTTGCTATCTTTCAGATCGAATTGTGAGAGAACCAGACATCGCACAACAATAATGTTTAGTGTTTTGGAAAGCTGGTCGCGTGTAGAATTACTGTGCGAAGTTTCATGCTTCTAGCATTATTTTTACGGATTTTCAATATGCAAAGTTTGATGGGTCTACGGCCTCTCCTTTAGGAGTTATAGCTGTTTAAAGTTTTGCTATCTTTCAGATCGAATTGCGAGAGAACCAGACATCGCACAATAATAATGTTTAGTGTTGTGGAAAGCTGGTCGCGTGTAGAATTACTGTGCGAAGTTTCATGCTTCTAGCATTATTTTTACGGATTTTCAATATGCAAAGTTTGATGGGTCTACGGCCTCTCCTTTAGGAGTTATAGCTGTTTAAAGTTTTGCTATCTTTCAGATCGAATTGTGAGAGAACCAGACATCGCACAACAATAATGTTTAGTGTTTTGGAAAGCTGGTCGCGTGTAGAATTACTGTGCGAAGTTTCATGCTTCTAGCATTATTTTTACGGATTTTCAATATGCAAAGTTTGATGGGTCTACGGCCTCTCCTTTAGGAGTTATAGCTGTTTAAAGTTTTGCTATCTTTCAGATCGAATTGCGAGAGAACCAGACATCGCACAATAATAATGTTTAGTGTTGTGGAAAGCTGGTCGCGTGTAGAATTACTGTGCGAAGTTTCATGCTTCTAGCATTATTTTTACGGATTTTCAATATGCAAAGTTTGATGGGTCTACGGCCTCTCCTTTAGGAGTTATAGCTGTTTAAAGTTTTGCTATCTTTCAGATCGAATTGTGAGAGAACCAGACATCGCACAACAATAATGTTTAGTGTTTTGGAAAGCTGGTCGCGTGTAGAATTACTGTGCGAAGTTTCATGCTTCTAGCATTATTTTTACGGATTTTCAATATGCAAAGTTTGATGGGTCTACGGCCTCTCCTTTAGGAGTTATAGCTGTTTAAAGTTTTGCTATCTTTCAGATCGAATTGCGAGAGAACCAGACATCGCACAATAATAATGTTTAGTGTTGTGGAAAGCTGGTCGCGTGTAGAATTACTGTGCGAAGTTTCATGCTTCTAGCATTATTTTTACGGATTTTCAATATGCAAAGTTTGATGGGTCTACGGCCTCTCCTTTAGGAGTTATAGCTGTTTAAAGTTTTGCTATCTTTCAGATCGAATTGTGAGAGAACCAGACATCGCACAACAATAATGTTTAGTGTTTTGGAAAGCTGGTCGCGTGTAGAATTACTGTGCGAAGTTTCATGCTTCTAGCATTAGTTTTACGGATTTTCAATATGCAAAGTTTGATGGGTCTACGGCCTCTCCTTTAGGAGTTATAGCTGTTTAAAGTTTTGCTATCTTTCAGATCGAATTGCGAGAGAACCAGACATCGCACAACAATAATGTTTAGTGTTTTGGAAAGCTGGTCGCGTGTAGAATTACTGTGCGAAGTTTCATGCTTCTAGCATTATTTTTACGGATTTTCAATATGCAAAGTTTGATGGGTCTACGGCCTCTCCTTTAGGAGTTATAGCTGTTTAAAGTTTTGCTATCTTTCAGATCGAATTGTGAGAGAACCAGACATCGCACAGCAATAACGATTAGTGTTTTGGAAAGCTGGTCGCGTGTAGAATTACTGTGCGAAGTTTCATGCTTCTAGCATTAGTTTTACGGATTTTCAATATGCAAAGTTTGATGGGTCTACGGCCTCTCCTTTAGGAGTTATAGCTGTTTAAAGTTTTGCTATCTTTCAGATCGAATTGCGAGAGAACCAGACATCGCACAACAATAATGTTTAGTGTTTTGGAAAGCTGGTCGCGTGTAGAATTACTGTGCGAAGTTTCATGCTTCTAGCATTATTTTTACGGATTTTCAATATGCAAAGTTTGATGGGTCTACGGCCTCTCCTTTAGGAGTTATAGCTGTTTAAAGTTTTGCTATCTTTCAGATCGAATTGCGAGAGAACCAGACATCGCACAACAATAATGTTTAGTGTTTTGGAAAGCTGGTGGCGTGTAGAATTACTGTGCGAAGTTTCATGCTTCTAGCATTATTTTTACGGATTTTCAATATGCAAAGTTTGATGGGTCTACGGCCTCTCCTTTAGGAGTTATAGCTGTTTAAAGTTTTGCTATCTTTCAGATCGAATTGTGAGAGAACCAGACATCGCACAACAATAATGTTTAGTGTTTTGGAAAGCTGGTGGCGTGTAGAATTACTGTGCGAAGTTTCATGCTTCTAGCATTATTTTTACGGATTTTCAATATGCAAAGTTTGATGGGTCTACGGCCTCTCCTTTAGGAGTTATAGCTGTTTAAAGTTTTGCTATCTTTCAGATCGAATTGCGAGAGAACCAGACATCGCACAGCAATAACGATTAGTGTTTTGGAAAGCTGGTCGCGTGTAGAATTACTGTGCGAAGTTTCATGCTTCTAGCATTAGTTTTACGGATTTTCAATATGCAAAGTTTGATGGGTCTACGGCCTCTCCTTTAGGAGTTATAGCTGTTTAAAGTTTTGCTATCTTTCAGATCGAATTGCGAGAGAACCAGACATCGCACAACAATAATGTTTAGTGTTTTGGAAAGCTGGTCGCGTGTAGAATTACTGTGCGAAGTTTCATGCTTCTAGCATTAGTTTTACGGATTTTCAATATGCAAAGTTTGATGGGTCTACGGCCTCTCCTTTAGGAGTTATAGCTGTTTAAAGTTTTGCTATCTTTCAGATCGAATTGCGAGAGAACCAGACATCGCACAACAATAATGTTTAGTGTTTTGGAAAGCTGGTCGCGTGTAGAATTACTGTGCGAAGTTTCATGCTTCTAGCATTATTTTTACGGATTTTCAATATGCAAAGTTTGATGGGTCTACGGCCTCTCCTTTAGGAGTTATAGCTGTTTAAAGTTTTGCTATCTTTCAGATCGAATTGCGAGAGAACCAGACATCGCACAACAATAATGTTTAGTGTTTTGGAAAGCTGGTCGCGTGTAGAATTACTGTGCGAAGTTTCATGCTTCTAGCATTATTTTTACGGATTTTCAATATGCAAAGTTTGATGGGTCTACGGCCTCTCCTTTAGGAGTTATAGCTGTTTAAAGTTTTGCTATCTTTCAGATCGAATTGTGAGAGAACCAGACATCGCACAACAATAATGTTTAGTGTTTTGGAAAGCTGGTCGCGTGTAGAATTACTGTGCGAAGTTTCATGCTTCTAGCATTATTTTTACGGATTTTCAATATGCAAAGTTTGATGGGTCTACGGCCTCTCCTTTCGGAGTTATGGCTGTTTAAAGTTTTGCTATCTTTCAGATCGAATTGCGAGAGAACCAGACATCGCACAACAATAATGTTTAGTGTTTTGGAAAGCTGGTCGCGTGTAGAATTACTGTGCGAAGTTTCATGCTTCTAGCATTATTTTTACGGATTTTCAATATGCAAAGTTTGATGGGTCTACGGCCTCTCCTTTAGGAGTTATAGCTGTTTAAAGTTTTGCTATCTTTCAGATCGAATTGTGAGAGAACCAGACATCGCACAACAATAATGTTTAGTGTTTTGGAAAGCTGGTCGCGTGTAGAATTACTGTGCGAAGTTTCATGCTTCTAGCATTATTTTTACGGATTTTCAATATGCAAAGTTTGATGGGTCTACGGCCTCTCCTTTAGGAGTTATAGCTGTTTAAAGTTTTGCTATCTTTCAGATCGAATTGTGAGAGAACCAGACATCGCACAACAATAATGTTTAGTGTTTTGGAAAGCTGGTCGCGTGTAGAATTACTGTGCGAAGTTTCATGCTTCTAGCATTATTTTTACGGATTTTCAATATGCAAAGTTTGATGGGTCTACGGCCTCTCCTTTAGGAGTTATAGCTGTTTAAAGTTTTGCTATCTTTCAGATCGAATTGCGAGAGAACCAGACATCGCACAGCAATAACGATTAGTGTTTTGGAAAGCTGGTCGCGTGTAGAATTACTGTGCGAAGTTTCATGCTTCTAGCATTAGTTTTACGGATTTTCAATATGCAAAGTTTGATGGGTCTACGGCCTCTCCTTTAGGAGTTATAGCTGTTTAAAGTTTTGCTATCTTTCAGATCGAATTGCGAGAGAACCAGACATCGCACAACAATAATGTTTAGTGTTTTGGAAAGCTGGTCGCGTGTAGAATTACTGTGCGAAGTTTCATGCTTCTAGCATTAGTTTTACGGATTTTCAATATGCAAAGTTTGATGGGTCTACGGCCTCTCCTTTAGGAGTTATAGCTGTTTAAAGTTTTGCTATCTTTCAGATCGAATTGCGAGAGAACCAGACATCGCACAACAATAATGTTTAGTGTTTTGGAAAGCTGGTCGCGTGTAGAATTACTGTGCGAAGTTTCATGCTTCTAGCATTATTTTTACGGATTTTCAATATGCAAAGTTTGATGGGTCTACGGCCTCTCCTTTAGGAGTTATAGCTGTTTAAAGTTTTGCTATCTTTCAGATCGAATTGCGAGAGAACCAGACATCGCACAACAATAATGTTTAGTGTTTTGGAAAGCTGGTCGCGTGTAGAATTACTGTGCGAAGTTTCATGCTTCTAGCATTATTTTTACGGATTTTCAATATGCAAAGTTTGATGGGTCTACGGCCTCTCCTTTAGGAGTTATAGCTGTTTAAAGTTTTGCTATCTTTCAGATCGAATTGTGAGAGAACCAGACATCGCACAACAATAATGTTTAGTGTTTTGGAAAGCTGGTCGCGTGTAGAATTACTGTGCGAAGTTTCATGCTTCTAGCATTATTTTTACGGATTTTCAATATGCAAAGTTTGATGGGTCTACGGCCTCTCCTTTCGGAGTTATGGCTGTTTAAAGTTTTGCTATCTTTCAGATCGAATTGCGAGAGAACCAGACATCGCACAACAATAATGTTTAGTGTTTTGGAAAGCTGGTCGCGTGTAGAATTACTGTGCGAAGTTTCATGCTTCTAGCATTATTTTTACGGATTTTCAATATGCAAAGTTTGATGGGTCTACGGCCTCTCCTTTAGGAGTTATAGCTGTTTAAAGTTTTGCTATCTTTCAGATCGAATTGTGAGAGAACCAGACATCGCACAACAATAATGTTTAGTGTTTTGGAAAGCTGGTCGCGTGTAGAATTACTGTGCGAAGTTTCATGCTTCTAGCATTATTTTTACGGATTTTCAATATGCAAAGTTTGATGGGTCTACGGCCTCTCCTTTAGGAGTTATAGCTGTTTAAAGTTTTGCTATCTTTCAGATCGAATTGCGAGAGAACCAGACATCGCACAGCAATAACGATTAGTGTTTTGGAAAGCTGGTCGCGTGTAGAATTACTGTGCGAAGTTTCATGCTTCTAGCATTAGTTTTACGGATTTTCAATATGCAAAGTTTGATGGGTCTACGGCCTCTCCTTTAGGAGTTATAGCTGTTTAAAGTTTTGCTATCTTTCAGATCGAATTGCGAGAGAACCAGACATCGCACAACAATAATGTTTAGTGTTTTGGAAAGCTGGTCGCGTGTAGAATTACTGTGCGAAGTTTCATGCTTCTAGCATTAGTTTTACGGATTTTCAATATGCAAAGTTTGATGGGTCTACGGCCTCTCCTTTAGGAGTTATAGCTGTTTAAAGTTTTGCTATCTTTCAGATCGAATTGTGAGAGAACCAGACATCGCACAACAATAATGTTTAGTGTTTTGGAAAGCTGGTCGCGTGTAGAATTACTGTGCGAAGTTTCATGCTTCTAGCATTATTTTTACGGATTTTCAATATGCAAAGTTTGATGGGTCTACGGCCTCTCCTTTAGGAGTTATAGCTGTTTAAAGTTTTGCTATCTTTCAGATCGAATTGTGAGAGAACCAGACATCGCACAACAATAATGTTTAGTGTTTTGGAAAGCTGGTCGCGTGTAGAATTACTGTGCGAAGTTTCATGCTTCTAGCATTATTTTTACGGATTTTCAATATGCAAAGTTTGATGGGTCTACGGCCTCTCCTTTAGGAGTTATAGCTGTTTAAAGTTTTGCTATCTTTCAGATCGAATTGTGAGAGAACCAGACGTCGCACAACTATAATGTTTAGTGTTTTGGAAAGCTGGTCGCGTGTAGAATTACTGTGCGAAGTTTCATGCTTCTAGCATTATTTTTACGGATTTTCAATATGCAAAGTTTGATGGGTCTACGGCCTCTCCTTTCGGAGTTATGGCTGTTTAAAGTTTTGCTATCTTTCAGATCGAATTGCGAGAGAACCAGACATCGCACAACAATAATGTTTAGTGTTTTGGAAAGCTGGTCGCGTGTAGAATTACTGTGCGAAGTTTCATGCTTCTAGCATTATTTTTACGGATTTTCAATATGCAAAGTTTGATGGGTCTACGGCCTCTCCTTTAGGAGTTATAGCTGTTTAAAGTTTTGCTATCTTTCAGATCGAATTGTGAGAGAACCAGACATCGCACAACTATAATGTTTAGTGTTTTGGAAAGCTGGTCGCGTGTAGAATTACTGTGCGAAGTTTCATGCTTCTAGCATTATTTTTACGGATTTTCAATATGCAAAGTTTGATGGGTCTACGGCCTCTCCTTTAGGAGTTATAGCTGTTTAAAGTTTTGCTATCTTTCAGATCGAATTGTGAGAGAACCAGACATCGCACAACAATAATGTTTAGTGTTTTGGAAAGCTGGTCGCGTGTAGAATTACTGTGCGAAGTTTCATGCTTCTAGCATTATTTTTACGGATTTTCAATATGCAAAGTTTGATGGGTCTACGGCCTCTCCTTTCGGAGTTATGGCTGTTTAAAGTTTTGCTATCTTTCAGATCGAATTGCGAGAGAACCAGACATCGCACAACAATAATGTTTAGTGTTTTGGAAAGCTGGTCGCGTGTAGAATTACTGTGCGAAGTTTCATGCTTCTAGCATTATTTTTACGGATTTTCAATATGCAAAGTTTGATGGGTCTACGGCCTCTCCTTTAGGAGTTATAGCTGTTTAAAGTTTTGCTATCTTTCAGATCGAATTGTGAGAGAACCAGACATCGCACAACAATAATGTTTAGTGTTTTGGAAAGCTGGTCGCGTGTAGAATTACTGTGCGAAGTTTCATGCTTCTAGCATTATTTTTACGGATTTTCAATATGCAAAGTTTGATGGGTCTACGGCCTCTCCTTTCGGAGTTATGGCTGTTTAAAGTTTTGCTATCTTTCAGATCGAATTGCGAGAGAACCAGACATCGCACAACAATAATGTTTAGTGTTTTGGAAAGCTGGTCGCGTGTAGAATTACTGTGCGAAGTTTCATGCTTCTAGCATTATTTTTACGGATTTTCAATATGCAAAGTTTGATGGGTCTACGGCCTCTCCTTTAGGAGTTATAGCTGTTTAAAGTTTTGCTATCTTTCAGATCGAATTGTGAGAGAACCAGACGTCGCACAACTATAATGTTTAGTGTTTTGGAAAGCTGGTCGCGTGTAGAATTACTGTGCGAAGTTTCATGCTTCTAGCATTATTTTTACGGATTTTCAATATGCAAAGTTTGATGGGTCTACGGCCTCTCCTTTAGGAGTTATAGCTGTTTAAAGTTTTGCTATCTTTCAGATCGAATTGTGAGAGAACCAGACGTCGCACAACTATAATGTTTAGTGTTTTGGAAAGCTGGTCGCGTGTAGAATTACTGTGCGAAGTTTCATGCTTCTAGCATTATTTTTACGGATTTTCAATATGCAAAGTTTGATGGGTCTACGGCCTCTCCTTTCGGAGTTATGGCTGTTTAAAGTTTTGCTATCTTTCAGATCGAATTGCGAGAGAACCAGACATCGCACAACAATAATGTTTAGTGTTTTGGAAAGCTGGTCGCGTGTAGAATTACTGTGCGAAGTTTCATGCTTCTAGCATTATTTTTACGGATTTTCAATATGCAAAGTTTGATGGGTCTACGGCCTCTCCTTTAGGAGTTATAGCTGTTTAAAGTTTTGCTATCTTTCAGATCGAATTGTGAGAGAACCAGACGTCGCACAACTATAATGTTTAGTGTTTTGGAAAGCTGGTCGCGTGTAGAATTACTGTGCGAAGTTTCATGCTTCTAGCATTATTTTTACGGATTTTCAATATGCAAAGTTTGATGGGTCTACGGCCTCTCCTTTAGGAGTTATAGCTGTTTAAAGTTTTGCTATCTTTCAGATCGAATTGTGAGAGAACCAGACATCGCACAACAATAATGTTTAGTGTTTTGGAAAGCTGGTCGCGTGTAGAATTACTGTGCGAAGTTTCATGCTTCTAGCATTATTTTTACGGATTTTCAATATGCAAAGTTTGATGGGTCTACGGCCTCTCCTTTCGGAGTTATGGCTGTTTAAAGTTTTGCTATCTTTCAGATCGAATTGCGAGAGAACCAGACATCGCACAACAATAATGTTTAGTGTTTTGGAAAGCTGGTCGCGTGTAGAATTACTGTGCGAAGTTTCATGCTTCTAGCATTATTTTTACGGATTTTCAATATGCAAAGTTTGATGGGTCTACGGCCTCTCCTTTAGGAGTTATAGCTGTTTAAAGTTTTGCTATCTTTCAGATCGAATTGTGAGAGAACCAGACATCGCACAACAATAATGTTTAGTGTTTTGGAAAGCTGGTCGCGTGTAGAATTACTGTGCGAAGTTTCATGCTTCTAGCATTATTTTTACGGATTTTCAATATGCAAAGTTTGATGGGTCTACGGCCTCTCCTTTAGGAGTTATAGCTGTTTAAAGTTTTGCTATCTTTCAGATCGAATTGTGAGAGAACCAGACGTCGCACAACTATAATGTTTAGTGTTTTGGAAAGCTGGTCGCGTGTAGAATTACTGTGCGAAGTTTCATGCTTCTAGCATTATTTTTACGGATTTTCAATATGCAAAGTTTGATGGGTCTACGGCCTCTCCTTTCGGAGTTATGGCTGTTTAAAGTTTTGCTATCTTTCAGATCGAATTGCGAGAGAACCAGACATCGCACAACAATAATGTTTAGTGTTTTGGAAAGCTGGTCGCGTGTAGAATTACTGTGCGAAGTTTCATGCTTCTAGCATTATTTTTACGGATTTTCAATATGCAAAGTTTGATGGGTCTACGGCCTCTCCTTTAGGAGTTATAGCTGTTTAAAGTTTTGCTATCTTTCAGATCGAATTGTGAGAGAACCAGACATCGCACAACAATAATGTTTAGTGTTTTGGAAAGCTGGTCGCGTGTAGAATTACTGTGCGAAGTTTCATGCTTCTAGCATTATTTTTACGGATTTTCAATATGCAAAGTTTGATGGGTCTACGGCCTCTCCTTTAGGAGTTATAGCTGTTTAAAGTTTTGCTATCTTTCAGATCGAATTGTGAGAGAACCAGACATCGCACAACAATAATGTTTAGTGTTTTGGAAAGCTGGTCGCGTGTAGAATTACTGTGCGAAGTTTCATGCTTCTAGCATTATTTTTACGGATTTTCAATATGCAAAGTTTGATGGGTCTACGGCCTCTCCTTTAGGAGTTATAGCTGTTTAAAGTTTTGCTATCTTTCAGATCGAATTGCGAGAGAACCAGACATCGCACAATAATAATGTTTAGTGTTGTGGAAAGCTGGTCGCGTGCTTCTAGCATTATTTTTACGGATTTTCAATATGCAAAGTTTGATGGGTCTACGGCCTCTCCTTTAGGAGTTATAGCTGTTTAAAGTTTTGCTATCTTTCAGATCGAATTGCGAGAGAACCAGACATCGCACAACAATAATGTTTAGTGTTTTGGAAAGCTGGTCGCGTGTAGAATTACTGTGCGAAGTTTCATGCTTCTAGCATTATTTTTACGGATTTTCAATATGCAAAGTTTGATGGGTCTACGGCCTCTCCTTTAGGAGTTATAGCTGTTTAAAGTTTTGCTATCTTTCAGATCGAATTGCGAGAGAACCAGACATCGCACAACAATAATGTTTAGTGTTTTGGAAAGCTGGTCGCGTGTAGAATTACTGTGCGAAGTTTCATGCTTCTAGCATTATTTTTACGGATTTTCAATATGCAAAGTTTGATGGGTCTATGGCCTCTCCTTTCGGAGTTATAGCTGTTTAAAGTTTTGCTATCTTTCAGATCGAATTATGAGAGAACCAGACATCGCACAACAATAATGATTAGTGTTTTGGAAAGCTGGTCGCGTGTAGAATTACTGTGCGAAGTTTCATGCTTCTAGCATTAGTTTTACGGATTTTCAATATGCAAAGTTTGATGGGTCTACGGCCTCTCCTTTAGGAGTTATAGCTGTTTAAAGTTTTGCTATCTTTCAGATCGAATTGTGAGAGAACCAGACATCGCACAACTATAATGTTTAGTGTTTTGGAAAGCTGGTCGCGTGTAGAATTACTGTGCGAAGTTTCATGCTTCTAGCATTAGTTTTACGGATTTTCAATATGCAAAGTTTGATGGGTCTACGGCCTCTCCTTTCGGAGTTATGGCTGTTTAAAGTTTTGCTATCTTTCAGATCGAATTGTGAGAGAACCAGACATCGCACAACTATAATGTTTAGTGTTTTGGAAAGCTGGTCGCGTGTAGAATTACTGTGCGAAGTTTCATGCTTCTAGCATTAGTTTTACGGATTTTCAATATGCAAAGTTTGATGGGTCTACGGCCTCTCCTTTAGGAGTTATAGCTGTTTAAAGTTTTGCTATCTTTCAGATCGAATTGTGAGAGAACCAGACATCCCACAACAATAATGTTTAGTGTTTTGGAAAGCTGGTCGCGTGTAGAATTACTGTGCGAAGTTTCATGCTTCTAGCATTAGTTTTACGGATTTTCAATATGCAAAGTTTGATGGGTCTACGGCCTCTCCTTTCGGAGTTATGGCTGTTTAAAGTTTTGCTATCTTTCAGATCGAATTGTGAGAGAACCAGACATCGCACAACTATAATGTTTAGTGTTTTGGAAAGCTGGTCGCGTGTAGAATTACTGTGCGAAGTTTCATGCTTCTAGCATTAGTTTTACGGATTTTCAATATGCAAAGTTTGATGGGTCTACGGCCTCTCCTTTAGGAGTTATAGCTGTTTAAAGTTTTGCTATCTTTCAGATCGAATTGTGAGAGAACCAGACATCCCACAACAATAATGTTTAGTGTTTTGGAAAGCTGGTCGCGTGTAGAATTACTGTGCGAAGTTTCATGCTTCTAGCATTAGTTTTACGGATTTTCAATATGCAAAGTTTGATGGGTCTACGGCCTCTCCTTTCGGAGTTATGGCTGTTTAAAGTTTTGCTATCTTTCAGATCGAATTGTGAGAGAACCAGACATCGCACAACTATAATGTTTAGTGTTTTGGAAAGCTGGTCGCGTGTAGAATTACTGTGCGAAGTTTCATGCTTCTAGCATTAGTTTTACGGATTTTCAATATGCAAAGTTTGATGGGTCTACGGCCTCTCCTTTCGGAGTTATGGCTGTTTAAAGTTTTGCTATCTTTCAGATCGAATTGTGAGAGAACCAGACATCGCACAACTATAATGTTTAGTGTTTTGGAAAGCTGGTCGCGTGTAGAATTACTGTGCGAAGTTTCATGCTTCTAGCATTAGTTTTACGGATTTTCAATATGCAAAGTTTGATGGGTCTACGGCCTCTCCTTTAGGAGTTATAGCTGTTTAAAGTTTTGCTATCTTTCAGATCGAATTGTGAGAGAACCAGACATCCCACAACAATAATGTTTAGTGTTTTGGAAAGCTGGTCGCGTGTAGAATTACTGTGCGAAGTTTCATGCTTCTAGCATTATTTTTACGGATTTTCAATATGCAAAGTTTGATGGGTCTACGGCCTCTCCTTTAGGAGTTATAGCTGTTTAAAGTTTTGCTATCTTTCAGATCGAATTGCGAGAGAACCAGACATCGCACAACAATAATGTTTAGTGTTTTGGAAAGCTGGTCGCGTGTAGAATTACTGTGCGAAGTTTCATGCTTCTAGCATTAGTTTTACGGATTTTCAATATGCAAAGTTTGATGGGTCTACGGCCTCTCCTTTAGGAGTTATAGCTGTTTAAAGTTTTGCTATCTTTCAGATCGAATTGTGAGAGAACCAGACGTCGCACAACTATAATGTTTAGTGTTTTGGAAAGCTGGTCGCGTGTAGAATTACTGTGCGAAGTTTCATGCTTCTAGCATTAGTTTTACGGATTTTCAATATGCAAAGTTTGATGGGTCTACGGCCTCTCCTTTAGGAGTTATAGCTGTTTAAAGTTTTGCTATCTTTCAGATCGAATTGTGAGAGAACCAGACGTCGCACAACTATAATGTTTAGTGTTTTGGAAAGCTGGTCGCGTGTAGAATTACTGTGCGAAGTTTCATGCTTCTAGCATTAGTTTTACGGATTTTCAATATGCAAAGTTTGATGGGTCTACGGCCTCTCCTTTAGGAGTTATAGCTGTTTAAAGTTTTGCTATCTTTCAGATGGAATTGTGAGAGAACCAGACATCGCACAACAATAATGTTTAGTGTTTTGGAAAGCTGGTCGCGTGTAGAATTACTGTGCGAAGTTTCATGCTTCTAGCATTATTTTTACGGATTTTCAATATGCAAAGTTTGATGGGTCTACGGCCTCTCCTTTAGGAGTTATAGCTGTTTAAAGTTTTGCTATCTTTCAGATCGAATTGCGAGAGAACCAGACATCGCACAACAATAATGTTTAGTGTTTTGGAAAGCTGGTCGCGTGTAGAATTACTGTGCGAAGTTTCATGCTTCTAGCATTAGTTTTACGGATTTTCAATATGCAAAGTTTGATGGGTCTACGGCCTCTCCTTTAGGAGTTATAGCTGTTTAAAGTTTTGCTATCTTTCAGATCGAATTGTGAGAGAACCAGACGTCGCACAACTATAATGTTTAGTGTTTTGGAAAGCTGGTCGCGTGTAGAATTACTGTGCGAAGTTTCATGCTTCTAGCATTAGTTTTACGGATTTTCAATATGCAAAGTTTGATGGGTCTACGGCCTCTCCTTTAGGAGTTATAGCTGTTTAAAGTTTTGCTATCTTTCAGATCGAATTGTGAGAGAACCAGACATCCCACAACAATAATGTTTAGTGTTTTGGAAAGCTGGTCGCGTGTAGAATTACTGTGCGAAGTTTCATGCTTCTAGCATTAGTTTTACGGATTTTCAATATGCAAAGTTTGATGGGTCTACGGCCTCTCCTTTAGGAGTTATAGCTGTTTAAAGTTTTGCTATCTTTCAGATCGAATTGTGAGAGAACCAGACATCCCACAACAATAATGTTTAGTGTTTTGGAAAGCTGGTCGCGTGTAGAATTACTGTGCGAAGTTTCATGCTTCTAGCATTAGTTTTACGGATTTTCAATATGCAAAGTTTGATGGGTCTACGGCCTCTCCTTTAGGAGTTATAGCTGTTTAAAGTTTTGCTATCTTTCAGATCGAATTGTGAGAGAACCAGACATCCCACAACTATAATGTTTAGTGTTTTGGAAAGCTGGTCGCGTGTAGAATTACTGTGCGAAGTTTCATGCTTCTAGCATTAGTTTTACGGATTTTCAATATGCAAAGTTTGATGGGTCTACGGCCTCTCCTTTAGGAGTTATAGCTGTTTAAAGTTTTGCTATCTTTCAGATCGAATTGTGAGAGAACCAGACGTCGCACAACTATAATGTTTAGTGTTTTGGAAAGCTGGTCGCGTGTAGAATTACTGTGCGAAGTTTCATGCTTCTAGCATTAGTTTTACGGATTTTCAATATGCAAAGTTTGATGGGTCTACGGCCTCTCCTTTAGGAGTTATAGCTGTTTAAAGTTTTGCTATCTTTCAGATCGAATTGTGAGAGAACCAGACATCCCACAACAATAATGTTTAGTGTTTTGGAAAGCTGGTCGCGTGTAGAATTACTGTGCGAAGTTTCATGCTTCTAGCATTAGTTTTACGGATTTTCAATATGCAAAGTTTGATGGGTCTACGGCCTCTCCTTTAGGAGTTATAGCTGTTTAAAGTTTTGCTATCTTTCAGATCGAATTGTGAGAGAACCAGACATCGCACAACAATAATGTTTAGTGTTTTGGAAAGCTGGTCGCGTGTAGAATTACTGTGCGAAGTTTCATGCTTCTAGCATTATTTTTACGGATTTTCAATATGCAAAGTTTGATGGGTCTACGGCCTCTCCTTTAGGAGTTATAGCTGTTTAAAGTTTTGCTATCTTTCAGATCGAATTGCGAGAGAACCAGACATCGCACAACAATAATGTTTAGTGTTTTGGAAAGCTGGTCGCGTGTAGAATTACTGTGCGAAGTTTCATGCTTCTAGCATTAGTTTTACGGATTTTCAATATGCAAAGTTTGATGGGTCTACGGCCTCTCCTTTAGGAGTTATAGCTGTTTAAAGTTTTGCTATCTTTCAGATCGAATTGTGAGAGAACCAGACATCGCACAACAATAATGTTTAGTGTTTTGGAAAGCTGGTCGCGTGTAGAATTACTGTGCGAAGTTTCATGCTTCTAGCATTATTTTTACGGATTTTCAATATGCAAAGTTTGATGGGTCTACGGCCTCTCCTTTAGGAGTTATAGCTGTTTAAAGTTTTGCTATCTTTCAGATCGAATTGCGAGAGAACCAGACATCGCACAACAATAATGTTTAGTGTTTTGGAAAGCTGGTCGCGTGTAGAATTACTGTGCGAAGTTTCATGCTTCTAGCATTAGTTTTACGGATTTTCAATATGCAAAGTTTGATGGGTCTACGGCCTCTCCTTTAGGAGTTATAGCTGTTTAAAGTTTTGCTATCTTTCAGATCGAATTGTGAGAGAACCAGACATCCCACAACAATAATGTTTAGTGTTTTGGAAAGCTGGTCGCGTGTAGAATTACTGTGCGAAGTTTCATGCTTCTAGCATTAGTTTTACGGATTTTCAATATGCAAAGTTTGATGGGTCTACGGCCTCTCCTTTAGGAGTTATAGCTGTTTAAAGTTTTGCTATCTTTCAGATCGAATTGTGAGAGAACCAGACATCCCACAACAATAATGTTTAGTGTTTTGGAAAGCTGGTCGCGTGTAGAATTACTGTGCGAAGTTTCATGCTTCTAGCATTAGTTTTACGGATTTTCAATATGCAAAGTTTGATGGGTCTACGGCCTCTCCTTTAGGAGTTATAGCTGTTTAAAGTTTTGCTATCTTTCAGATCGAATTGTGAGAGAACCAGACGTCGCACAACTATAATGTTTAGTGTTTTGGAAAGCTGGTCGCGTGTAGAATTACTGTGCGAAGTTTCATGCTTCTAGCATTATTTTTACGGATTTTCAATATGCAAAGTTTGATGGGTCTACGGCCTCTCCTTTAGGAGTTATAGCTGTTTAAAGTTTTGCTATCTTTCAGATCGAATTGCGAGAGAACCAGACATCGCACAACAATAATGTTTAGTGTTTTGGAAAGCTGGTCGCGTGTAGAATTACTGTGCGAAGTTTCATGCTTCTAGCATTAGTTTTACGGATTTTCAATATGCAAAGTTTGATGGGTCTACGGCCTCTCCTTTAGGAGTTATAGCTGTTTAAAGTTTTGCTATCTTTCAGATCGAATTGCGAGAGAACCAGACATCGCACAACAATAATGTTTAGTGTTTTGGAAAGCTGGTCGCGTGTAGAATTACTGTGCGAAGTTTCATGCTTCTAGCATTAGTTTTACGGATTTTCAATATGCAAAGTTTGATGGGTCTACGGCCTCTCCTTTAGGAGTTATAGCTGTTTAAAGTTTTGCTATCTTTCAGATCGAATTGTGAGAGAACCAGACATCCCACAACAATAATGTTTAGTGTTTTGGAAAGCTGGTCGCGTGTAGAATTACTGTGCGAAGTTTCATGCTTCTAGCATTAGTTTTACGGATTTTCAATATGCAAAGTTTGATGGGTCTACGGCCTCTCCTTTAGGAGTTATAGCTGTTTAAAGTTTTGCTATCTTTCAGATCGAATTGTGAGAGAACCAGACATCCCACAACAATAATGTTTAGTGTTTTGGAAAGCTGGTCGCGTGTAGAATTACTGTGCGAAGTTTCATGCTTCTAGCATTAGTTTTACGGATTTTCAATATGCAAAGTTTGATGGGTCTACGGCCTCTCCTTTAGGAGTTATAGCTGTTTAAAGTTTTGCTATCTTTCAGATCGAATTGTGAGAGAACCAGACGTCGCACAACTATAATGTTTAGTGTTTTGGAAAGCTGGTCGCGTGTAGAATTACTGTGCGAAGTTTCATGCTTCTAGCATTAGTTTTACGGATTTTCAATATGCAAAGTTTGATGGGTCTACGGCCTCTCCTTTAGGAGTTATAGCTGTTTAAAGTTTTGCTATCTTTCAGATCGAATTGTGAGAGAACCAGACATCGCACAACAATAATGTTTAGTGTTTTGGAAAGCTGGTCGCGTGTAGAATTACTGTGCGAAGTTTCATGCTTCTAGCATTATTTTTACGGATTTTCAATATGCAAAGTTTGATGGGTCTACGGCCTCTCCTTTAGGAGTTATAGCTGTTTAAAGTTTTGCTATCTTTCAGATCGAATTGCGAGAGAACCAGACATCGCACAACAATAATGTTTAGTGTTTTGGAAAGCTGGTCGCGTGTAGAATTACTGTGCGAAGTTTCATGCTTCTAGCATTAGTTTTACGGATTTTCAATATGCAAAGTTTGATGGGTCTACGGCCTCTCCTTTAGGAGTTATAGCTGTTTAAAGTTTTGCTATCTTTCAGATCGAATTGTGAGAGAACCAGACATCCCACAACAATAATGTTTAGTGTTTTGGAAAGCTGGTCGCGTGTAGAATTACTGTGCGAAGTTTCATGCTTCTAGCATTAGTTTTACGGATTTTCAATATGCAAAGTTTGATGGGTCTACGGCCTCTCCTTTAGGAGTTATAGCTGTTTAAAGTTTTGCTATCTTTCAGATCGAATTGTGAGAGAACCAGACGTCGCAAGTAGTGGGTATATGGCGGTTCTGGAACAACGTAGCGACTGCGCTGCCCGGCGGATTGTGCGGAGTGTGCGGTGCTATGGTAGGCCGTGAGGTGCTATGGTAGCGACTGCGCTGCCCGGCGGAGCGCTGCCTGGAGCGTGCGGTGCGCTGCCTGGAGCGTGGGAGGGAGTGAGAAGGAGATAGCTTCTGCTTGTAGACTGAAGCGCTGCTTTGAGCGGGCCATGTCACACTTGTAATCATGATGTGTGCATCATTCTCGTTGATTGGTTAATTCAGGGGGATGTGTTATATGGACCATTGTGCAAAAGTGGGCGTGATCAAAGTGGGCGTGTCAAAACGGACATACAAACAGGCGGACATACATATAGACGGACAGACAGACGGACATACATACATATAGACGAACCGACAGACGGACATACACATATATAGACGGACATATAGACCGACATACATAGCTAGGCGTGCTGATTGTTGCGAGTGTGGCGTGCCCCTCTGCCTTGATCTCTGCCGCCTGTGTATCGTTTGTGGTACTTGTTGTTGTTGTCTGAATATGCGTAGCGTTGTTGTTGGAACTTTTATTTCTTTTTTATTGCTCTGATTTCATTGCTATGTGGTTGTTGTAGATTTAGTAAATGAGTTATGGGCATTTCAAGTGTTCGATTACCTCGCGACCACACTTATTGTATGTACAATTATTTCAATCTCGGAATTGGAGTTGACATTTTCGATACTTTCTGTTTACAAATAATTCTCAGAATAAAAAGTCGTAAATTAGAATCATAATGGGAATAATCGACTGGAGAATATGGGGATACTCAAAATGTTTTTAATACGAGTATTGTTTATGTTCAGTACAGATGGGTGGGGGATGCAAATGCAGCTGGCTGGGTAGTAGTTTTGCCATGTCGTTGTTGTTGCTCTTTTTTCTTTTCTCAACGGACTTTTAGAAATTTTGAGTGAAAATAAAAATGTGAAGCATAGAGAAATGCTAATGTATAGATTTAAGTATATGTAAGAGTAGTTTAGCCATACATATTAATATTGTTTGTATAGTTACACTCTAAGAGAAATGGGAACGCTTAGGGTATAAAAACCCGAGCAATCCAGAATAAAAGTCAGAATTAAACTGCCAGAAAACGATTCAAGGCCTTTTTTAATTCTCCGCCAGCGACTAAGCAAGGCGAAAACCCCCAAAGTGCCAACTTAAGTGCAGGCACTAAAGTCTCGTCCAGTGGCGTCTCCACGCCGGACCAATAACATAGGGCGACCCTTTCGTTGGGAAGTATTTTCTGCGATAAAGTCATACTTCTTTCATTACAGAGTGGATGCAGATGGCTGGATATAGAGTCGTTGTTTTTTGTTCTTCTTTAATAGCCTAATAATTTATTGTGGTTGGGGTCTCTGCAGCTCGATCCGCGAGCATAAAATTAGCTCCAGCGAGAAGAAAGAAACAATTGTAAAAGTGTTGCCAAAGAGTAAAGATCTAATTTTTATTAAAATAAAAGTGTTCTAAAAGTTGCAGTTGTAAAATAAAAGAAAAGTTGCACATTTTTTCTGTAAAATTAAAAGTGAAAAAAAAGTTAATCAAATATAAACAAATTTAATAACAATTAAAACTGAAGAAAAAAGTTAAATATACTATTTAAAACGTTAATAAAATATAAACAAATTTAACAACAATTATAATAAAGTGAACAATATTAATTATTTACTATCAAGTGACAATTCGGAGAAGTAAAGTGAAAAGTTAAATATAGTATTTAAAACGTTAATAAAATATAAACAAATTTAACAACAATTAAAAGAAAAGTGTTCTAATACAACATCCAATCTAAACAATCTAATCTAATCTAAAACAAGTGAAATATTTGCAACAAAAATAAAAATGAAGAGCTTCATATGCAATGTTTGCGGGCAGGAGTTCACTGCAATGCACAACCTCAAAAGGCATATTAAGAGTAAACACACCAATACAAACTTCTGTTGTGAAGAATGTGGTAAAAATTTCGTGCGACTAGATGTCATGCGCAGACACACAAATTTGATTCACAAAAAACCCAGCGCAACTTCATCAACAGCTGTAGCAGCACCATCAACATCTGTGACAGCACCATCATCAACAGCAACGCCATCAACATCCGTAGCAGCACCATCATCACTAGCCGCAGCACCATCATTATCATCAACAGCAACACCATCATTATCATCATCAACATCTATAGCAGCGGCAGCACCTTCATCATCAACATCAAGAGCAGTATCATGGCTACCAGTCAAAGCTAACGAGAACGTTCGTTGTCCAAATTGCAATGAAGATGTTTCTCGAAGAGACTGGAACCATCACATCAAAACGTTAAAGCATAAGAGGAATTGTTGGATTCCCGTAAGTGGTGGTGGACTGAAATGCATAAGATCATCTTTCCGGAATAGAATTCAAACCCTGATATTCCCAAATGAGGATGAGGGTCTTGTCATTCCGGAAAAGTTTTTTGAGAAAGCTCAAAATATATTGGTCAAAGAGCTATTAAAAACATTAGAGAAGCATGCATCATATAAGTTCAACATGGAGCTGTATGCTGAATATTTTAAAGTGGTGGATGATGATGAAATGGTGGTGAAGATGAAATCGTTTCAAACCAAAATGATTTTGGTGCAAAAATATGAAGATATAACTGCGATATACAATGATATGTGCCAAGAGATCAGCTCCAAAATGGGTGAGTTCCAGGAAAGGGACAGTGGATGGTCCCTACTGAAAATATGTCACGTAGAGGTGAATATTAATAGGTATCGACCGTTGAAGGGATCGTCATATATCGCACTACCCAAATCCCTGCAGGAAAAGCACGCCTGCATCAATGTTCAAAATGACGATCCCTACTGTTTCAAGTGGGCGATCATCTCAGCTCTGAGACCCACCGAAAATAATCCACATAGAAAAATAAATTATAATGTGGAGAACATTGGAGCTGATCTCATATTATTGGATAATGGAGCTAAAGTGGATTTTAAGGGATTGGCGTTCCCCATGCCAATAAATGACATCGATAATTTTGAGAAACAGAATCCAACAGTGAGTGTCAACGTCTTCGGATTCGATGAAGTTTCGGGCAACATCGAGGGACCTTATCATTGCACAAAGCAGGAAAAGGTGCAGCATATAAACCTGTTGCTGTTGCAGGAAGGAGAGCGGTTCCACTATGTGTGGATTAAAAATATTTCAAGGTAATTATAATTATATCTCGATTTAAATTTTTGTTTTATATTAACTTTCTTATATTAAGTACTATAATTATAAATATTCCAGCTAATTTTAATTTCTCTTTTTTTTTTTTTTTTTTCTTTTAAACATTAAACAGACTCATACGCAACCAACAAACACATCACCAACATAAGGCACTCTTATGCAACAGCTGCCTGCAGTACTCTCACAATGAGAGTACTCTACTACAACACAAGGTTATATGTGGGAGGACTGTTGCAGAGATGCCTGCCATAGAAAAGGCGGTAATTAGTTTTAAGAATTATGAACGTAGTTTAGACGTACCATTCGTTGTCTATGCAGACTTCGAATGTGTACTTAGTAGCGTAGATTTAGATTTAGCGAGTAATACTCGTAATATCAATAAGCATATACCAATAGCCTTTAGTTATTATATTAGTTGTAAGCATGATAGTAAGTT
The DNA here is from genome assembly GCA_949629155.1 of Myopa testacea. Lineage (NCBI taxonomy): Eukaryota > Metazoa > Arthropoda > Insecta > Diptera > Conopidae > Myopa > Myopa testacea. Next base: position 14,552,727 of record OX451348.1, on the reverse strand, counting down.
AAATAAATTTAAAATTTATTCGGGAGAAGATGCCCCCACAAAATTTTTAGAATATTTAGTTAGTGATATAAGATATATTTATAATAATTATTTAAGTGTAGTTAGGCCAATGAACTCCTTGTCCAATGAAGAGGTAAAACTCCAAAAAGACTCCAATTCTTGTCATATTTGCGAACAAGAATTGGGGGCTGATAGAGTGGCAGATCATTGTCATTTAACTGGAAAATACAGGGGGCCGGCACATAACGAATGCAATTTAAAATTTCAAATTGCAAAGTTTGTGCCTGTATTTTTCCATAATTTTTCTGGTTATGACTGCCACCTCTTCATTAAAGAATTAAACTTATTTGAGGGTGATATAAATGTTATCCCCTTAAATAAGGAATTGTATGTATCCCTTTCCAAACGTATACAAGTAAGCGAAAAGAAAACAATCGAAATCAGATTCTTGGATTCTTTTCGGTTCATGGCATCGAGTTTGGATGCATTAGCGCAAAATTTGTCATCAAGTGATTTCAAAATAGTGCGGCAAATGTATCCAAACGATGATGAGTTTGCATTACTAACACGAAAAGGTGTATTCCCATACGAATACATCAACTCGCTCGATCGTCTGAAGGACACCTCTCTTCCTACTCAGGATGAATTTTTCAGTCATTTGACAAATAAGACTTGTTCTACTGAGGATTATGAACACGCGGTTAAAGTATGGCAACAGTTTAAATGTCAAACACTTGAAGATTACATGCTGTTATATTTGAAAACAGATGTTTTAATCTTGACTGACGTTTTCGAAAATTTTAGAAAAGTGTGTCAAAAAATTTATAATCTTGATCCTTGTCAATATTACACAGCTCCAGGGTTATCATGGGACGCAATGTTGAAAACAACAAAGATAAACCTGGAGCTCTTCACTAATATTGACATGCACCTTTTCGTGCAAAAAAGTATTCGAGGCGGCATTGTCCAATGTAGTACAAGGCATTCCAAGGCAAATAATAAGTACATGATGGGGTACGATAAAAGTAAACCATCTACATATTTAACTTATTTGGATGCCAATAATCTGTATGGATGGGCAATGTCGCAATATTTACCTTATGGGGGATTCGAATGGGTGGAAAATATTGAGCAATTCAACGTTTTCGAAATTCCATTCGATTCTCCCATCGGATACATACTCGAAGTAGATTTGGATTACCCACAGGCTCTACATGATGCGCATAATGATTTACCATTTTGTGCTGAGAATAAAGCTGTGGGTAATTCAAAATCTAAAAAGTTGATTACTGACCTAACCAACAAAACTCGCTATGTAATTCATTATAGAAATCTTCAGCAATGTATAGAAAATGGTATGTTGTTGAAGAAAGTACATAAAATATTGAAATTTAAGCAGTCTTGTTGGTTAAGTGAGTATATCAATCTAAATACCCATCATCGCAGTTTAGCAAAGAATACGTTCGAAAAGAATTTTTTCAAATTGTTAAACAATGCGGTGTATGGGAAAACAATGGAAAATGTAGATAAACGAAAAGACATCAAAATAGTGACCGACTGGGAAAGTAAGGGAAGGCGATTAGGAGCCCGAGCGCTAATAGCCAAGCCCAACTTTCACAGCTGTACTCATTTTACAGAAGACATGGTTGCCATCGAGATGTCTAGGGTCCGTACGGTTTACAACAAACCAATATATTTAGGTTTTGTTGTACTCGAGTTGTCAAAGTGGAAGATGTATGACTTCCATTATAGTTATATGAAACCCAAATTTGACAACTTGAGGTTAAACTATATGGACACCGATTCGTTTATCTATACCATCGGGACAAATGATTTCTATAGGGATATTCGGAATGACATCGATTCAAAGTTTGATACATCTGAATATCCCGTAGATAATCTGTATGGTTTCCCCCTTAGAAATGCCAAAGTCCTTGGTATGATGAAGGATGAGAATAAGGGGGAAATTATGCAAGAGTTCATTGGCCTTCGATCCAAAATGTATTCAATAAGTATAGCAAATAACATAGTCATTAAGAAAGCCAAAGGCGTCAAACAATCAGTAGTAAGTAATTTAAGTTTAAGCAATTATAAAGACTGTCTAGTTAATAAGAAAATAATTTATGGTGATATGTACATATTTAGATCTAGGATACATGAAATATATACTCAACTAGTTCATAAGATAGCATTAAGTTCTAGTGATGATAAGCGTTTTATTAGAAATGATAGTATAAGCACATATGCGTGGGGGCATTATAAAATAGATTTAGAATTAGAGTTAAGTAGGGATGAAAATATATTTATGGATATAGAATATTAATCATAACTATTATAAAAATAAATAAGAAAAAAAAAAAAATTTTTTGTAAATAGATTTAAGAAAAAAAACATTTATTTTCAATCAAACTTAATTAATTAAATGTATAATATATTTTAAAAATTCAAATTAATGTGTTTTATTTATGGATGTAAGATGAAATTTCGGAGTAGGATTGCATTTTCAAGAGCGCAGTGTCCATTATGGGAATGGCATATTCTTTGCAGTAAGTATGTATCTCTAAGAGTTTCCAGATTCTCGCAGCCAAATTCTTCCACATTCAATACAGGTTTCCCCAAGATTTCTTCAATCCATTTCGATTTTTCAACTCCCTTCACATATACAAGTTTATGTTTAATATTTAGTCTCAAGAAATTCTCAACGCTATTAAAAGAGATAGATCCATCGTTCCAACGAAATCCATGATGATTGTGATACAGCCAATTCGCCTGCTTTTTATATTTTAAAGATAAGTCTCTAAATTCAAATGGTGGTTTGATGATAAAGTTTTGATATTCACTAAAGCTGAAGGTTACTGCCAACTCTTTAACTATAAACTCATTGAAATTTCCTTTGAAGCCCTGCACATCCAATGTTACAAATTTTTGTTGTTCCATTTCACTTAGACAACTTTTTTAATTTCGCCAGTCACTGGAGTGTATTCAATCAACTTATCGTGTATAAGTATACAATAAGCTGATGTATTGGCCGGAATATTCGTTGATGTTTTAAATTCAATTCGAATATCAATTGGTCCAGTTTTTATCGCTTCGTTTTGATGAGTTACATCCACCACTATTATCGGAGCTGTATCTTTAAAGTCTTCAGGTAGCAGCAGAGGTTGGGAATCGCGTGCAAAGTAGTTTTGTTGAAATTTCAAATACATATCATAAAGCAGAGCATAACGATCACGGTCAAAATTCAGATTGAGATCATCATAGGGATATGTATCAGAATTTAAGTGTACTTTTACATCGGTTAGATGGCAATGTTGAAATTTTTGATCTCGTCGAAAGGCAATAAGTATGAAGCGTGGTCTTTCATTCTGCGGTGATAATTTTACATTCCACAGATGATTGTTTCCTTGTGTGAGTACCGGATTGAAATGACAATCCCAACTACGGAATGCTATTAATAAAGGTTTTCCACTTTGGATCGTTTGAAAGAGTTGTAGTTTTGCAAAATCAGCCAACTGTACATGGGGAATTTTCCATGTGATATTAGTTATAGTTAATTTTATATTTTCGTTGGCAACAGTTGAATAAACAGCATTTTCATCGGATTTCGATCTCAGTAGTATAAGTTCATGTTTAGAATTTAAAATAATTTTGTTAAAGTCTTCAGCAAATCCCAATAGCATTTTCAATGGTACACAAAAATTAAAATATCCCTTCTTTATTTCAAGTTCATTCTTTGAAAACCATCCAGCATTTTTGAGCATGTTACTTTGATTCGAATTTAATGAGACATAATTTTTTACTGTTGTAGTTACACCCAAGTGACGCGTACGATCGATCTCTAATCCATTAACTTCATAGCGAATTTCATCAAACATGAATGCAACACAATTGTTTTTTAATTTTACATTAGCTGTTGCGCCTCCATTTTCTAAGGTAACTGTACCTTCAATGTAAATTAAACTCTCACTGGGTAGAAGGTATAGATCTTGATTTTGAACGGCTATCCGTATCTCGTCATTGCTGTTATATGATTGTAAATATGGTGAATAGCTATGGTATTCCTTTTTAATAATACTGTCATCGTAGAGCGGCGTTTGTAAAACATCAAGTATTTGACTCATTTTAATTTCAGTTTGTCTTTAGTTTTAAGCCCAAAGATTTTAGAAACTCTTTATTTTCAAATGACAGCTTTTTACGTTGTGGAGCGTTTTGAGTTGTTTGCGACTTTGCCGACCTTGTCAGTTCAAATGGTAAAGAAGAAGTGAATGTAGTTGCACCTGGGTATGCGCTTTTATTATACACAATCATTGCTCTTGCGGTTTTAGGTGAAGTCTGAGTGTTATTGTTTCTCCGCAAAAATTAATTAGATTACCGTTTTGGTCAACGATTTTCACAGTAATTGAACTTATCTGTCTGGTGTTTACTGGCAAATAGATTACATTTTTAGGGATCTCGTCTATTTTATAGCCAGGACTAACATTTAATGCAAACATATGGATTGTATGAGCTGGTATGTTGTTAATGTAGGCGCCGCTAATTATGTCGCACTCAATGTGTATTGCGTTTATTTTCGTTATATACACGGGTAAGTCTGATGTATGCAGTTTTCCTGCTTCCAATACTTTTTTACTGAAACCCAATAGTGAACCAATGGTGCCAATGGTTCCTTATTAAAGAAAATGTTATTTTTACTGGATCCTACGACTGCTTGCAGTGTATTGGGGTTGGCGGCTATTTCCACTTTCTCATGTGGATCTATACTAAAATATTTATTTTGAATAAACTCAGCAATGTCGTCAAGCTCGTATGAACCAACAGGAATCTCAATGCTATGATCACCAATGTGAAATAAATTATTTTCGTAATCAACATTCGGTATAGTGTGATAACTATGAAAGTCTACGAGACCACACACATACTTTCCCTCTAAATCTATGGGCGGAAAATAATTAGCCGATAAAATGGATTTATTTCCACTTAAAGTAAGAGTTATTGACATCTTCAAAGTTGGTTGAGTAATGAAATGAAAAGTCAAATGCAATCTTTTTTATGTACAATTTTTAATAATAATGTTATTATTTCATCAACAATATACATATTTAAAAATATATTTATTACAATTTTATAAAATTTCATTTTTATCGATCCAAGAATTATGATCATTGCTAAATCCTAGCCACTTGACAAACACTTGACTGCCTTTAGTTTTAAGAACTTTTTCCACGAGATAAATGTTGGGATATTTTGTTTTCAATAGTTCACTTTCGTAGAATCCTCCTCTAATTGGATTCCCTTGATAGTCTTCAAGAATATACGTTGTTGGGTTTGTAATTCTTATATTTTTGATTTTGAATATTTCTGTTGTCCAGTTCGGTGTATAGCCTTTCTCAAAAATGTGTTTATATTTACTTATGCGTACATAATCTCCTATCCGAAATTTTGGCTTTCTAAATATTTTCAAGTTGTTGTAGGCAGTATTTAATAATAACTTTTCATTGGCTCGATTCACTTCAGATGGAGCCATATTAATGGTTCGATGCTTTTTGTGATTGTATTCGTTGATCAAACTTTGGTACTTGTCAATCCATCGATATGATCCATGATAGCTAAATTCCTTCCACATCATCTGCTTTAACGTTCTGTTAAAACGTTCAACAATTGACGCCTTTAAAACACTGTACGAAGAATAATGGTTGATGTTGTATTTTTTCATTAAATTTTGAAATTGTTCGTTGAAGAATTCTTTGCCGTCATCGGTTTGTAAATTGCTTGGTTTTCGTTCTAAATCTAGTATGGATTTCATGGCTTTAGTAACATCAATAGCGTTTTTAGATTTTAAGGGTACAATCCAGCCATATTTCGAGAATGTGTCTATTACAGTTAGAAGAAAGCGGTATCCATCATTATATGTAGAATAACTACCCATTTCCACTAAATCTGCTTGCCAGAGGTCATCTATTCCCTTGGTTATTACTCGCCTTCGCTTAAAGTTCTTACGAGCTTGTCTGTGAAGCTCCTCTACTAAACCTCTCTTCATTTTTTACTAGATTTAAGATTAAATCAACAACTTTCTTTTCTATTTCAGCTATTGACTTTCCTTTATTTAGTTCTTCATTTACGATACTTGTAAACCGCTCAAGCCCTTCGCTTATATCATCTACATAATTCTTGTTATTACTGTCGACGTGTTGGTTCGTGATTCGGAATTTTACATATATTATTGCAACGACTCTAAGTATTCTATCACTTAGTATATTGATTTCGTTTTTAAAATAATCCCTTATCTGAGTAGTACTATTTTCAACAAGTGACTGAAGATTTTGTTTGACTTGCTTAATATCGTTGTCTATTTTTTCCCTTAGTATATCGTTTTCTTCTTTAAATTCACCCTTTATCTGTTTAATACTATCTGCAATAAGTAATTGATGATTTTTGTCAACTTTTTCAATGTCTTTATCTACTTTTTCCTTTACCAATGAGTTCTCTGCTTGAATTTGCATGTGAGTCTGTTTGATTTCTTTGTAAATATTTTGCTTTAGTAAATTGTTTTCTCTTTGAAATTCCACTTTGATTCGATTCATACTATCTTCAACAAATGATTTTGTTACTGCATCATTGTCTTCGACAGGAGCATTAATATTCCTTAAGCGTTTCCAATGGAGATCCAAGTTTTTATCATTGTCCAAATTAAATCCCAAGGCTCTTGTAAAATTTCTTTTTAATTTACTGTTTGATGACTTCTCTATGGAATAATGACCGAACTTGTCGACGCTCATTTTACAATTATATATATTTATAAAAATTGTGGTTATTTATATGATAATTATGCAATTATATTAGCTTCCCTAAGTTCTTCGAGTATTGAAACTATTTCGTTGTTGTGATTGGTGTGTCCTGCAGATTGTGATGATACTAATAGCCTTAACCTATCTACCAACTCATTTGGGTCATCCCAATATATATAGTTTGGCTTTTGCTTGTTAACACTCATTAAACCGCTTCCCTTAGTTTGATTTTGTGAGGTAGTCGATGTAGTTAATAATGGCTTTATGATGTCGGTGTATTTGAAGGCTCTGCTTCCCTTTGCTCGTTCATTGCTGTTAAAATTAAGTTTGTGAGCACTAGTATTTACTAAAATACTTTTGTAAGCTTGTAGATCTTTATCGTCATAATTTGATGGTTCCTTGCTGAATAATAATTGAAGCAATCCGGGTGTAAAGTTCCAACTATTATCGGATATTATTATTTTATCATCGCGTAATGTGAAAGGGCTATTACCGATTCGCCATTTACCATCAGTTCCCTTGTATGGTCCATATGTGGTATCCAACTGATTCTGTTGTTGTAAGTCGGAATAGACCATTGATTCAGTAGATTTTGGATCGTCGCTTGTAGTATCGAGTTCAGAGAATAATTTTGTTTCGCTTGATTTATTCACTATATCTTCTGCATCTTCTATTTGAGAGAAAAAGTCGTCGTCTTCTTCGTCATTACTATTGATAAGAGTTTCGTTTGAAAAATCGACTTTTCGTGCTTTAGCTGGAGTACTTGTTTTTACTTTTAGTGGTACCTTATTGTTTTTAATGTTATGATTATCCTTATTATAATTTGTATTCGAGTGCTTGACTATTTCTTTTAGAGGTTTTGTGATGTGGCTAAATGTCTTTTCTAATTCATTCTCTAAATCTGCTTTTCCTAATTTTATATTCTTAAATTTCTGTTTTAATATGCGTCTAGTTTTGATCAAGTCTTTTAATATTCTGTCATCCATTTTAGCAACAACATACAATATATCAGATCAGCTTTTAAACAGCTCTTGAACAGCTTTGAACACCTTTTAAACAGCTCTTGAACAGCTCTTGAACACCTTTTAAACACCTCTTGAACAGCTTTGAACACCTTTTGAACAGCTTTTGAACAGCTCTAAACACCTTTTGAACAGCTTTTGAACAGCTCTAAACACCTTTTGAAAAGCTTTTGAACAGCTCTAAACACCTTTTGAACAGCTTAGTTATATCAATGTTATCAGTTGAAAGCTAAGTAGCATACTAATATGAATATAATGGTATCCAGCCATATTATAGGTGAATGTATGTATCAAATCCCTTTCTATAACGTCCACCATCAATTGGATCGTCTTTGCTTATTACAAGAAATCCATATTTATCTTTCCAACATTCTCCGCATATATTAATAAATTTTTTATAAGCCATATCTGTTCCGACATGATCATTGTATATGTGCTTCATGTTCATCTCATCTTGCTTAAACATAATAATCATGTTGGCATTATCGCGCACCAAATGCTTGGGAATTCTTGTATATGTTTGGCATAAGTAAAAACAATCAATAGATTTGTGTCTACCCATACAAAAGTATTCTCGAATGTTGTTTTGCTTCTCACAAGCTACATCATCGAATATCATTATTGAGTTGGTTTTTGCTTCATCTGGCTTGAGCACTTCTTCGTTCTCGGAAAACGTAAAGAATCCCATATTTTGAATTGGTTTTATTAACCGTTTTAGATATTCATATTTTGGTTGATGTAATGATTTTGAGTACAAATATATGTTTGCAAACTTTAGTCCATTTGGGCTTTCTATTAAACTCAACATAACATTAGTCTTTCCACAGTTTGAGGGTCCTACAATAAGACATCGAATTGAATTCGGCAGGAGGGAACTGTGTCTGGATTTAGCCACATTATTAGTAACAAGATCCATATTTTTCACAGTAATATTTTTGTCTTGCTTGATGAACCGCATTTTAACTTATGATATAAATAAGCAATAATCACACCTTTATATTCATTTATATCGAAACAGTTCAATTGGAGAGTTATATAAAATGGTCATCCTTTATAAAAATAATTTCAGTCTATATCAACCAGTAATTGGAAGAGGTCTTTTAAATAAAGCTATAAATTCTCTACCAATTGAACTTCATTTACCAGGCTATCAATTTTGTGGCCCAGGAACTAAACTAAAAGAACGCTTAGAAAGAGGTGATAAAGGAATCAATCCACTGGACGCTGCATGTAGAGAGCACGACATTGCTTATAGTAATACACAGAACTTGGATGAGCGTCACGAAGCAGATAAAATATTAGCTGAAAAGGCGTGGCAAAGAGCAAAATCAAACGATAGTAAATATAGTGAGCGAATAAACGCATGGTTAATAGCCAAAGCAATGAAAGCTAAAGTCAAATTCGGTATGGGGAACAAGCTAAATAAGAACCTTAAGAAAATAAAGAAAAAGGTGAAAAGATGCTGTGCAAAGAAAATTTTTACAAAAACTGTTAGAAATGCATTGAAAATTATCAAGCAACGAAAACCAGAAGATATCCCTAATGCTATTAAATTGGCGCAAGGTGTAATCAAAAAGTCTTTTGGACGTAAAAAATCCCTGATAGATATTCCACGTGTTATACCTATTCCCAAAGTAGGAGGTTTTCTACCACTAGTACCAATTTTAACAGCTCTTGGTGCCGTTGGTGGTTTAGCATCTGGTGGTGCTGCAATCGCGAAAGCAATTAATGAAGCCAAGTCTGCAACAAAACAATTGAAAGAAGCAAATCGGCATAATCAAACTATGGAAGCTATTGCTATTGGTAAAGGCTTGTATCTTAAACCCTACAAAAAAGGATTGGGATTATATTATAGTCCTCAACCAAAAAACTTTTGAAGAAGCTACCCAACAGAGCCCTCACAAATATCGATCTAATGAAATATACAAAGAATCTACCACACTTTCGAGGTATTTTTATGGTAGATACCTTACCAAGGCATCCTCATCAACAAGAATCTGGTATCGTTAATCTTGATACATCTGAGGGTCCTGGTACTCATTGGGTAGCATATTATAAAAACAAGAATCAAAAGGAATATTTTGATAGTTTTGGAAACTTGCAACCACCGTATGAAGTAATCCAATACTTGGGTGATGGAATACGTTACAACTATACTCAGCATCAAGATTATAATTCATTTAACTGTGGTCATTTATGTCTAAAATTTCTTTATAATTTAATTTTTAGGAAAAATAACGAATAAAGTTTATTAAAATGAAATTAAATTGTGTTTTTATTTATGTGTTTAGTATTATTATTATTATTATTATTAATTTTATTTGTATTTATTATAAGGTATATTTGATTTTGATGGCGATGATGATGATGATGATGACGGTGATGATGAAGAGCTATTCCACTCCTTATCTGATTTAAATGGATTTTTCACCACTGCATACTGCATCTTCTTTGTCCAAGATTCTTTCATTGTAATATCTTTCTTCTTATCCATTTTGTTGTGGTTGGAATTCTCTCTTTCTCTCTCTCTCTCTCTCTCTCTCTCCGTGTCCTCTAAGTTCTAGATATAAACTAAACTAAAAATTTAAATTTCTTGTCATAAATACTATTTTCTTTGGTTGCATATATTCAGTTGTAGTTCATCTTTCGATCGGTGCAGTTAAGAGCTCCTCAGTTTATAGTGCTACCTACCAAGAAAATTAAGAAACAACAAATTCGAAAATGAATCTAAAACAACGTCAAGGATCATCATCTTTTTCCGTTGCTGCTATGGACGACTTCAATCAGAACAATAGTGTCCAAAAACCCATATTAGCAGTTAAAGATATGGAGCCGAACAAATCGTATTCAATTAAAAATGTACGGAAAACGAAAACAAAGTATGGAGCCCGAGTTTTAATGGAGTTGGAAGAGAATGTCATTTTTCTACCTCAAAGATTTAGCAACATCAGCGATGAGACAATAAAAGAATTCTCAAACGGAGCTTACTATTTGTGTAAAGTAATGAAGGAAGATACCGACGACTTTTGCTTGGAGGTTCTGGTTGACTTTCCCTTAACACAAGCAATGTATTACCAAATGTGAAAACTTTGTATAATAAAATGTTATAAAAATAAAATATAATTTATGTCTTAAAAATAGATTCTTCTTTTTTATTTTTTCAATTTAGAATATAATAGCATTAATTTATTGATTCGTAAGATTTTATTCTCCAACATATAGCACGCACACGTATCTGGTCCATCCAAACATGTATCCGAAGACCAACAGCAAGATTTATAGTGATTTCCATGATTGGATTCTAATATTTCTTGATGTTGATAGCAGCTTAATTTTTCGTAGCAGTTCAGCATTTCATCCAAATGCTCATCAAGCAAAATTTGTTTTTGGGTTCTTAAAAACTCGTCAACACGTTTTAAAAATTCCGACACAGTAACGTTCTCCATCCTTATTAATAAACAGTCTATTACAGATTGAATTAATTTTAGTCGTGAACCAGATCCAGCGTTCGTTTACATGATTCTATACAAAAACAAAAATTTCTAAAAGTCCGTTGAGAAAAGAAAAAAGAGCAACAACAACGACATGGCAAAACTACTACCCAGCCAGCTGCATTTGCATCCACCACCCATCTGTACTGAACATAAACAATACTCCTATTAAAAACATTTTGAGTATCCCCATATTCTCCAGTCGATTATTCCCATTATGATTCTAATTTACGACTTTTTATTCTGAGAAATATTTTGTAAACAGAAAGTACCGAAAATGTCAACTCCAATTCCGAGATTGAAATAATTGTATTAATACATGTACGAGTACATTCAATAAGTGTGATCGCGAGGTAATCGAACACTTGAAATGCCCATAACTCATTTACTAAATCTACAACAACCACATAGCAAAATGACGAAAAGCAATAAAATGAGAGTAATTAAAAAATATTTTCCAACAACAACGCTACGCATATTCAGAACAACAACAACAAGTACCACAAACGATACACAGGCGGGCAGAGATCAAGGCAGAGGGGCACGCCACACTTGCAACAATCAGCACGCCGAGCTATGTATATACATATGTCTGTCTGTCCGTCTATATGTATGTATGTCCGTCTGTCTGTCCGTCTATATGTATGTCCCTCTGTTTGTATGTCCGTCTGTCTGTATGTCCGTCTGTTTGTCCGTCTATATGTATGTATGTCCGTCCAATTGTATGTATGTCCGTCTGTCTGTCCGTCTATATGTATGTATGTCCGTCTGTCTGTCCGTCTATATGTATGTCCGTCTGTTTGTCCGTCTATATGTATGTATGTCCGTCTGTCTGTCCGTCTAATTGTATGTATGTCCGTCTGTCTGTCCGTCTATATGTATGTATGTCCGTCTGTCTGTCCGTCTATATGTGCGTCTGTATGTATGTATGTCCGTCTGTCTGTTCGTCTATATGTATGTATGTCCGTCTGTCTGTCCGTCTATATGTATGTATGTCCGTTTTGACACGCCCACTTTGATCACGCCCACTTTTGCACAATGGGCCATATAACACACCCCCCCCCTGAATTAACCAACCAACGAGAATGATGCACACATCATGATTACAAGTGTGACATGGCCCGCTCAAAGCAGCTCTTCAGTCTACAAGCAGAAGCTATCTCCTTCTCACTCCCTCCCACGCTCCAGGCACCGCACCGCACGCTCCTCACGCTCCGCCGGGCAGCGCAGTCGCTACCATAGCACCTCACGGCCTACCATAGCACCGCACACTCCGCACAATCCGCCGGGCAGCGCAGTCGCTACGTTGTTCCAGAACCGCCATATACCCACTACTGTCGCACAACTATAATGTTTAGTGTTTTGGAAAGCTGGTCGCGTGTAGAATTACTGTGCGAAGTTTCATGCTTCTAGCATTAGTTTTACGGATTTTCAATATGCAAAGTTTGATGGGTCTACGGCCTCTCCTTTAGGAGTTATAGCTGTTTAAAGTTTTGCTATCTTTCAGATCGAATTGCGAGAGAACCAGACATCGCACAACAATAATGTTTAGTGTTTTGGAAAGCTGGTCGCGTGTAGAATTACTGTGCGAAGTTTCATGCTTCTAGCATTAGTTTTACGGATTTTCAATATGCAAAGTTTGATGGGTCTACGGCCTCTCCTTTAGGAGTTATAGCTGTTTAAAGTTTTGCTATCTTTCAGATCGAATTGTGAGAGAACCAGACATCGCACAACAATAATGTTTAGTGTTTTGGAAAGCTGGTCGCGTGTAGAATTACTGTGCGAAGTTTCATGCTTCTAGCATTATTTTTACGGATTTTCAATATGCAAAGTTTGATGGGTCTACGGCCTCTCCTTTAGGAGTTATAGCTGTTTAAAGTTTTGCTATCTTTCAGATCGAATTGCGAGAGAACCAGACATCGCACAACAATAATGTTTAGTGTTTTGGAAAGCTGGTCGCGTGTAGAATTACTGTGCGAAGTTTCATGCTTCTAGCATTAGTTTTACGGATTTTCAATATGCAAAGTTTGATGGGTCTACGGCCTCTCCTTTAGGAGTTATAGCTGTTTAAAGTTTTGCTATCTTTCAGATCGAATTGCGAGAGAACCAGACATCGCACAACAATAATGTTTAGTGTTTTGGAAAGCTGGTCGCGTGTAGAATTACTGTGCGAAGTTTCATGCTTCTAGCATTATTTTTACGGATTTTCAATATGCAAAGTTTGATGGGTCTACGGCCTCTCCTTTAGGAGTTATAGCTGTTTAAAGTTTTGCTATCTTTCAGATCGAATTGTGAGAGAACCAGACATCGCACAATAATAATGTTTAGTGTTTTGGAAAGCTGGTCGCGTGTAGAATTACTGTGCGAAGTTTCATGCTTCTAGCATTAGTTTGACGGATTTTCAATATGCAAAGTTTGATGGGTCTACGGCCTCTCCTTTAGGAGTTATAGCTGTTTAAAGTTTTGCTATCTTTCAGATCGAATTGTGAGAGAACCAGACATCGCACAACAATAATGTTTAGTGTTTTGGAAAGCTGGTCGCGTGTAGAATTACTGTGCGAAGTTTCATGCTTCTAGCATTAGTTTTACGGATTTTCAATATGCAAAGTTTGATGGGTCTACGGCCTCTCCTTTAGGAGTTATAGCTGTTTAAAGTTTTGCTATCTTTCAGATCGAATTGCGAGAGAACCAGACATCGCACAACAATAATGTTTAGTGTTTTGGAAAGCTGGTCGCGTGTAGAATTACTGTGCGAAGTTTCATGCTTCTAGCATTATTTTTACGGATTTTCAATATGCAAAGTTTGATGGGTCTACGGCCTCTCCTTTAGGAGTTATAGCTGTTTAAAGTTTTGCTATCTTTCAGATCGAATTGTGAGAGAACCAGACATCGCACAACAATAATGTTTAGTGTTTTGGAAAGCTGGTCGCGTGTAGAATTACTGTGCGAAGTTTCATGCTTCTAGCATTATTTTTACGGATTTTCAATATGCAAAGTTTGATGGGTCTACGGCCTCTCCTTTAGGAGTTATAGCTGTTTAAAGTTTTGCTATCTTTCAGATCGAATTGCGAGAGAACCAGACATCGCACAACAATAATGTTTAGTGTTTTGGAAAGCTGGTCGCGTGTAGAATTACTGTGCGAAGTTTCATGCTTCTAGCATTATTTTTACGGATTTTCAATATGCAAAGTTTGATGGGTCTACGGCCTCTCCTTTAGGAGTTATAGCTGTTTAAAGTTTTGCTATCTTTCAGATCGAATTGCGAGAGAACCAGACATCGCACAACAATAACGATTAGTGTTTTGGAAAGCTGGTCGCGTGTAGAATTACTGTGCGAAGTTTCATGCTTCTAGCATTAGTTTTACGGATTTTCAATATGCAAAGTTTGATGGGTCTACGGCCTCTCCTTTAGGAGTTATAGCTGTTTAAAGTTTTGCTATCTTTCAGATCGAATTGTGAAAGAACCAGACATCCCACAACAATAATGTTTAGTGTTTTGGAAAGCTGGTCGCGTGTAGAATTACTGTGCGAAGTTTCATGCTTCTAGCATTATTTTTACGGATTTTCAATATGCAAAGTTTGATGGGTCTACGGCCTCTCCTTTCGGAGTTATGGCTGTTTAAAGTTTTGCTATCTTTCAGATCGAATTGCGAGAGAACCAGACATCGCACAACAATAATGTTTAGTGTTTTGGAAAGCTGGTCGCGTGTAGAATTACTGTGCGAAGTTTCATGCTTCTAGCATTATTTTTACGGATTTTCAATATGCAAAGTTTGATGGGTCTACGGCCTCTCCTTTAGGAGTTATAGCTGTTTAAAGTTTTGCTATCTTTCAGATCGAATTGTGAGAGAACCAGACATCGCACAACAATAATGTTTAGTGTTTTGGAAAGCTGGTCGCGTGTAGAATTACTGTGCGAAGTTTCATGCTTCTAGCATTAGTTTTACGGATTTTCAATATGCAAAGTTTGATGGGTCTACGGCCTCTCCTTTAGGAGTTATAGCTGTTTAAAGTTTTGCTATCTTTCAGATCGAATTGCGAGAGAACCAGACATCGCACAACAATAATGTTTAGTGTTTTGGAAAGCTGGTCGCGTGTAGAATTACTGTGCGAAGTTTCATGCTTCTAGCATTATTTTTACGGATTTTCAATATGCAAAGTTTGATGGGTCTACGGCCTCTCCTTTAGGAGTTATAGCTGTTTAAAGTTTTGCTATCTTTCAGATCGAATTGTGAGAGAACCAGACATCGCACAATAATAATGTTTAGTGTTTTGGAAAGCTGGTCGCGTGTAGAATTACTGTGCGAAGTTTCATGCTTCTAGCATTAGTTTTACGGATTTTCAATATGCAAAGTTTGATGGGTCTACGGCCTCTCCTTTAGGAGTTATAGCTGTTTAAAGTTTTGCTATCTTTCAGATCGAATTGTGAGAGAACCAGACATCGCACAACAATAATGTTTAGTGTTTTGGAAAGCTGGTCGCGTGTAGAATTACTGTGCGAAGTTTCATGCTTCTAGCATTAGTTTTACGGATTTTCAATATGCAAAGTTTGATGGGTCTACGGCCTCTCCTTTAGGAGTTATAGCTGTTTAAAGTTTTGCTATCTTTCAGATCGAATTGCGAGAGAACCAGACATCGCACAACAATAATGTTTAGTGTTTTGGAAAGCTGGTCGCGTGTAGAATTACTGTGCGAAGTTTCATGCTTCTAGCATTATTTTTACGGATTTTCAATATGCAAAGTTTGATGGGTCTACGGCCTCTCCTTTAGGAGTTATAGCTGTTTAAAGTTTTGCTATATTTCAGATCGAATTGTGAGAGAACCAGACATCGCACAACAATAATGTTTAGTGTTTTGGAAAGCTGGTCGCGTGTAGAATTACTGTGCGAAGTTTCATGCTTCTAGCATTATTTTTACGGATTTTCAATATGCAAAGTTTGATGGGTCTACGGCCTCTCCTTTAGGAGTTATAGCTGTTTAAAGTTTTGCTATCTTTCAGATCGAATTGCGAGAGAACCAGACATCGCACAACAATAATGTTTAGTGTTTTGGAAAGCTGGTCGCGTGTAGAATTACTGTGCGAAGTTTCATGCTTCTAGCATTATTTTTACGGATTTTCAATATGCAAAGTTTGATGGGTCTACGGCCTCTCCTTTAGGAGTTATAGCTGTTTAAAGTTTTGCTATCTTTCAGATCGAATTGCGAGAGAACCAGACATCGCACAACAATAATGTTTAGTGTTTTGGAAAGCTGGTCGCGTGTAGAATTACTGTGCGAAGTTTCATGCTTCTAGCATTAGTTTTACGGATTTTCAATATGCAAAGTTTGATGGGTCTACGGCCTCTCCTTTAGGAGTTATAGCTGTTTAAAGTTTTGCTATCTTTCAGATCGAATTGTGAGAGAACCAGACATCCCACAACAATAATGTTTAGTGTTTTGGAAAGCTGGTCGCGTGTAGAATTACTGTGCGAAGTTTCATGCTTCTAGCATTATTTTTACGGATTTTCAATATGCAAAGTTTGATGGGTCTACGGCCTCTCCTTTAGGAGTTATAGCTGTTTAAAGTTTTGCTATCTTTCAGATCGAATTGTGAGAGAACCAGACATCGCACAACAATAATGTTTAGTGTTTTGGAAAGCTGGTCGCGTGTAGAATTACTGTGCGAAGTTTCATGCTTTCATATGCAAAGTTTGATGGGTCTACGGCCTCTCCTTTAGGAGTTATAGCTGTTTAAAGTTTTGCTATCTTTCAGATCGAATTGTGAGAGAACCAGACATCGCACAACAATAATGTTTAGTGTTTTGGAAAGCTGGTCGCGTGTAGAATTACTGTGCGAAGTTTCATGCTTTCATATGCAAAGTTTGATGGGTCTACGGCCTCTCCTTTAGGAGTTATAGCTGTTTAAAGTTTTGCTATCTTTCAGATCGAATTGTGAGAGAACCAGACATCGCACAACAATAATGTTTAGTGTTTTGGAAAGCTGGTCGCGTGTAGAATTACTGTGCGAAGTTTCATGCTTCTATCTTTATTTTTACGGATTTTCAATATGCAAAGTTTGATGGGTCTACGGCCTCTCCTTTAGGAGTTATAGCTGTTTAAAGTTTTGCTATCTTTCAGATCGAATTGTGAGAGAACCAGACATCCCACAACAATAATGTTTAGTGCTTTGGAAAGCTGGTCGCGTGTAGAATTACTGTGCGAAGTTTCATGCTTCTAGCATTAGTTTTACGGATTTTCAATATGCAAAGTTTGATGGGTCTACGGCCTCTCCTTTAGGAGTTATAGCTGTTTAAAGTTTTGCTATCTTTCAGATCGAATTGCGAGAGAACCAGACATCGCACAACAATAATGTTTAGTGTTTTGGAAAGCTGGTCGTGTGTAGAATTACTGTGCGAAGTTTCATGCTGCTAGCATTAGTTTTACGGATTTTCAATATGCAAAGTTTGATGGGTCTACGGCCTCTCCTTTAGGAGTTATAGCTGTTTAAAGTTTTGCTATCTTTCAGATCGAATTGCGAGAGAACCAGACATCGCACAACAATAATGTTTAGTGTTTTGGAAAGCTGGTCGTGTGTAGAATTACTGTGCGAAGTTTCATGCTGCTAGCATTAGTTTTACGGATTTTTAATATGCAAAGTTTGATGGGTCTACGGCCTCTCCTTTAGGAGTTATAGCTGTTTAAAGTTTTGCTATCTTTCAGATCGAATTGCGAGAGAACCAGACATCGCACAACAATAACGATTAGTGTTTTGGAAAGCTGGTCGTGTGTAGAATTACTGTGCGAAGTTTCATGCTTCTAGCATTAGTTTTACGGATTTTCAATATGCAAAGTTTGATGGGTCTACGGCCTCTCCTTTAGGAGTTATAGCTGTTTAAAGTTTTGCTATCTTTCAGATCGAATTGCGAGAGAACCAGACATCGCACAACAATAATGTTTAGTGTTTTGGAAAGCTGGTCGTGTGTAGAATTACTGTGCGAAGTTTCATGCTGCTAGCATTAGTTTTACGGATTTTTAATATGCAAAGTTTGATGGGTCTACGGCCTCTCCTTTAGGAGTTATAGCTGTTTAAAGTTTTGCTATCTTTCAGATCGAATTGCGAGAGAACCAGACATCGCACAACAATAATGATTAGTGTTTTGGAAAGCTGGTCGTGTGTAGAATTACTGTGCGAAGTTTCATGCTGCTAGCATTAGTTTTACGGATTTTCAATATGCAAAGTTTGATGGGTCTACGGCCTCTCCTTTAGGAGTTATAGCTGTTTAAAGTTTTGCTATCTTTCAGATCGAATTGCGAGAGAACCAGACATCGCACAACAATAATGTTTAGTGTTTTGGAAAGCTGGTCGCGTGTAGAATTACTGTGCGAAGTTTCATGCTTCTAGCATTATTTTTACGGATTTTCAATATGCAAAGTTTGATGGGTCTACGGCCTCTCCTTTAGGAGTTATAGCTGTTTAAAGTTTTGCTATCTTTCAGATCGAATTGCGAGAGAACCAGACATCGCACAACAATAATGTTTAGTGTTTTGGAAAGCTGGTCGTGTGTAGAATTACTGTGCGAAGTTTCATGCTTCTAGCATTATTTTTACGGATTTTCAATATGCAAAGTTTGATGGGTCTACGGCCTCTCCTTTAGGAGTTATAGCTGTTTAAAGTTTTGCTATCTTTCAGATCGAATTGCGAGAGAACCAGACATCGCACAACAATAACGATTAGTGTTTTGGAAAGCTGGTCGCGTGTAGAATTACTGTGCGAAGTTTCATGCTTCTAGCATTAGTTTTACGGATTTTCAATATGCAAAGTTTGATGGGTCTACGGCCTCTCCTTTAGGAGTTATAGCTGTTTAAAGTTTTGCTATCTTTCAGATCGAATTGCGAGAGAACCAGACATCGCACAACAATAATGATTAGTGTTTTGGAAAGCTGGTCGCGTGTAGAATTACTGTGCGAAGTTTCACGCTGCTAGCATTAGTTTTACGGATTTTCAATATGCAAAGTTTGATGGGTCTACGGCCTCTCCTTTAGGAGTTATAGCTGTTTAAAGTTTTGCTATCTTTCAGATCGAATTGCGAGAGAACCAGACATCGCACAACAATAATGATTAGTGTTTTGGAAAGCTGGTCGCGTGTAGAATTACTGTGCGAAGTTTCACGCTGCTAGCATTAGTTTTACGGATTTTCAATATGCAAAGTTTGATGGGTCTACGGCCTCTCCTTTAGGAGTTATAGCTGTTTAAAGTTTTGCTATCTTTCAGATCGAATTGCGAGAGAACCAGACATCGCACAACAATAACGATTAGTGTTTTGGAAAGCTGGTCGCGTGTAGAATTACTGTGCGAAGTTTCATGCTTCTAGCATTAGTTTTACGGATTTTCAATATGCAAAGTTTGATGGGTCTACGGCCTCTCCTTTAGGAGTTATAGCTGTTTAAAGTTTTGCTATCTTTCAGATCGAATTGCGAGAGAACCAGACATCGCACAACAATAATGTTTAGTGTTTTGGAAAGCTGGTCGCGTGTAGAATTACTGTGCGAAGTTTCATGCTGCTAGCATTAGTTTTACGGATTTTCAATATGCAAAGTTTGATGGGTCTACGGCCTCTCCTTTAGGAGTTATAGCTGTTTAAAGTTTTGCTATCTTTCAGATCGAATTGCGAGAGAACCAGACATCGCACAACAATAATGATTAGTGTTTTGGAAAGCTGGTCGTGTGTAGAATTACTGTGCGAAGTTTCATGCTTCTAGCATTATTTTTACGGATTTTCAATATGCAAAGTTTGATGGGTCTACGGCCTCTCCTTTAGGAGTTATAGCTGTTTAAAGTTTTGCTATCTTTCAGATCGAATTGCGAGAGAACCAGACATCGCACAACAATAATGTTTAGTGTTTTGGAAAGCTGGTCGCGTGTAGAATTACTGTGCGAAGTTTCATGCTTCTAGCATTATTTTTACGGATTTTCAATATGCAAAGTTTGATGGGTCTACGGCCTCTCCTTTAGGAGTTATAGCTGTTTAAAGTTTTGCTATCTTTCAGATCGAATTGCGAGAGAACCAGACATCGCACAACAATAACGATTAGTGTTTTGGAAAGCTGGTCGCGTGTAGAATTACTGTGCGAAGTTTCATGCTTCTAGCATTAGTTTTACGGATTTTCAATATGCAAAGTTTGATGGGTCTACGGCCTCTCCTTTAGGAGTTATAGCTGTTTAAAGTTTTGCTATCTTTCAGATCGAATTGCGAGAGAACCAGACATCGCACAACAATAATGTTTAGTGTTTTGGAAAGCTGGTCGCGTGTAGAATTACTGTGCGAAGTTTCATGCTGCTAGCATTAGTTTTACGGATTTTCAATATGCAAAGTTTGATGGGTCTACGGCCTCTCCTTTAGGAGTTATAGCTGTTTAAAGTTTTGCTATCTTTCAGATCGAATTGCGAGAGAACCAGACATCGCACAACAATAATGATTAGTGTTTTGGAAAGCTGGTCGTGTGTAGAATTACTGTGCGAAGTTTCATGCTTCTAGCATTATTTTTACGGATTTTCAATATGCAAAGTTTGATGGGTCTACGGCCTCTCCTTTAGGAGTTATAGCTGTTTAAAGTTTTGCTATCTTTCAGATCGAATTGCGAGAGAACCAGACATCGCACAACAATAACGATTAGTGTTTTGGAAAGCTGGTCGCGTGTAGAATTACTGTGCGAAGTTTCATGCTTCTAGCATTAGTTTTACGGATTTTCAATATGCAAAGTTTGATGGGTCTACGGCCTCTCCTTTAGGAGTTATAGCTGTTTAAAGTTTTGCTATCTTTCAGATCGAATTGCGAGAGAACCAGACATCGCACAACAATAATGTTTAGTGTTTTGGAAAGCTGGTCGCGTGTAGAATTACTGTGCGAAGTTTCATGCTGCTAGCATTAGTTTTACGGATTTTCAATATGCAAAGTTTGATGGGTCTACGGCCTCTCCTTTAGGAGTTATAGCTGTTTAAAGTTTTGCTATCTTTCAGATCGAATTGCGAGAGAACCAGACATCGCACAACAATAATGATTAGTGTTTTGGAAAGCTGGTCGTGTGTAGAATTACTGTGCGAAGTTTCATGCTTCTAGCATTATTTTTACGGATTTTCAATATGCAAAGTTTGATGGGTCTACGGCCTCTCCTTTAGGAGTTATAGCTGTTTAAAGTTTTGCTATCTTTCAGATCGAATTGCGAGAGAACCAGACATCGCACAACAATAATGTTTAGTGTTTTGGAAAGCTGGTCGCGTGTAGAATTACTGTGCGAAGTTTCATGCTGCTAGCATTAGTTTTACGGATTTTCAATATGCAAAGTTTGATGGGTCTACGGCCTCTCCTTTAGGAGTTATAGCTGTTTAAAGTTTTGCTATCTTTCAGATCGAATTGCGAGAGAACCAGACATCGCACAACAATAATGATTAGTGTTTTGGAAAGCTGGTCGTGTGTAGAATTACTGTGCGAAGTTTCATGCTTCTAGCATTATTTTTACGGATTTTCAATATGCAAAGTTTGATGGGTCTACGGCCTCTCCTTTAGGAGTTATAGCTGTTTAAAGTTTTGCTATCTTTCAGATCGAATTGCGAGAGAACCAGACATCGCACAACAATAACGATTAGTGTTTTGGAAAGCTGGTCGCCTGTAGAATTACTGTGCGAAGTTTCATGCTTCTAGCATTAGTTTTACGGATTTTCAATATGCAAAGTTTGATGGGTCTACGGCCTCTCCTTTAGGAGTTATAGCTGTTTAAAGTTTTGCTATCTTTCAGATCGAATTGCGAGAGAACCAGACATCGCACAACAATAATGTTTAGTGTTTTGGAAAGCTGGTCGCGTGTAGAATTACTGTGCGAAGTTTCATGCTGCTAGCATTAGTTTTACGGATTTTCAATATGCAAAGTTTGATGGGTCTACGGCCTCTCCTTTAGGAGTTATAGCTGTTTAAAGTTTTGCTATCTTTCAGATCGAATTGCGAGAGAACCAGACATCGCACAACAATAATGATTAGTGTTTTGGAAAGCTGGTCGTGTGTAGAATTACTGTGCGAAGTTTCATGCTTCTAGCATTATTTTTACGGATTTTCAATATGCAAAGTTTGATGGGTCTACGGCCTCTCCTTTAGGAGTTATAGCTGTTTAAAGTTTTGCTATCTTTCAGATCGAATTGCGAGAGAACCAGACATCGCACAACAATAATGTTTAGTGTTTTGGAAAGCTGGTCGCGTGTAGAATTACTGTGCGAAGTTTCATGCTGCTAGCATTAGTTTTACGGATTTTCAATATGCAAAGTTTGATGGGTCTACGGCCTCTCCTTTAGGAGTTATAGCTGTTTAAAGTTTTGCTATCTTTCAGATCGAATTGCGAGAGAACCAGACATCGCACAACAATAATGATTAGTGTTTTGGAAAGCTGGTCGTGTGTAGAATTACTGTGCGAAGTTTCATGCTTCTAGCATTATTTTTACGGATTTTCAATATGCAAAGTTTGATGGGTCTACGGCCTCTCCTTTAGGAGTTATAGCTGTTTAAAGTTTTGCTATCTTTCAGATCGAATTGCGAGAGAACCAGACATCGCACAACAATAATGTTTAGTGTTTTGGAAAGCTGGTCGCGTGTAGAATTACTGTGCGAAGTTTCATGCTGCTAGCATTAGTTTTACGGATTTTCAATATGCAAAGTTTGATGGGTCTACGGCCTCTCCTTTAGGAGTTATAGCTGTTTAAAGTTTTGCTATCTTTCAGATCGAATTGCGAGAGAACCAGACATCGCACAACAATAATGTTTAGTGTTTTGGAAAGCTGGTCGTGTGTAGAATTACTGTGCGAAGTTTCATGCTTCTAGCATTATTTTTACGGATTTTCAATATGCAAAGTTTGATGGGTCTACGGCCTCTCCTTTAGGAGTTATAGCTGTTTAAAGTTTTGCTATCTTTCAGATCGAATTGCGAGAGAACCAGACATCGCACAACAATAATGATTAGTGTTTTGGAAAGCTGGTCGTGTGTAGAATTACTGTGCGAAGTTTCATGCTTCTAGCATTATTTTTACGGATTTTCAATATGCAAAGTTTGATGGGTCTACGGCCTCTCCTTTAGGAGTTATAGCTGTTTAAAGTTTTGCTATCTTTCAGATCGAATTGCGAGAGAACCAGACATCGCACAACAATAATGTTTAGTGTTTTGGAAAGCTGGTCGCGTGTAGAATTACTGTGCGAAGTTTCATGCTGCTAGCATTAGTTTTACGGATTTTCAATATGCAAAGTTTGATGGGTCTACGGCCTCTCCTTTAGGAGTTATAGCTGTTTAAAGTTTTGCTATCTTTCAGATCGAATTGCGAGAGAACCAGACATCGCACAACAATAATGTTTAGTGTTTTGGAAAGCTGGTCGTGTGTAGAATTACTGTGCGAAGTTTCATGCTTCTAGCATTATTTTTACGGATTTTCAATATGCAAAGTTTGATGGGTCTACGGCCTCTCCTTTAGGAGTTATAGCTGTTTAAAGTTTTGCTATCTTTCAGATCGAATTGCGAGAGAACCAGACATCGCACAACAATAATGCTTAGTGTTTTGGAAAGCTGGTCGCGTGTAGAATTACTGTTTCATGCTAGCATTATTTTTACGGATTTTCAATATGCAAAGTTTGATGGGTCTACGGCCTCTCCTTTAGGAGTTATAGCTGTTTAAAGTTTTGCTATCTTTCAGACATCGCACAACAATAATGATTAGTGTTTTGGAAAGCTGGTCGCGTGTAGAATTACTGTGCGAAGTTTCATGCTTCTAGCATTATTTTTACGGATTTTCAATATGCAAAGTTTGATGGGTCTACGGCCTCTCCTTTAGGAGTTATAGCTGTTTAAAGTTTTGCTATCTTTCAGATCGAATTGCGAGAGAACCAGACATCGCACAACAATAATGATTAGTGTTTTGGAAAGCTGGTCGCGTGTAGAATTACTGTGCGAAGTTTCATGCTTCTAGCATTAGTTTTACGGATTTTCAATATGCAAAGTTTGATGGGTCTACGGCCTCTCCTTTAGGAGTTATAGCTGTTTAAAGTTTTGCTATCTTTCAGATCGAATTGCGAGAGAACCAGACATCGCACAACAATAATGTTTAGTGTTTTGGAAAGCTGGTCGCGTGTAGAATTACTGTGCGAAGTTTCATGCTTCTAGCATTATTTTTACGGATTTTCAATATGCAAAGTTTGATGGGTCTACGGCCTCTCCTTTAGGAGTTATAGCTGTTTAAAGTTTTGCTATCTTTCAGATCGAATTGCGAGAGAACCAGACATCGCACAACAATAACGATTAGTGTTTTGGAAAGCTGGTCGTGTGTAGAATTACTGTGCGAAGTTTCATGCTTCTAGCATTAGTTTTACGGATTTTCAATATGCAAAGTTTGATGGGTCTACGGCCTCTCCTTTAGGAGTTATAGCTGTTTAAAGTTTTGCTATCTTTCAGATCGAATTGCGAGAGAACCAGACATCGCACAACAATAATGTTTAGTGTTTTGGAAAGCTGGTCGCGTGTAGAATTACTGTGCGAAGTTTCATGCTTCTAGCATTATTTTTACGGATTTTCAATATGCAAAGTTTGATGGGTCTACGGCCTCTCCTTTAGGAGTTATAGCTGTTTAAAGTTTTGCTATCTTTCAGATCGAATTGCGAGAGAACCAGACATCGCACAACAATAATGTTTAGTGTTTTGGAAAGCTGGTCGCGTGTAGAATTACTGTGCGAAGTTTCATGCTGCTAGCATTATTTTTACGGATTTTCAATATGCAAAGTTTGATGGGTCTACGGCCTCTCCTTTAGGAGTTATAGCTGTTTAAAGTTTTGCTATCTTTCAGATCGAATTGCGAGAGAACCAGACATCGCACAACAATAACGATTAGTGTTTTGGAAAGCTGGTCGCGTGTAGAATTACTGTGCGAAGTTTCATGCTTCTAGCATTAGTTTTACGGATTTTCAATATGCAAAGTTTGATGGGTCTACGGCCTCTCCTTTAGGAGTTATAGCTGTTTAAAGTTTTGCTATCTTTCAGATCGAATTGCGAGAGAACCAGACATCGCACAACAATAATGATTAGTGTTTTGGAAAGCTGGTCGCGTGTAGAATTACTGTGCGAAGTTTCATGCTGCTAGCATTAGTTTTACGGATTTTCAATATGCAAAGTTTGATGGGTCTACGGCCTCTCCTTTAGGAGTTATAGCTGTTTAAAGTTTTGCTATCTTTCAGATCGAATTGCGAGAGAACCAGACATCGCACAACAATAATGTTTAGTGTTTTGGAAAGCTGGTCGCGTGTAGAATTACTGTGCGAAGTTTCATGCTTCTAGCATTATTTTTACGGATTTTCAATATGCAAAGTTTGATGGGTCTACGGCCTCTCCTTTAGGAGTTATAGCTGTTTAAAGTTTTGCTATCTTTCAGATCGAATTGCGAGAGAACCAGACATCGCACAACAATAACGATTAGTGTTTTGGAAAGCTGGTCGTGTGTAGAATTACTGTGCGAAGTTTCATGCTTCTAGCATTAGTTTTACGGATTTTCAATATGCAAAGTTTGATGGGTCTACGGCCTCTCCTTTAGGAGTTATAGCTGTTTAAAGTTTTGCTATCTTTCAGATCGAATTGCGAAAGAACCAGACATCGCACAACAATAATGTTTAGTGTTTTGGAAAGCTGGTCGCGTGTAGAATTACTGTGCGAAGTTTCATGCTTCTAGCATTATTTTTACGGATTTTCAATATGCAAAGTTTGATGGGTCTACGGCCTCTCCTTTAGGAGTTATAGCTGTTTAAAGTTTTGCTATCTTTCAGATCGAATTGCGAGAGAACCAGACATCGCACAACAATAATGATTAGTGTTTTGGAAAGCTGGTCGTGTGTAGAATTACTGTGCGAAGTTTCATGCTTCTAGCATTAGTTTTACGGATTTTCAATATGCAAAGTTTGATGGGTCTACGGCCTCTCCTTTAGGAGTTATAGCTGTTTAAAGTTTTGCTATCTTTCAGATCGAATTGCGAGAGAACCAGACATCGCACAACAATAATGTTTAGTGTTTTGGAAAGCTGGTCGCGTGTAGAATTACTGTGCGAAGTTTCATGCTTCTAGCATTATTTTTACGGATTTTCAATATGCAAAGTTTGATGGGTCTACGGCCTCTCCTTTAGGAGTTATAGCTGTTTAAAGTTTTGCTATCTTTCAGATCGAATTGCGAGAGAACCAGACATCGCACAACAATAACGATTAGTGTTTTGGAAAGCTGGTCGCGTGTAGAATTACTGTGCGAAGTTTCATGCTTCTAGCATTAGTTTTACGGATTTTCAATATGCAAAGTTTGATGGGTCTACGGCCTCTCCTTTAGGAGTTATAGCTGTTTAAAGTTTTGCTATCTTTCAGATCGAATTGCGAGAGAACCAGACATCGCACAACAATAATGTTTAGTGTTTTGGAAAGCTGGTCGCGTGTAGAATTACTGTGCGAAATTTCATGCTGCTAGCATTAGTTTTACGGATTTTCAATATGCAAAGTTTGATGGGTCTACGGCCTCTCCTTTAGGAGTTATAGCTGTTTAAAGTTTTGCTATCTTTCAGATCGAATTGCGAGAGAACCAGACATCGCACAACAATAATGATTAGTGTTTTGGAAAGCTGGTCGTGTGTAGAATTACTGTGCGAAGTTTCATGCTTCTAGCATTATTTTTACGGATTTTCAATATGCAAAGTTTGATGGGTCTACGGCCTCTCCTTTAGGAGTTATAGCTGTTTAAAGTTTTGCTATCTTTCAGATCGAATTGCGAGAGAACCAGACATCGCACAACAATAATGTTTAGTGTTTTGGAAAGCTGGTCGCGTGTAGAATTACTGTGCGAAGTTTCATGCTTCTAGCATTATTTTTACGGATTTTCAATATGCAAAGTTTGATGGGTCTACGGCCTCTCCTTTAGGAGTTATAGCTGTTTAAAGTTTTGCTATCTTTCAGATCGAATTGCGAGAGAACCAGACATCGCACAACAATAATGCTTAGTGTTTTGGAAAGCTGGTCGCGTGTAGAATTACTGTTTCATGCTAGCATTATTTTTACGGATTTTCAATATGCAAAGTTTGATGGGTCTACGGCCTCTCCTTTAGGAGTTATAGCTGTTTAAAGTTTTGCTATCTTTCAGACATCGCACAACAATAATGATTAGTGTTTTGGAAAGCTGGTCGCGTGTAGAATTACTGTGCGAAGTTTCATGCTTCTAGCATTATTTTTACGGATTTTCAATATGCAAAGTTTGATGGGTCTACGGCCTCTCCTTTAGGAGTTATAGCTGTTTAAAGTTTTGCTATCTTTCAGATCGAATTGCGAGAGAACCAGACATCGCACAACAATAATGATTAGTGTTTTGGAAAGCTGGTCGCGTGTAGAATTACTGTGCGAAGTTTCATGCTTCTAGCATTAGTTGTACGGATTTTCAATATGCAAAGTTTGATGGGTCTACGGCCTCTCCTTTAGGAGTTATAGCTGTTTAAAGTTTTGCTATCTTTCAGATCGAATTGCGAGAGAACCAGACATCGCACAACAATAATGTTTAGTGTTTTGGAAAGCTGGTCGCGTGTAGAATTACTGTGCGAAGTTTCATGCTGCTAGCATTAGTTTTACGGATTTTCAATATGCAAAGTTTGATGGGTCTACGGCCTCTCCTTTAGGAGTTATAGCTGTTTAAAGTTTTGCTATCTTTCAGATCGAATTGCGAGAGAACCAGACATCGCACAACAATAATGTTTAGTGTTTTGGAAAGCTGGTCGCGTGTAGAATTACTGTGCGAAGTTTCATGCTTCTAGCATTATTTTTACGGATTTTCAATATGCAAAGTTTGATGGGTCTACGGCCTCTCCTTTAGGAGTTATAGCTGTTTAAAGTTTTGCTATCTTTCAGATCGAATTGCGAGAGAACCAGACATCGCACAACAATAATGATTAGTGTTTTGGAAAGCTGGTCGCGTGTAGAATTACTGTGCGAAGTTTCATGCTTCTAGCATTAGTTGTACGGATTTTCAATATGCAAAGTTTGATGGGTCTACGGCCTCTCCTTTAGGAGTTATAGCTGTTTAAAGTTTTGCTATCTTTCAGATCGAATTGCGAGAGAACCAGACATCGCACAACAATAATGTTTAGTGTTTTGGAAAGCTGGTCGCGTGTAGAATTACTGTGCGAAGTTTCATGCTGCTAGCATTAGTTTTACGGATTTTCAATATGCAAAGTTTGATGGGTCTACGGCCTCTCCTTTAGGAGTTATAGCTGTTTAAAGTTTTGCTATCTTTCAGATCGAATTGCGAGAGAACCAGACATCGCACAACAATAATGTTTAGTGTTTTGGAAAGCTGGTCGTGTGTAGAATTACTGTGCGAAGTTTCATGCTTCTAGCATTATTTTTACGGATTTTCAATATGCAAAGTTTGATGGGTCTACGGCCTCTCCTTTAGGAGTTATAGCTGTTTAAAGTTTTGCTATCTTTCAGATCGAATTGCGAGAGAACCAGACATCGCACAACAATAATGATTAGTGTTTTGGAAAGCTGGTCGCGTGTAGAATTACTGTGCGAAGTTTCATGCTTCTAGCATTAGTTTTACGGATTTTCAATATGCAAAGTTTGATGGGTCTACGACCTCTCCTTTAGGAGTTATAGCTGTTTAAAGTTTTGCTATCTTTCAGATCGAATTGCGAGAGAACCAGACATCGCACAACAATAATGTTTAGTGTTTTGGAAAGCTGGTCGCGTGTAGAATTACTGTGCGAAGTTTCATGCTTCTAGCATTATTTTTACGGATTTTCAATATGCAAAGTTTGATGGGTCTACGGCCTCTCCTTTAGGAGTTATAGCTGTTTAAAGTTTTGCTATCTTTCAGATCGAATTGCGAGAGAACCAGACATCGCACAACAATAACGATTAGTGTTTTGGAAAGCTGGTCGTGTGTAGAATTACTGTGCGAAGTTTCATGCTTCTAGCATTAGTTTTACGGATTTTCAATATGCAAAGTTTGATGGGTCTACGGCCTCTCCTTTAGGAGTTATAGCTGTTTAAAGTTTTGCTATCTTTCAGATCGAATTGCGAGAGAACCAGACATCGCACAACAATAATGTTTAGTGTTTTGGAAAGCTGGTCGCGTGTAGAATTACTGTGCGAAGTTTCATGCTTCTAGCATTATTTTTACGGATTTTCAATATGCAAAGTTTGATGGGTCTACGGCCTCTCCTTTAGGAGTTATAGCTGTTTAAAGTTTTGCTATCTTTCAGATCGAATTGCGAGAGAACCAGACATCGCACAACAATAATGTTTAGTGTTTTGGAAAGCTGGTCGCGTGTAGAATTACTGTGCGAAGTTTCATGCTTCTAGCATTATTTTTACGGATTTTCAATATGCAAAGTTTGATGGGTCTACGGCCTCTCCTTTAGGAGTTATAGCTGTTTAAAGTTTTGCTATCTTTCAGATCGAATTGCGAGAGAACCAGACATCGCACAACAATAACGATTAGTGTTTTGGAAAGCTGGTCGTGTGTAGAATTACTGTGCGAAGTTTCATGCTTCTAGCATTAGTTTTACGGATTTTCAATATGCAAAGTTTGATGGGTCTACGGCCTCTCCTTTAGGAGTTATAGCTGTTTAAAGTTTTGCTATCTTTCAGATCGAATTGCGAGAGAACCAGACATCGCACAACAATAATGTTTAGTGTTTTGGAAAGCTGGTCGCGTGTAGAATTACTGTGCGAAGTTTCATGCTTCTAGCATTATTTTTACGGATTTTCAATATGCAAAGTTTGATGGGTCTACGGCCTCTCCTTTAGGAGTTATAGCTGTTTAAAGTTTTGCTATCTTTCAGATCGAATTGCGAGAGAACCAGACATCGCACAACAATAATGTTTAGTGTTTTGGAAAGCTGGTCGCGTGTAGAATTACTGTGCGAAGTTTCATGCTTCTAGCATTATTTTTACGGATTTTCAATATGCAAAGTTTGATGGGTCTACGGCCTCTCCTTTAGGAGTTATAGCTGTTTAAAGTTTTGCTATCTTTCAGATCGAATTGCGAGAGAACCAGACATCGCACAACAATAACGATTAGTGTTTTGGAAAGCTGGTCGCGTGTAGAATTACTGTGCGAAGTTTCATGCTTCTAGCATTAGTTTTACGGATTTTCAATATGCAAAGTTTGATGGGTCTACGGCCTCTCCTTTAGGAGTTATAGCTGTTTAAAGTTTTGCTATCTTTCAGATCGAATTGCGAGAGAACCAGACATCGCACAACAATAATGTTTAGTGTTTTGGAAAGCTGGTCGCGTGTAGAATTACTGTTTCATGCTAGCATTATTTTTACGGATTTTCAATATGCAAAGTTTGATGGGTCTACGGCCTCTCCTTTAGGAGTTATAGCTGTTTAAAGTTTTGCTATCTTTCAGATCGAATTGCGAGAGAACCAGACATCGCACAACAATAATGTTTAGTGTTTTGGAAAGCTGGTCGCGTGTAGAATTACTGTGCGAAGTTTCATGCTTCTAGCATTATTTTTACGGATTTTCAATATGCAAAGTTTGATGGGTCTACGGCCTCTCCTTTAGGAGTTATAGCTGTTTAAGGTTTTGCTATCTTTCAGATCGAATTGCGAGAGAACCAGACATCGCACAACAATAATGTTTAGTGTTTTGGAAAGCTGGTCGTGTGTAGAATTACTGTGCGAAGTTTCATGCTTCTAGCATTATTTTTACGGATTTTCAATATGCAAAGTTTGATGGGTCTACGGCCTCTCCTTTAGGAGTTATAGCTGTTTAAAGTTTTGCTATCTTTCAGATCGAATTGCGAGAGAACCAGACATCGCACAACAATAATGTTTAGTGTTTTGGAAAGCTGGTCGTGTGTAGAATTACTGTGCGAAGTTTCATGCTTCTAGCATTATTTTTACGGATTTTCAATATGCAAAGTTTGATGGGTCTACGGCCTCTCCTTTAGGAGTTATAGCTGTTTAAAGTTTTGCTATCTTTCAGATCGAATTGTGGGAGAACCAGACATCGCACAACAATAATGATTAGTGTTTTGGAAAGCTGGTCGCGTGTAGAATTACTGTGCGAAGTTTCATGCTTCTAGCATTATTTTTACGGATTTTCAATATGCAAAGTTTGATGGGTCTACGGCCTCTCCTTTAGGAGTTATAGCTGTTTAAAGTTTTGCTATCTTTCAGATCGAATTGCGAGAGAACCAGACATCGCACAACAATAATGATTAGTGTTTTGGAAAGCTGGTCGCGTGTAGAATTACTGTGCGAAGTTTCATGCTTCTAGCATTAGTTTTACGGATTTTCAATATGCAAAGTTTGATGGGTCTACGGCCTCTCCTTTAGGAGTTATAGCTGTTTAAAGTTTTGCTATCTTTCAGATCGAATTGCGAGAGAACCAGACATCGCACAACAATAATGTTTAGTGTTTTGGAAAGCTGGTCGCGTGTAGAATTACTGTGCGAAGTTTCATGCTTCTAGCATTAGTTTTACGGATTTTCAATATGCAAAGTTTGATGGGTCTACGGCCTCTCCTTTAGGAGTTATAGCTGTTTAAAGTTTTGCTATCTTTCAGATCGAATTGCGAGAGAACCAGACATCGCACAACAATAACGATTAGTGTTTTGGAAAGCTGGTCGCGTGTAGAATTACTGTGCGAAGTTTCATGCTCCTAGCATTAGTTTTACGGATTTTTAATATGCAAAGTTTGATGGGTCTACGGCCTCTCCTTTAGGAGTTATAGCTGTTTAAAGTTTTGCTATCTTTCAGATCGAATTGCGAGAGAACCAGACATCGCACAACAATAACGATTAGTGTTTTGGAAAGCTGGTCGTGTGTAGAATTACTGTGCGAAGTTTCATGCTTCTAGCATTAGTTTTACGGATTTTCAATATGCAAAGTTTGATGGGTCTACGGCCTCTCCTTTAGGAGTTATAGCTGTTTAAAGTTTTGCTATCTTTCAGATCGAATTGCGAGAGAACCAGACATCGCACAACAATAATGATTAGTGTTTTGGAAAGCTGGTCGCGTGTAGAATTACTGTGCGAAGTTTCATGCTTCTAGCATTAGTTTTACGGATTTTCAATATGCAAAGTTTGATGGGTCTACGGCCTCTCCTTTAGGAGTTATAGCTGTTTAAAGTTTTGCTATCTTTCAGATCGAATTGCGAGAGAACCAGACATCGCACAACAATAATGATTAGTGTTTTGGAAAGCTGGTCGCGTGTAGAATTACTGTGCGAAGTTTCATGCTTCTAGCATTAGTTTTACGGATTTTCAATATGCAAAGTTTGATGGGTCTACGGCCTCTCCTTTAGGAGTTATAGCTGTTTAAAGTTTTGCTATCTTTCAGATCGAATTGCGAGAGAACCAGACATCGCACAACAATAACGATTAGTGTTTTGGAAAGCTGGTCGTGTGTAGAATTACTGTGCGAAGTTTCATGCTTCTAGCATTAGTTTTACGGATTTTCAATATGCAAAGTTTGATGGGTCTACGGCCTCTCCTTTAGGAGTTATAGCTGTTTAAAGTTTTGCTATCTTTCAGATCGAATTGCGAGAGAACCAGACATCGCACAACAATAATGATTAGTGTTTTGGAAAGCTGGTCGCGTGTAGAATTACTGTGCGAAGTTTCATGCTTCTAGCATTAGTTTTACGGATTTTCAATATGCAAAGTTTGATGGGTCTACGGCCTCTCCTTTAGGAGTTATAGCTGTTTAAAGTTTTGCTATCTTTCAGATCGAATTGCGAGAGAACCAGACATCGCACAACAATAACGATTAGTGTTTTGGAAAGCTGGTCGTGTGTAGAATTACTGTGCGAAGTTTCATGCTTCTAGCATTAGTTTTACGGATTTTCAATATGCAAAGTTTGATGGGTCTACGGCCTCTCCTTTAGGAGTTATAGCTGTTTAAAGTTTTGCTATCTTTCAGATCGAATTGCGAGAGAACCAGACATCGCACAACAATAATGTTTAGTGTTTTGGAAAGCTGGTCGCGTGTAGAATTACTGTGCGAAGTTTCATGCTGCTAGCATTAGTTTTACGGATTTTCAATATGCAAAGTTTGATGGGTCTACGGCCTCTCCTTTAGGAGTTATAGCTGTTTAAAGTTTTGCTATCTTTCAGATCGAATTGCGAGAGAACCAGACATCGCACAACAATAATGATTAGTGTTTTGGAAAGCTGGTCGTGTGTAGAATTACTGTGCGAAGTTTCATGCTTCTAGCATTATTTTTACGGATTTTTAATATGCAAAGTTTGATGGGTCTACGGCCTCTCCTTTAGGAGTTATAGCTGTTTAAAGTTTTGCTATCTTTCAGATCGAATTGCGAGAGAACCAGACATCGCACAACAATAATGTTTAGTGTTTTGGAAAGCTGGTCGCGTGTAGAATTACTGTGCGAAGTTTCATGCTGCTAGCATTAGTTTTACGGATTTTCAATATGCAAAGTTTGATGGGTCTACGGCCTCTCCTTTAGGAGTTATAGCTGTTTAAAGTTTTGCTATCTTTCAGATCGAATTGCGAGAGAACCAGACATCGCACAACAATAATGATTAGTGTTTTGGAAAGCTGGTCGTGTGTAGAATTACTGTGCGAAGTTTCATGCTGCTAGCATTAGTTTTACGGATTTTCAATATGCAAAGTTTGATGGGTCTACGGCCTCTCCTTTGGGAGTTATAGCTGTTTAAAGTTTTGCTATCTTTCAGATCGAATTGCGAGAGAACCAGACATCGCACAACAATAACGATTAGTGTTTTGGAAAGCTGGTCGTGTGTAGAATTACTGTGCGAAGTTTCATGCTTCTAGCATTAGTTTTACGGATTTTCAATATGCAAAGTTTGATGGGTCTACGGCCTCTCCTTTAGGAGTTATAGCTGTTTAAAGTTTTGCTATCTTTCAGATCGAATTGCGAGAGAACCAGACATCGCACAACAATAATGTTTAGTGTTTTGGAAAGCTGGTCGTGTGTAGAATTACTGTGCGAAGTTTCATGCTTCTAGCATTATTTTTACGGATTTTCAATATGCAAAGTTTGATGGGTCTACGGCCTCTCCTTTAGGAGTTATAGCTGTTTAAAGTTTTGCTATCTTTCAGATCGAATTGCGAGAGAACCAGACATCGCACAACAATAATGCTTAGTGTTTTGGAAAGCTGGTCGCGTGTAGAATTACTGTTTCATGCTAGCATTATTTTTACGGATTTTCAATATGCAAAGTTTGATGGGTCTACGGCCTCTCCTTTAGGAGTTATAGCTGTTTAAAGTTTTGCTATCTTTCAGATCGAATTGCGAGAGAACCAGACATCGCACAACAATAATGATTAGTGTTTTGGAAAGCTGGTCGCGTGTAGAATTACTGTGCGAAGTTTCATGCTTCTAGCATTATTTTTACGGATTTTCAATATGCAAAGTTTGATGGGTCTACGGCCTCTCCTTTAGGAGTTATAGCTGTTTAAAGTTTTGCTATCTTTCAGATCGAATTGCGAGAGAACCAGACATCGCACAACAATAATGATTAGTGTTTTGGAAAGCTGGTCGCGTGTAGAATTACTGTGCGAAGTTTCATGCTTCTAGCATTAGTTTTACGGATTTTCAATATGCAAAGTTTGATGGGTCTACGGCCTCTCCTTTAGGAGTTATAGCTGTTTAAAGTTTTGCTATCTTTCAGATCGAATTGCGAGAGAACCAGACATCGCACAACAATAATGATTAGTGTTTTGGAAAGCTGGTCGTGTGTAGAATTACTGTGCGAAGTTTCATGCTGCTAGCATTAGTTTTACGGATTTTTAATATGCAAAGTTTGATGGGTCTACGGCCTCTCCTTTAGGAGTTATAGCTGTTTAAAGTTTTGCTATCTTTCAGATCGAATTGCGAGAGAACCAGACATCGCACAACAATAACGATTAGTGTTTTGGAAAGCTGGTCGTGTGTAGAATTACTGTGCGAAGTTTCATGCTTCTAGCATTAGTTTTACGGATTTTCAATATGCAAAGTTTGATGGGTCTACGGCCTCTCCTTTAGGAGTTATAGCTGTTTAAAGTTTTGCTATCTTTCAGATCGAATTGCGAGAGAACCAGACATCGCACAACAATAATGTTTAGTGTTTTGGAAAGCTGGTCGCGTGTAGAATTACTGTGCGAAGTTTCATGCTTCTAGCATTATTTTTACGGATTTTCAATATGCAAAGTTTGATGGGTCTACGGCCTCTCCTTTAGGAGTTATAGCTGTTTAAAGTTTTGCTATCTTTCAGATCGAATTGCGAGAGAACCAGACATCGCACAACAATAATGATTAGTGTTTTGGAAAGCTGGTCGCGTGTAGAATTACTGTGCGAAGTTTCATGCTTCTAGCATTAGTTTTACGGATTTTCAATATGCAAAGTTTGATGGGTCTACGGCCTCTCCTTTAGGAGTTATAGCTGTTTAAAGTTTTGCTATCTTTCAGATCGAATTGCGAGAGAACCAGACATCGCACAACAATAATGATTAGTGTTTTGGAAAGCTGGTCGTGTGTAGAATTACTGTGCGAAGTTTCATGCTTCTAGCATTATTTTTACGGATTTTCAATATGCAAAGTTTGATGGGTCTACGGCCTCTCCTTTAGGAGTTATAGCTGTTTAAAGTTTTGCTATCTTTCAGATCGAATTGCGAGAGAACCAGACATCGCACAACAATAATGTTTAGTGTTTTGGAAAGCTGGTCGTGTGTAGAATTACTGTGCGAAGTTTCATGCTTCTAGCATTATTTTTACGGATTTTCAATATGCAAAGTTTGATGGGTCTACGGCCTCTCCTTTAGGAGTTATAGCTGTTTAAAGTTTTGCTATCTTTCAGATCGAATTGCGAGAGAACCAGACATCGCACAACAATAATGCTTAGTGTTTTGGAAAGCTGGTCGCGTGTAGAATTACTGTTTCATGCTAGCATTATTTTTACGGATTTTCAATATGCAAAGTTTGATGGGTCTACGGCCTCTCCTTTAGGAGTTATAGCTGTTTAAAGTTTTGCTATCTTTCAGATCGAATTGCGAGAGAACCAGACATCGCACAACAATAATGATTAGTGTTTTGGAAAGCTGGTCGCGTGTAGAATTACTGTGCGAAGTTTCATGCTTCTAGCATTAGTTTTACGGATTTTCAATATGCAAAGTTTGATGGGTCTACGGCCTCTCCTTTAGGAGTTATAGCTGTTTAAAGTTTTGCTATCTTTCAGATCGAATTGCGAGAGAACCAGACATCGCACAACAATAATGTTTAGTGTTTTGGAAAGCTGGTCGTGTGTAGAATTACTGTGCGAAGTTTCATGCTTCTAGCATTATTTTTACGGATTTTCAATATGCAAAGTTTGATGGGTCTACGGCCTCTCCTTTAGGAGTTATAGCTGTTTAAAGTTTTGCTATCTTTCAGATCGAATTGTGGGAGAACCAGACATCGCACAACAATAATGATTAGTGTTTTGGAAAGCTGGTCGCGTGTAGAATTACTGTGCGAAGTTTCATGCTTCTAGCATTATTTTTACGGATTTTCAATATGCAAAGTTTGATGGGTCTACGGCCTCTCCTTTAGGAGTTATAGCTGTTTAAAGTTTTGCTATCTTTCAGATCGAATTGCGAGAGAACCAGACATCGCACAACAATAATGATTAGTGTTTTGGAAAGCTGGTCGCGTGTAGAATTACTGTGCGAAGTTTCATGCTTCTAGCATTAGTTTTACGGATTTTCAATATGCAAAGTTTGATGGGTCTACGGCCTCTCCTTTAGGAGTTATAGCTGTTTAAAGTTTTGCTATCTTTCAGATCGAATTGCGAGAGAACCAGACATCGCACAACAATAATGTTTAGTGTTTTGGAAAGCTGGTCGCGTGTAGAATTACTGTGCGAAGTTTCATGCTTCTAGCATTAGTTTTACGGATTTTCAATATGCAAAGTTTGATGGGTCTACGGCCTCTCCTTTAGGAGTTATAGCTGTTTAAAGTTTTGCTATCTTTCAGATCGAATTGCGAGAGAACCAGACATCGCACAACAATAATGATTAGTGTTTTGGAAAGCTGGTCGCGTGTAGAATTACTGTGCGAAGTTTCATGCTTCTAGCATTAGTTTTACGGATTTTTAATATGCAAAGTTTGATGGGTCTACGGCCTCTCCTTTAGGAGTTATAGCTGTTTAAAGTTTTGCTATCTTTCAGATCGAATTGCGAGAGAACCAGACATCGCACAACAATAATGTTTAGTGTTTTGGAAAGCTGGTCGCGTGTAGAATTACTGTGCGAAGTTTCATGCTTCTAGCATTAGTTTTACGGATTTTCAATATGCAAAGTTTGATGGGTCTACGGCCTCTCCTTTAGGAGTTATAGCTGTTTAAAGTTTTGCTATCTTTCAGATCGAATTGCGAGAGAACCAGACATCGCACAACAATAATGATTAGTGTTTTGGAAAGCTGGTCGCGTGTAGAATTACTGTGCGAAGTTTCATGCTTCTAGCATTAGTTTTACGGATTTTCAATATGCAAAGTTTGATGGGTCTACGGCCTCTCCTTTAGGAGTTATAGCTGTTTAAAGTTTTGCTATCTTTCAGATCGAATTGCGAGAGAACCAGACATCGCACAACAATAATGATTAGTGTTTTGGAAAGCTGGTCGTGTGTAGAATTACTGTGCGAAGTTTCATGCTGCTAGCATTAGTTTTACGGATTTTTAATATGCAAAGTTTGATGGGTCTACGGCCTCTCCTTTAGGAGTTATAGCTGTTTAAAGTTTTGCTATCTTTCAGATCGAATTGCGAGAGAACCAGACATCGCACAACAATAACGATTAGTGTTTTGGAAAGCTGGTCGTGTGTAGAATTACTGTGCGAAGTTTCATGCTTCTAGCATTAGTTTTACGGATTTTCAATATGCAAAGTTTGATGGGTCTACGGCCTCTCCTTTAGGAGTTATAGCTGTTTAAAGTTTTGCTATCTTTCAGATCGAATTGCGAGAGAACCAGACATCGCACAACAATAATGTTTAGTGTTTTGGAAAGCTGGTCGCGTGTAGAATTACTGTGCGAAGTTTCATGCTTCTAGCATTATTTTTACGGATTTTCAATATGCAAAGTTTGATGGGTCTACGGCCTCTCCTTTAGGAGTTATAGCTGTTTAAAGTTTTGCTATCTTTCAGATCGAATTGCGAGAGAACCAGACATCGCACAACAATAATGATTAGTGTTTTGGAAAGCTGGTCGCGTGTAGAATTACTGTGCGAAGTTTCATGCTTCTAGCATTAGTTTTACGGATTTTCAATATGCAAAGTTTGATGGGTCTACGGCCTCTCCTTTAGGAGTTATAGCTGTTTAAAGTTTTGCTATCTTTCAGATCGAATTGCGAGAGAACCAGACATCGCACAACAATAATGTTTAGTGTTTTGGAAAGCTGGTCGCGTGTAGAATTACTGTGCGAAGTTTCATGCTTCTAGCATTATTTTTACGGATTTTCAATATGCAAAGTTTGATGGGTCTACGGCCTCTCCTTTAGGAGTTATAGCTGTTTAAAGTTTTGCTATCTTTCAGATCGAATTGCGAGAGAACCAGACATCGCACAACAATAATGATTAGTGTTTTGGAAAGCTGGTCGCGTGTAGAATTACTGTGCGAAGTTTCATGCTTCTAGCATTAGTTTTACGGATTTTCAATATGCAAAGTTTGATGGGTCTACGGCCTCTCCTTTAGGAGTTATAGCTGTTTAAAGTTTTGCTATCTTTCAGATCGAATTGCGAGAGAACCAGACATCGCACAACAATAATGATTAGTGTTTTGGAAAGCTGGTCGTGTGTAGAATTACTGTGCGAAGTTTCATGCTTCTAGCATTATTTTTACGGATTTTCAATATGCAAAGTTTGATGGGTCTACGGCCTCTCCTTTAGGAGTTATAGCTGTTTAAAGTTTTGCTATCTTTCAGATCGAATTGCGAGAGAACCAGACATCGCACAACAATAATGTTTAGTGTTTTGGAAAGCTGGTCGTGTGTAGAATTACTGTGCGAAGTTTCATGCTTCTAGCATTATTTTTACGGATTTTCAATATGCAAAGTTTGATGGGTCTACGGCCTCTCCTTTAGGAGTTATAGCTGTTTAAAGTTTTGCTATCTTTCAGATCGAATTGCGAGAGAACCAGACATCGCACAACAATAATGCTTAGTGTTTTGGAAAGCTGGTCGCGTGTAGAATTACTGTTTCATGCTAGCATTATTTTTACGGATTTTCAATATGCAAAGTTTGATGGGTCTACGGCCTCTCCTTTAGGAGTTATAGCTGTTTAAAGTTTTGCTATCTTTCAGATCGAATTGCGAGAGAACCAGACATCGCACAACAATAATGATTAGTGTTTTGGAAAGCTGGTCGCGTGTAGAATTACTGTGCGAAGTTTCATGCTTCTAGCATTAGTTTTACGGATTTTCAATATGCAAAGTTTGATGGGTCTACGGCCTCTCCTTTAGGAGTTATAGCTGTTTAAAGTTTTGCTATCTTTCAGATCGAATTGCGAGAGAACCAGACATCGCACAACAATAATGTTTAGTGTTTTGGAAAGCTGGTCGTGTGTAGAATTACTGTGCGAAGTTTCATGCTTCTAGCATTATTTTTACGGATTTTCAATATGCAAAGTTTGATGGGTCTACGGCCTCTCCTTTAGGAGTTATAGCTGTTTAAAGTTTTGCTATCTTTCAGATCGAATTGTGGGAGAACCAGACATCGCACAACAATAATGATTAGTGTTTTGGAAAGCTGGTCGCGTGTAGAATTACTGTGCGAAGTTTCATGCTTCTAGCATTATTTTTACGGATTTTCAATATGCAAAGTTTGATGGGTCTACGGCCTCTCCTTTAGGAGTTATAGCTGTTTAAAGTTTTGCTATCTTTCAGATCGAATTGCGAGAGAACCAGACATCGCACAACAATAATGATTAGTGTTTTGGAAAGCTGGTCGCGTGTAGAATTACTGTGCGAAGTTTCATGCTTCTAGCATTAGTTTTACGGATTTTCAATATGCAAAGTTTGATGGGTCTACGGCCTCTCCTTTAGGAGTTATAGCTGTTTAAAGTTTTGCTATCTTTCAGATCGAATTGCGAGAGAACCAGACATCGCACAACAATAATGTTTAGTGTTTTGGAAAGCTGGTCGCGTGTAGAATTACTGTGCGAAGTTTCATGCTTCTAGCATTAGTTTTACGGATTTTCAATATGCAAAGTTTGATGGGTCTACGGCCTCTCCTTTAGGAGTTATAGCTGTTTAAAGTTTTGCTATCTTTCAGATCGAATTGCGAGAGAACCAGACATCGCACAACAATAATGATTAGTGTTTTGGAAAGCTGGTCGCGTGTAGAATTACTGTGCGAAGTTTCATGCTTCTAGCATTAGTTTTACGGATTTTTAATATGCAAAGTTTGATGGGTCTACGGCCTCTCCTTTAGGAGTTATAGCTGTTTAAAGTTTTGCTATCTTTCAGATCGAATTGCGAGAGAACCAGACATCGCACAACAATAATGTTTAGTGTTTTGGAAAGCTGGTCGCGTGTAGAATTACTGTGCGAAGTTTCATGCTTCTAGCATTAGTTTTACGGATTTTTAATATGCAAAGTTTGATGGGTCTACGGCCTCTCCTTTAGGAGTTATAGCTGTTTAAAGTTTTGCTATCTTTCAGATCGAATTGCGAGAGAACCAGACATCGCACAACAATAACGATTAGTGTTTTGGAAAGCTGGTCGTGTGTAGAATTACTGTGCGAAGTTTCATGCTTCTAGCATTAGTTTTACGGATTTTCAATATGCAAAGTTTGATGGGTCTACGGCCTCTCCTTTAGGAGTTATAGCTGTTTAAAGTTTTGCTATCTTTCAGATCGAATTGCGAGAGAACCAGACATCGCACAACAATAATGATTAGTGTTTTGGAAAGCTGGTCGCGTGTAGAATTACTGTGCGAAGTTTCATGCTTCTAGCATTAGTTTTACGGATTTTCAATATGCAAAGTTTGATGGGTCTACGGCCTCTCCTTTAGGAGTTATAGCTGTTTAAAGTTTTGCTATCTTTCAGATCGAATTGCGAGAGAACCAGACATCGCACAACAATAATGTTTAGTGTTTTGGAAAGCTGGTCGCGTGTAGAATTACTGTGCGAAGTTTCATGCTTCTAGCATTAGTTTTACGGATTTTCAATATGCAAAGTTTGATGGGTCTACGGCCTCTCCTTTAGGAGTTATAGCTGTTTAAAGTTTTGCTATCTTTCAGATCGAATTGCGAGAGAACCAGACATCGCACAACAATAATGATTAGTGTTTTGGAAAGCTGGTCGTGTGTAGAATTACTGTGCGAAGTTTCATGCTTCTAGCATTAGTTTTACGGATTTTTAATATGCAAAGTTTGATGGGTCTACGGCCTCTCCTTTAGGAGTTATAGCTGTTTAAAGTTTTGCTATCTTTCAGATCGAATTGCGAGAGAACCAGACATCGCACAACAATAACGATTAGTGTTTTGGAAAGCTGGTCGTGTGTAGAATTACTGTGCGAAGTTTCATGCTTCTAGCATTAGTTTTACGGATTTTCAATATGCAAAGTTTGATGGGTCTACGGCCTCTCCTTTAGGAGTTATAGCTGTTTAAAGTTTTGCTATCTTTCAGATCGAATTGCGAGAGAACCAGACATCGCACAACAATAATGATTAGTGTTTTGGAAAGCTGGTCGCGTGTAGAATTACTGTGCGAAGTTTCATGCTTCTAGCATTAGTTTTACGGATTTTCAATATGCAAAGTTTGATGGGTCTACGGCCTCTCCTTTAGGAGTTATAGCTGTTTAAAGTTTTGCTATCTTTCAGATCGAATTGCGAGAGAACCAGACATCGCACAACAATAACGATTAGTGTTTTGGAAAGCTGGTCGTGTGTAGAATTACTGTGCGAAGTTTCATGCTTCTAGCATTAGTTTTACGGATTTTCAATATGCAAAGTTTGATGGGTCTACGGCCTCTCCTTTAGGAGTTATAGCTGTTTAAAGTTTTGCTATCTTTCAGATCGAATTGCGAGAGAACCAGACATCGCACAACAATAACGATTAGTGTTTTGGAAAGCTGGTCGCGTGTAGAATTACTGTGCGAAGTTTCATGCTTCTAGCATTAGTTTTACGGATTTTCAATATGCAAAGTTTGATGGGTCTACGGCCTCTCCTTTAGGAGTTATAGCTGTTTAAAGTTTTGCTATCTTTCAGATCGAATTGCGAGAGAACCAGACATCGCACAACAATAACGATTAGTGTTTTGGAAAGCTGGTCGTGTGTAGAATTACTGTGCGAAGTTTCATGCTTCTAGCATTAGTTTTACGGATTTTCAATATGCAAAGTTTGATGGGTCTACGGCCTCTCCTTTAGGAGTTATAGCTGTTTAAAGTTTTGCTATCTTTCAGATCGAATTGCGAGAGAACCAGACATCGCACAACAATAACGATTCGTGTTTTGGAAAGCTGGTCGTGTGTAGAATTACTGTGCGAAGTTTCATGCTTCTAGCATTAGTTTTACGGATTTTCAATA
This sequence comes from Myopa testacea, assembly GCA_949629155.1. Taxonomy (NCBI): domain Eukaryota; kingdom Metazoa; phylum Arthropoda; class Insecta; order Diptera; family Conopidae; genus Myopa; species Myopa testacea. The sequence goes on along the minus strand of OX451348.1, from coordinate 14,509,876 downwards.
TGCAAAGTTTGATGGGTCTACGGCCTCTCCTTTAGGAGTTATAGCTGTTTAAAGTTTTGCTATCTTTCAGATCGAATTGCGAGAGAACCAGACATCGCACAACAATAACGATTAGTGTTTTGGAAAGCTGGTCGCGTGTAGAATTACTGTGCGAAGTTTCATGCTTCTAGCATTAGTTTTACGGATTTTCAATATGCAAAGTTTGATGGGTCTACGGCCTCTCCTTTAGGAGTTATAGCTGTTTAAAGTTTTGCTATCTTTCAGATCGAATTGCGAGAGAACCAGACATCGCACAACAATAATGATTAGTGTTTTGGAAAGCTGGTCGTGTGTAGAATTACTGTGCGAAGTTTCATGCTGCTAGCATTAGTTTTACGGATTTTCAATATGCAAAGTTTGATGGGTCTACGGCCTCTCCTTTAGGAGTTATAGCTGTTTAAAGTTTTGCTATCTTTCAGATCGAATTGCGAGAGAACCAGACATCGCACAACAATAATGATTAGTGTTTTGGAAAGCTGGTCGCGTGTAGAATTACTGTGCGAAGTTTCATGCTTCTAGCATTAGTTTTACGGATTTTCAATATGCAAAGTTTGATGGGTCTACGGCCTCTCCTTTAGGAGTTATAGCTGTTTAAAGTTTTGCTATCTTTCAGATCGAATTGCGAGAGAACCAGACATCGCACAACAATAACGATTAGTGTTTTGGAAAGCTGGTCGTGTGTAGAATTACTGTGCGAAGTTTCATGCTTCTAGCATTAGTTTTACGGATTTTCAATATGCAAAGTTTGATGGGTCTACGGCCTCTCCTTTAGGAGTTATAGCTGTTTAAAGTTTTGCTATCTTTCAGATCGAATTGCGAGAGAACCAGACATCGCACAACAATAACGATTCGTGTTTTGGAAAGCTGGTCGTGTGTAGAATTACTGTGCGAAGTTTCATGCTTCTAGCATTAGTTTTACGGATTTTCAATATGCAAAGTTTGATGGGTCTACGGCCTCTCCTTTAGGAGTTATAGCTGTTTAAAGTTTTGCTATCTTTCAGATCGAATTGCGAGAGAACCAGACATCGCACAACAATAACGATTAGTGTTTTGGAAAGCTGGTCGCGTGTAGAATTACTGTGCGAAGTTTCATGCTTCTAGCATTAGTTTTACGGATTTTCAATATGCAAAGTTTGATGGGTCTACGGCCTCTCCTTTAGGAGTTATAGCTGTTTAAAGTTTTGCTATCTTTCAGATCGAATTGCGAGAGAACCAGACATCGCACAACAATAATGATTAGTGTTTTGGAAAGCTGGTCGTGTGTAGAATTACTGTGCGAAGTTTCATGCTGCTAGCATTAGTTTTACGGATTTTCAATATGCAAAGTTTGATGGGTCTACGGCCTCTCCTTTAGGAGTTATAGCTGTTTAAAGTTTTGCTATCTTTCAGATCGAATTGCGAGAGAACCAGACATCGCACAACAATAATGATTAGTGTTTTGGAAAGCTGGTCGCGTGTAGAATTACTGTGCGAAGTTTCATGCTTCTAGCATTAGTTTTACGGATTTTCAATATGCAAAGTTTGATGGGTCTACGGCCTCTCCTTTAGGAGTTATAGCTGTTTAAAGTTTTGCTATCTTTCAGATCGAATTGCGAGAGAACCAGACATCGCACAACAATAATGTTTAGTGTTTTGGAAAGCTGGTCGTGTGTAGAATTACTGTGCGAAGTTTCATGCTTCTAGCATTATTTTTACGGATTTTCAATATGCAAAGTTTGATGGGTCTACGGCCTCTCCTTTAGGAGTTATAGCTGTTTAAAGTTTTGCTATCTTTCAGATCGAATTGTGGGAGAACCAGACATCGCACAACAATAATGATTAGTGTTTTGGAAAGCTGGTCGCGTGTAGAATTACTGTGTGAAGTTTCATGCTTCTAGCATTAGTTTTACGGATTTTCAATATGCAAAGTTTGATGGGTCTACGGCCTCTCCTTTAGGAGTTATAGCTGTTTAAAGTTTTGCTATCTTTCAGATCGAATTGCGAGAGAACCAGACATCGCACAACAATAATGATTAGTGTTTTGGAAAGCTGGTCGTGTGTAGAATTACTGTGCGAAGTTTCATGCTGCTAGCATTAGTTTTACGGATTTTTAATATGCAAAGTTTGATGGGTCTACGGCCTCTCCTTTAGGAGTTATAGCTGTTTAAAGTTTTGCTATCTTTCAGATCGAATTGCGAGAGAACCAGACATCGCACAACAATAACGATTAGTGTTTTGGAAAGCTGGTCGTGTGTAGAATTACTGTGCGAAGTTTCATGCTTCTAGCATGAAGTTCTAGTTCTAGTTTTACGGATTTTCAATATGCAAAGTTTGATGGGTCTACGGCCTCTCCTTTAGGAGTTATAGCTGTTTAAAGTTTTGCTATCTTTCAGATCGAATTGCGAGAGAACCAGACATCGCACAACAATAATGTTTAGTGTTTTGGAAAGCTGGTCGCGTGTAGAATTACTGTGCGAAGTTTCATGCTTCTAGCATTATTTTTACGGATTTTCAATATGCAAAGTTTGATGGGTCTACGGCCTCTCCTTTAGGAGTTATAGCTGTTTAAAGTTTTGCTATCTTTCAGATCGAATTGCGAGAGAACCAGACATCGCACAACAATAATGATTAGTGTTTTGGAAAGCTGGTCGCGTGTAGAATTACTGTGCGAAGTTTCATGCTTCTAGCATTAGTTTTACGGATTTTCAATATGCAAAGTTTGATGGGTCTACGGCCTCTCCTTTAGGAGTTATAGCTGTTTAAAGTTTTGCTATCTTTCAGATCGAATTGCGAGAGAACCAGACATCGCACAACAATAATGTTTAGTGTTTTGGAAAGCTGGTCGCGTGTAGAATTACTGTGCGAAGTTTCATGCTTCTAGCATTATTTTTACGGATTTTCAATATGCAAAGTTTGATGGGTCTACGGCCTCTCCTTTAGGAGTTATAGCTGTTTAAAGTTTTGCTATCTTTCAGATCGAATTGCGAGAGAACCAGACATCGCACAACAATAATGATTAGTGTTTTGGAAAGCTGGTCGCGTGTAGAATTACTGTGCGAAGTTTCATGCTTCTAGCATTAGTTTTACGGATTTTCAATATGCAAAGTTTGATGGGTCTACGGCCTCTCCTTTAGGAGTTATAGCTGTTTAAAGTTTTGCTATCTTTCAGATCGAATTGCGAGAGAACCAGACATCGCACAACAATAATGATTAGTGTTTTGGAAAGCTGGTCGTGTGTAGAATTACTGTGCGAAGTTTCATGCTTCTAGCATTATTTTTACGGATTTTCAATATGCAAAGTTTGATGGGTCTACGGCCTCTCCTTTAGGAGTTATAGCTGTTTAAAGTTTTGCTATCTTTCAGATCGAATTGCGAGAGAACCAGACATCGCACAACAATAATGTTTAGTGTTTTGGAAAGCTGGTCGTGTGTAGAATTACTGTGCGAAGTTTCATGCTTCTAGCATTATTTTTACGGATTTTCAATATGCAAAGTTTGATGGGTCTACGGCCTCTCCTTTAGGAGTTATAGCTGTTTAAAGTTTTGCTATCTTTCAGATCGAATTGCGAGAGAACCAGACATCGCACAACAATAATGATTAGTGTTTTGGAAAGCTGGTCGCGTGTAGAATTACTGTGCGAAGTTTCATGCTTCTAGCATTAGTTTTACGGATTTTCAATATGCAAAGTTTGATGGGTCTACGGCCTCTCCTTTAGGAGTTATAGCTGTTTAAAGTTTTGCTATCTTTCAGATCGAATTGCGAGAGAACCAGACATCGCACAACAATAATGTTTAGTGTTTTGGAAAGCTGGTCGCGTGTAGAATTACTGTGCGAAGTTTCATGCTTCTAGCATTATTTTTACGGATTTTCAATATGCAAAGTTTGATGGGTCTACGGCCTCTCCTTTAGGAGTTATAGCTGTTTAAAGTTTTGCTATCTTTCAGATCGAATTGCGAGAGAACCAGACATCGCACAACAATAATGATTAGTGTTTTGGAAAGCTGGTCGTGTGTAGAATTACTGTGCGAAGTTTCATGCTTCTAGCATTATTTTTACGGATTTTCAATATGCAAAGTTTGATGGGTCTACGGCCTCTCCTTTAGGAGTTATAGCTGTTTAAAGTTTTGCTATCTTTCAGATCGAATTGCGAGAGAACCAGACATCGCACAACAATAATGTTTAGTGTTTTGGAAAGCTGGTCGTGTGTAGAATTACTGTGCGAAGTTTCATGCTTCTAGCATTATTTTTACGGATTTTCAATATGCAAAGTTTGATGGGTCTACGGCCTCTCCTTTAGGAGTTATAGCTGTTTAAAGTTTTGCTATCTTTCAGATCGAATTGCGAGAGAACCAGACATCGCACAACAATAATGCTTAGTGTTTTGGAAAGCTGGTCGCGTGTAGAATTACTGTTTCATGCTAGCATTATTTTTACGGATTTTCAATATGCAAAGTTTGATGGGTCTACGGCCTCTCCTTTAGGAGTTATAGCTGTTTAAAGTTTTGCTATCTTTCAGATCGAATTGCGAGAGAACCAGACATCGCACAACAATAATGATTAGTGTTTTGGAAAGCTGGTCGCGTGTAGAATTACTGTGCGAAGTTTCATGCTTCTAGCATTAGTTTTACGGATTTTCAATATGCAAAGTTTGATGGGTCTACGGCCTCTCCTTTAGGAGTTATAGCTGTTTAAAGTTTTGCTATCTTTCAGATCGAATTGCGAGAGAACCAGACATCGCACAACAATAATGTTTAGTGTTTTGGAAAGCTGGTCGTGTGTAGAATTACTGTGCGAAGTTTCATGCTTCTAGCATTATTTTTACGGATTTTCAATATGCAAAGTTTGATGGGTCTACGGCCTCTCCTTTAGGAGTTATAGCTGTTTAAAGTTTTGCTATCTTTCAGATCGAATTGTGGGAGAACCAGACATCGCACAACAATAATGATTAGTGTTTTGGAAAGCTGGTCGCGTGTAGAATTACTGTGCGAAGTTTCATGCTTCTAGCATTAGTTTTACGGATTTTCAATATGCAAACTTTGATGGGTCTACGGCCTCTCCTTTAGGAGTTATAGCTGTTTAAAGTTTTGCTATCTTTCAGATCGAATTGCGAGAGAACCAGACATCGCACAACAATAATGTTTAGTGTTTTGGAAAGCTGGTCGTGTGTAGAATTACTGTGCGAAGTTTCATGCTTCTAGCATTATTTTTACGGATTTTCAATATGCAAAGTTTGATGGGTCTACGGCCTCTCCTTTAGGAGTTATAGCTGTTTAAAGTTTTGCTATCTTTCAGATCGAATTGCGAGAGAACCAGACATCGCACAACAATAATGATTAGTGTTTTGGAAAGCTGGTCGCGTGTAGAATTACTGTGCGAAGTTTCATGCTTCTAGCATTAGTTTTACGGATTTTCAATATGCAAAGTTTGATGGGTCTACGGCCTCTCCTTTAGGAGTTATAGCTGTTTAAAGTTTTGCTATCTTTCAGATCGAATTGCGAGAGAACCAGACATCGCACAACAATAATGTTTAGTGTTTTGGAAAGCTGGTCGCGTGTAGAATTACTGTGCGAAGTTTCATGCTTCTAGCATTAGTTTTACGGATTTTCAATATGCAAAGTTTGATGGGTCTACGGCCTCTCCTTTAGGAGTTATAGCTGTTTAAAGTTTTGCTATCTTTCAGATCGAATTGCGAGAGAACCAGACATCGCACAACAATAATGATTAGTGTTTTGGAAAGCTGGTCGTGTGTAGAATTACTGTGCGAAGTTTCATGCTTCTAGCATTATTTTTACGGATTTTCAATATGCAAAGTTTGATGGGTCTACGGCCTCTCCTTTAGGAGTTATAGCTGTTTAAAGTTTTGCTATCTTTCAGATCGAATTGCGAGAGAACCAGACATCGCACAACAATAATGTTTAGTGTTTTGGAAAGCTGGTCGTGTGTAGAATTACTGTGCGAAGTTTCATGCTTCTAGCATTATTTTTACGGATTTTCAATATGCAAAGTTTGATGGGTCTACGGCCTCTCCTTTAGGAGTTATAGCTGTTTAAAGTTTTGCTATCTTTCAGATCGAATTGCGAGAGAACCAGACATCGCACAACAATAATGCTTAGTGTTTTGGAAAGCTGGTCGCGTGTAGAATTACTGTTTCATGCTAGCATTATTTTTACGGATTTTCAATATGCAAAGTTTGATGGGTCTACGGCCTCTCCTTTAGGAGTTATAGCTGTTTAAAGTTTTGCTATCTTTCAGATCGAATTGCGAGAGAACCAGACATCGCACAACAATAATGATTAGTGTTTTGGAAAGCTGGTCGCGTGTAGAATTACTGTGCGAAGTTTCATGCTTCTAGCATTATTTTTACGGATTTTCAATATGCAAAGTTTGATGGGTCTACGGCCTCTCCTTTAGGAGTTATAGCTGTTTAAAGTTTTGCTATCTTTCAGATCGAATTGCGAGAGAACCAGACATCGCACAACAATAATGTTTAGTGTTTTGGAAAGCTGGTCGTGTGTAGAATTACTGTGCGAAGTTTCATGCTTCTAGCATTATTTTTACGGATTTTCAATATGCAAAGTTTGATGGGTCTACGGCCTCTCCTTTAGGAGTTATAGCTGTTTAAAGTTTTGCTATCTTTCAGATCGAATTGCGAGAGAACCAGACATCGCACAACAATAATGCTTAGTGTTTTGGAAAGCTGGTCGCGTGTAGAATTACTGTTTCATGCTAGCATTATTTTTACGGATTTTCAATATGCAAAGTTTGATGGGTCTACGGCCTCTCCTTTAGGAGTTATAGCTGTTTAAAGTTTTGCTATCTTTCAGATCGAATTGCGAGAGAACCAGACATCGCACAACAATAATGATTAGTGTTTTGGAAAGCTGGTCGCGTGTAGAATTACTGTGCGAAGTTTCATGCTTCTAGCATTAGTTTTACGGATTTTCAATATGCAAAGTTTGATGGGTCTACGGCCTCTCCTTTAGGAGTTATAGCTGTTTAAAGTTTTGCTATCTTTCAGATCGAATTGCGAGAGAACCAGACATCGCACAACAATAATGATTAGTGTTTTGGAAAGCTGGTCGTGTGTAGAATTACTGTGCGAAGTTTCATGCTTCTAGCATTATTTTTACGGATTTTCAATATGCAAAGTTTGATGGGTCTACGGCCTCTCCTTTAGGAGTTATAGCTGTTTAAAGTTTTGCTATCTTTCAGATCGAATTGCGAGAGAACCAGACATCGCACAACAATAATGTTTAGTGTTTTGGAAAGCTGGTCGTGTGTAGAATTACTGTGCGAAGTTTCATGCTTCTAGCATTATTTTTACGGATTTTCAATATGCAAACTTTGATGGGTCTACGGCCTCTCCTTTAGGAGTTATAGCTGTTTAAAGTTTTGCTATCTTTCAGATCGAATTGCGAGAGAACCAGACATCGCACAACAATAATGCTTAGTGTTTTGGAAAGCTGGTCGCGTGTAGAATTACTGTTTCATGCTAGCATTATTTTTACGGATTTTCAATATGCAAAGTTTGATGGGTCTACGGCCTCTCCTTTAGGAGTTATAGCTGTTTAAAGTTTTGCTATCTTTCAGATCGAATTGCGAGAGAACCAGACATCGCACAACAATAATGATTAGTGTTTTGGAAAGCTGGTCGCGTGTAGAATTACTGTGCGAAGTTTCATGCTTCTAGCATTATTTTTACGGATTTTCAATATGCAAAGTTTGATGGGTCTACGGCCTCTCCTTTAGGAGTTATAGCTGTTTAAAGTTTTGCTATCTTTCAGATCGAATTGCGAGAGAACCAGACATCGCACAACAATAATGTTTAGTGTTTTGGAAAGCTGGTCGTGTGTAGAATTACTGTGCGAAGTTTCATGCTTCTAGCATTATTTTTACGGATTTTCAATATGCAAAGTTTGATGGGTCTACGGCCTCTCCTTTAGGAGTTATAGCTGTTTAAAGTTTTGCTATCTTTCAGATCGAATTGCGAGAGAACCAGACATCGCACAACAATAATGCTTAGTGTTTTGGAAAGCTGGTCGCGTGTAGAATTACTGTTTCATGCTAGCATTATTTTTACGGATTTTCAATATGCAAAGTTTGATGGGTCTACGGCCTCTCCTTTAGGAGTTATAGCTGTTTAAAGTTTTGCTATCTTTCAGATCGAATTGCGAGAGAACCAGACATCGCACAACAATAATGATTAGTGTTTTGGAAAGCTGGTCGCGTGTAGAATTACTGTGCGAAGTTTCATGCTTCTAGCATTAGTTTTACGGATTTTCAATATGCAAAGTTTGATGGGTCTACGGCCTCTCCTTTAGGAGTTATAGCTGTTTAAAGTTTTGCTATCTTTCAGATCGAATTGCGAGAGAACCAGACATCGCACAACAATAATGTTTAGTGTTTTGGAAAGCTGGTCGTGTGTAGAATTACTGTGCGAAGTTTCATGCTTCTAGCATTATTTTTACGGATTTTCAATATGCAAAGTTTGATGGGTCTACGGCCTCTCCTTTAGGAGTTATAGCTGTTTAAAGTTTTGCTATCTTTCAGATCGAATTGTGGGAGAACCAGACATCGCACAACAATAATGATTAGTGTTTTGGAAAGCTGGTCGCGTGTAGAATTACTGTGCGAAGTTTCATGCTTCTAGCATTAGTTTTACGGATTTTCAATATGCAAAGTTTGATGGGTCTACGGCCTCTCCTTTAGGAGTTATAGCTGTTTAAAGTTTTGCTATCTTTCAGATCGAATTGCGAGAGAACCAGACATCGCACAACAATAATGTTTAGTGTTTTGGAAAGCTGGTCGTGTGTAGAATTACTGTGCGAAGTTTCATGCTTCTAGCATTATTTTTACGGATTTTCAATATGCAAAGTTTGATGGGTCTACGGCCTCTCCTTTAGGAGTTATAGCTGTTTAAAGTTTTGCTATCTTTCAGATCGAATTGCGAGAGAACCAGACATCGCACAACAATAATGATTAGTGTTTTGGAAAGCTGGTCGCGTGTAGAATTACTGTGCGAAGTTTCATGCTTCTAGCATTAGTTTTACGGATTTTCAATATGCAAAGTTTGATGGGTCTACGGCCTCTCCTTTAGGAGTTATAGCTGTTTAAAGTTTTGCTATCTTTCAGATCGAATTGCGAGAGAACCAGACATCGCACAACAATAATGTTTAGTGTTTTGGAAAGCTGGTCGCGTGTAGAATTACTGTGCGAAGTTTCATGCTTCTAGCATTATTTTTACGGATTTTCAATATGCAAAGTTTGATGGGTCTACGGCCTCTCCTTTAGGAGTTATAGCTGTTTAAAGTTTTGCTATCTTTCAGATCGAATTGCGAGAGAACCAGACATCGCACAACAATAATGATTAGTGTTTTGGAAAGCTGGTCGCGTGTAGAATTACTGTGCGAAGTTTCATGCTTCTAGCATTAGTTTTACGGATTTTCAATATGCAAAGTTTGATGGGTCTACGGCCTCTCCTTTAGGAGTTATAGCTGTTTAAAGTTTTGCTATCTTTCAGATCGAATTGCGAGAGAACCAGACATCGCACAACAATAATGATTAGTGTTTTGGAAAGCTGGTCGTGTGTAGAATTACTGTGCGAAGTTTCATGCTTCTAGCATTATTTTTACGGATTTTCAATATGCAAAGTTTGATGGGTCTACGGCCTCTCCTTTAGGAGTTATAGCTGTTTAAAGTTTTGCTATCTTTCAGATCGAATTGCGAGAGAACCAGACATCGCACAACAATAATGTTTAGTGTTTTGGAAAGCTGGTCGTGTGTAGAATTACTGTGCGAAGTTTCATGCTTCTAGCATTATTTTTACGGATTTTCAATATGCAAAGTTTGATGGGTCTACGGCCTCTCCTTTAGGAGTTATAGCTGTTTAAAGTTTTGCTATCTTTCAGATCGAATTGCGAGAGAACCAGACATCGCACAACAATAATGCTTAGTGTTTTGGAAAGCTGGTCGCGTGTAGAATTACTGTTTCATGCTAGCATTATTTTTACGGATTTTCAATATGCAAAGTTTGATGGGTCTACGGCCTCTCCTTTAGGAGTTATAGCTGTTTAAAGTTTTGCTATCTTTCAGATCGAATTGCGAGAGAACCAGACATCGCACAACAATAATGATTAGTGTTTTGGAAAGCTGGTCGCGTGTAGAATTACTGTGCGAAGTTTCATGCTTCTAGCATTAGTTTTACGGATTTTCAATATGCAAAGTTTGATGGGTCTACGGCCTCTCCTTTAGGAGTTATAGCTGTTTAAAGTTTTGCTATCTTTCAGATCGAATTGCGAGAGAACCAGACATCGCACAACAATAATGTTTAGTGTTTTGGAAAGCTGGTCGCGTGTAGAATTACTGTGCGAAGTTTCATGCTTCTAGCATTAGTTTTACGGATTTTCAATATGCAAAGTTTGATGGGTCTACGGCCTCTCCTTTAGGAGTTATAGCTGTTTAAAGTTTTGCTATCTTTCAGATCGAATTGCGAGAGAACCAGACATCGCACAACAATAATGATTAGTGTTTTGGAAAGCTGGTCGTGTGTAGAATTACTGTGCGAAGTTTCATGCTTCTAGCATTAGTTTTACGGATTTTTAATATGCAAAGTTTGATGGGTCTACGGCCTCTCCTTTAGGAGTTATAGCTGTTTAAAGTTTTGCTATCTTTCAGATCGAATTGCGAGAGAACCAGACATCGCACAACAATAACGATTAGTGTTTTGGAAAGCTGGTCGTGTGTAGAATTACTGTGCGAAGTTTCATGCTTCTAGCATTAGTTTTACGGATTTTCAATATGCAAAGTTTGATGGGTCTACGGCCTCTCCTTTAGGAGTTATAGCTGTTTAAAGTTTTGCTATCTTTCAGATCGAATTGCGAGAGAACCAGACATCGCACAACAATAATGATTAGTGTTTTGGAAAGCTGGTCGCGTGTAGAATTACTGTGCGAAGTTTCATGCTTCTAGCATTAGTTTTACGGATTTTCAATATGCAAAGTTTGATGGGTCTACGGCCTCTCCTTTAGGAGTTATAGCTGTTTAAAGTTTTGCTATCTTTCAGATCGAATTGCGAGAGAACCAGACATCGCACAACAATAACGATTAGTGTTTTGGAAAGCTGGTCGTGTGTAGAATTACTGTGCGAAGTTTCATGCTTCTAGCATTAGTTTTACGGATTTTCAATATGCAAAGTTTGATGGGTCTACGGCCTCTCCTTTAGGAGTTATAGCTGTTTAAAGTTTTGCTATCTTTCAGATCGAATTGCGAGAGAACCAGACATCGCACAACAATAACGATTAGTGTTTTGGAAAGCTGGTCGCGTGTAGAATTACTGTGCGAAGTTTCATGCTTCTAGCATTAGTTTTACGGATTTTCAATATGCAAAGTTTGATGGGTCTACGGCCTCTCCTTTAGGAGTTATAGCTGTTTAAAGTTTTGCTATCTTTCAGATCGAATTGCGAGAGAACCAGACATCGCACAACAATAACGATTAGTGTTTTGGAAAGCTGGTCGTGTGTAGAATTACTGTGCGAAGTTTCATGCTTCTAGCATTAGTTTTACGGATTTTCAATATGCAAAGTTTGATGGGTCTACGGCCTCTCCTTTAGGAGTTATAGCTGTTTAAAGTTTTGCTATCTTTCAGATCGAATTGCGAGAGAACCAGACATCGCACAACAATAACGATTCGTGTTTTGGAAAGCTGGTCGTGTGTAGAATTACTGTGCGAAGTTTCATGCTTCTAGCATTAGTTTTACGGATTTTCAATATGCAAAGTTTGATGGGTCTACGGCCTCTCCTTTAGGAGTTATAGCTGTTTAAAGTTTTGCTATCTTTCAGATCGAATTGCGAGAGAACCAGACATCGCACAACAATAACGATTAGTGTTTTGGAAAGCTGGTCGCGTGTAGAATTACTGTGCGAAGTTTCATGCTTCTAGCATTAGTTTTACGGATTTTCAATATGCAAAGTTTGATGGGTCTACGGCCTCTCCTTTAGGAGTTATAGCTGTTTAAAGTTTTGCTATCTTTCAGATCGAATTGCGAGAGAACCAGACATCGCACAACAATAATGATTAGTGTTTTGGAAAGCTGGTCGTGTGTAGAATTACTGTGCGAAGTTTCATGCTGCTAGCATTAGTTTTACGGATTTTCAATATGCAAAGTTTGATGGGTCTACGGCCTCTCCTTTAGGAGTTATAGCTGTTTAAAGTTTTGCTATCTTTCAGATCGAATTGCGAGAGAACCAGACATCGCACAACAATAATGATTAGTGTTTTGGAAAGCTGGTCGCGTGTAGAATTACTGTGCGAAGTTTCATGCTTCTAGCATTAGTTTTACGGATTTTCAATATGCAAAGTTTGATGGGTCTACGGCCTCTCCTTTAGGAGTTATAGCTGTTTAAAGTTTTGCTATCTTTCAGATCGAATTGCGAGAGAACCAGACATCGCACAACAATAACGATTAGTGTTTTGGAAAGCTGGTCGTGTGTAGAATTACTGTGCGAAGTTTCATGCTTCTAGCATTAGTTTTACGGATTTTCAATATGCAAAGTTTGATGGGTCTACGGCCTCTCCTTTAGGAGTTATAGCTGTTTAAAGTTTTGCTATCTTTCAGATCGAATTGCGAGAGAACCAGACATCGCACAACAATAACGATTAGTGTTTTGGAAAGCTGGTCGCGTGTAGAATTACTGTGCGAAGTTTCATGCTTCTAGCATTAGTTTTACGGATTTTCAATATGCAAAGTTTGATGGGTCTACGGCCTCTCCTTTAGGAGTTATAGCTGTTTAAAGTTTTGCTATCTTTCAGATCGAATTGCGAGAGAACCAGACATCGCACAACAATAATGCTTAGTGTTTTGGAAAGCTGGTCGCGTGTAGAATTACTGTTTCATGCTAGCATTATTTTTACGGATTTTCAATATGCAAAGTTTGATGGGTCTACGGCCTCTCCTTTAGGAGTTATAGCTGTTTAAAGTTTTGCTATCTTTCAGATCGAATTGCGAGAGAACCAGACATCGCACAACAATAATGATTAGTGTTTTGGAAAGCTGGTCGCGTGTAGAATTACTGTGCGAAGTTTCATGCTTCTAGCATTAGTTTTACGGATTTTCAATATGCAAAGTTTGATGGGTCTACGGCCTCTCCTTTAGGAGTTATAGCTGTTTAAAGTTTTGCTATCTTTCAGATCGAATTGCGAGAGAACCAGACATCGCACAACAATAATGTTTAGTGTTTTGGAAAGCTGGTCGTGTGTAGAATTACTGTGCGAAGTTTCATGCTTCTAGCATTATTTTTACGGATTTTCAATATGCAAAGTTTGATGGGTCTACGGCCTCTCCTTTAGGAGTTATAGCTGTTTAAAGTTTTGCTATCTTTCAGATCGAATTGTGGGAGAACCAGACATCGCACAACAATAATGATTAGTGTTTTGGAAAGCTGGTCGCGTGTAGAATTACTGTGCGAAGTTTCATGCTTCTAGCATTAGTTTTACGGATTTTCAATATGCAAAGTTTGATGGGTCTACGGCCTCTCCTTTAGGAGTTATAGCTGTTTAAAGTTTTGCTATCTTTCAGATCGAATTGCGAGAGAACCAGACATCGCACAACAATAATGTTTAGTGTTTTGGAAAGCTGGTCGCGTGTAGAATTACTGTGCGAAGTTTCATGCTTCTAGCATTAGTTTTACGGATTTTCAATATGCAAAGTTTGATGGGTCTACGGCCTCTCCTTTAGGAGTTATAGCTGTTTAAAGTTTTGCTATCTTTCAGATCGAATTGCGAGAGAACCAGACATCGCACAACAATAATGATTAGTGTTTTGGAAAGCTGGTCGTGTGTAGAATTACTGTGCGAAGTTTCATGCTTCTAGCATTAGTTTTACGGATTTTTAATATGCAAAGTTTGATGGGTCTACGGCCTCTCCTTTAGGAGTTATAGCTGTTTAAAGTTTTGCTATCTTTCAGATCGAATTGCGAGAGAACCAGACATCGCACAACAATAACGATTAGTGTTTTGGAAAGCTGGTCGTGTGTAGAATTACTGTGCGAAGTTTCATGCTTCTAGCATTAGTTTTACGGATTTTCAATATGCAAAGTTTGATGGGTCTACGGCCTCTCCTTTAGGAGTTATAGCTGTTTAAAGTTTTGCTATCTTTCAGATCGAATTGCGAGAGAACCAGACATCGCACAACAATAACGATTAGTGTTTTGGAAAGCTGGTCGCGTGTAGAATTACTGTGCGAAGTTTCATGCTTCTAGCATTAGTTTTACGGATTTTCAATATGCAAAGTTTGATGGGTCTACGGCCTCTCCTTTAGGAGTTATAGCTGTTTAAAGTTTTGCTATCTTTCAGATCGAATTGCGAGAGAACCAGACATCGCACAACAATAATGATTAGTGTTTTGGAAAGCTGGTCGTGTGTAGAATTACTGTGCGAAGTTTCATGCTGCTAGCATTAGTTTTACGGATTTTCAATATGCAAAGTTTGATGGGTCTACGGCCTCTCCTTTAGGAGTTATAGCTGTTTAAAGTTTTGCTATCTTTCAGATCGAATTGCGAGAGAACCAGACATCGCACAACAATAATGATTAGTGTTTTGGAAAGCTGGTCGCGTGTAGAATTACTGTGCGAAGTTTCATGCTTCTAGCATTAGTTTTACGGATTTTCAATATGCAAAGTTTGATGGGTCTACGGCCTCTCCTTTAGGAGTTATAGCTGTTTAAAGTTTTGCTATCTTTCAGATCGAATTGCGAGAGAACCAGACATCGCACAACAATAACGATTAGTGTTTTGGAAAGCTGGTCGTGTGTAGAATTACTGTGCGAAGTTTCATGCTTCTAGCATTAGTTTTACGGATTTTCAATATGCAAAGTTTGATGGGTCTACGGCCTCTCCTTTAGGAGTTATAGCTGTTTAAAGTTTTGCTATCTTTCAGATCGAATTGCGAGAGAACCAGACATCGCACAACAATAACGATTAGTGTTTTGGAAAGCTGGTCGCGTGTAGAATTACTGTGCGAAGTTTCATGCTTCTAGCATTAGTTTTACGGATTTTCAATATGCAAAGTTTGATGGGTCTACGGCCTCTCCTTTAGGAGTTATAGCTGTTTAAAGTTTTGCTATCTTTCAGATCGAATTGCGAGAGAACCAGACATCGCACAACAATAACGATTAGTGTTTTGGAAAGCTGGTCGTGTGTAGAATTACTGTGCGAAGTTTCATGCTTCTAGCATTAGTTTTACGGATTTTCAATATGCAAAGTTTGATGGGTCTACGGCCTCTCCTTTAGGAGTTATAGCTGTTTAAAGTTTTGCTATCTTTCAGATCGAATTGCGAGAGAACCAGACATCGCACAACAATAACGATTAGTGTTTTGGAAAGCTGGTCGTGTGTAGAATTACTGTGCGAAGTTTCATGCTTCTAGCATTAGTTTTACGGATTTTCAATATGCAAAGTTTGATGGGTCTACGGCCTCTCCTTTAGGAGTTATAGCTGTTTAAAGTTTTGCTATCTTTCAGATCGAATTGCGAGAGAACCAGACATCGCACAACAATAATGTTTAGTGTTTTGGAAAGCTGGTCGCGTGTAGAATTACTGTGCGAAGTTTCATGCTTCTAGCATTAGTTTTACGGATTTTCAATATGCAAAGTTTGATGGGTCTACGGCCTCTCCTTTAGGAGTTATAGCTGTTTAAAGTTTTGCTATCTTTCAGATCGAATTGCGAGAGAACCAGACATCGCACAACAATAATGATTAGTGTTTTGGAAAGCTGGTCGTGTGTAGAATTACTGTGCGAAGTTTCATGCTGCTAGCATTAGTTTTACGGATTTTTAATATGCAAAGTTTGATGGGTCTACGGCCTCTCCTTTAGGAGTTATAGCTGTTTAAAGTTTTGCTATCTTTCAGATCGAATTGCGAGAGAACCAGACATCGCACAACAATAACGATTAGTGTTTTGGAAAGCTGGTCGTGTGTAGAATTACTGTGCGAAGTTTCATGCTTCTAGCATTAGTTTTACGGATTTTCAATATGCAAAGTTTGATGGGTCTACGGCCTCTCCTTTAGGAGTTATAGCTGTTTAAAGTTTTGCTATCTTTCAGATCGAATTGCGAGAGAACCAGACATCGCACAACAATAATGATTAGTGTTTTGGAAAGCTGGTCGCGTGTAGAATTACTGTGCGAAGTTTCATGCTTCTAGCATTAGTTTTACGGATTTTCAATATGCAAAGTTTGATGGGTCTACGGCCTCTCCTTTAGGAGTTATAGCTGTTTAAAGTTTTGCTATCTTTCAGATCGAATTGCGAGAGAACCAGACATCGCACAACAATAATGATTAGTGTTTTGGAAAGCTGGTCGTGTGTAGAATTACTGTGCGAAGTTTCATGCTTCTAGCATTAGTTTTACGGATTTTCAATATGCAAAGTTTGATGGGTCTACGGCCTCTCCTTTAGGAGTTATAGCTGTTTAAAGTTTTGCTATCTTTCAGATCGAATTGCGAGAGAACCAGACATCGCACAACAATAACGATTAGTGTTTTGGAAAGCTGGTCGCGTGTAGAATTACTGTGCGAAGTTTCATGCTTCTAGCATTAGTTTTACGGATTTTCAATATGCAAAGTTTGATGGGTCTACGGCCTCTCCTTTAGGAGTTATAGCTGTTTAAAGTTTTGCTATCTTTCAGATCGAATTGCGAGAGAACCAGACATCGCACAACAATAACGATTAGTGTTTTGGAAAGCTGGTCGTGTGTAGAATTACTGTGCGAAGTTTCATGCTTCTAGCATTAGTTTTACGGATTTTCAATATGCAAAGTTTGATGGGTCTACGGCCTCTCCTTTAGGAGTTATAGCTGTTTAAAGTTTTGCTATCTTTCAGATCGAATTGCGAGAGAACCAGACATCGCACAACAATAACGATTAGTGTTTTGGAAAGCTGGTCGCGTGTAGAATTACTGTGCGAAGTTTCATGCTTCTAGCATTAGTTTTACGGATTTTCAATATGCAAAGTTTGATGGGTCTACGGCCTCTCCTTTAGGAGTTATAGCTGTTTAAAGTTTTGCTATCTTTCAGATCGAATTGCGAGAGAACCAGACATCGCACAACAATAATGATTAGTGTTTTGGAAAGCTGGTCGTGTGTAGAATTACTGTGCGAAGTTTCATGCTGCTAGCATTAGTTTTACGGATTTTCAATATGCAAAGTTTGATGGGTCTACGGCCTCTCCTTTAGGAGTTATAGCTGTTTAAAGTTTTGCTATCTTTCAGATCGAATTGCGAGAGAACCAGACATCGCACAACAATAATGATTAGTGTTTTGGAAAGCTGGTCGCGTGTAGAATTACTGTGCGAAGTTTCATGCTTCTAGCATTAGTTTTACGGATTTTCAATATGCAAAGTTTGATGGGTCTACGGCCTCTCCTTTAGGAGTTATAGCTGTTTAAAGTTTTGCTATCTTTCAGATCGAATTGCGAGAGAACCAGACATCGCACAACAATAACGATTAGTGTTTTGGAAAGCTGGTCGTGTGTAGAATTACTGTGCGAAGTTTCATGCTTCTAGCATTAGTTTTACGGATTTTCAATATGCAAAGTTTGATGGGTCTACGGCCTCTCCTTTAGGAGTTATAGCTGTTTAAAGTTTTGCTATTTTTCAGATCGAATTGCGAGAGAACCAGACATCGCACAACAATAACGATTAGTGTTTTGGAAAGCTGGTCGCGTGTAGAATTACTGTGCGAAGTTTCATGCTTCTAGCATTAGTTTTACGGATTTTCAATATGCAAAGTTTGATGGGTCTACGGCCTCTCCTTTAGGAGTTATAGCTGTTTAAAGTTTTGCTATCTTTCAGATCGAATTGCGAGAGAACCAGACATCGCACAACAATAACGATTAGTGTTTTGGAAAGCTGGTCGCGTGTAGAATTACTGTGCGAAGTTTCATGCTTCTAGCATTAGTTTTACGGATTTTCAATATGCAAAGTTTGATGGGTCTACGGCCTCTTCT
The DNA here is from genome assembly GCA_949629155.1 of Myopa testacea. Lineage (NCBI taxonomy): Eukaryota > Metazoa > Arthropoda > Insecta > Diptera > Conopidae > Myopa > Myopa testacea. The sequence continues at coordinate 14,491,860 of OX451348.1, read as the reverse complement.
TTAGGAGTTATAGCTGTTTAAAGTTTTGCTATCTTTCAGATCGAATTGCGAGAGAACCAGACATCGCACAACAATAATGATTAGTGTTTTGGAAAGCTGGTCGTGTGTAGAATTACTGTGCGAAGTTTCATGCTGCTAGCATTAGTTTTACGGATTTTTAATATGCAAAGTTTGATGGGTCTACGGCCTCTCCTTTAGGAGTTATAGCTGTTTAAAGTTTTGCTATCTTTCAGATCGAATTGCGAGAGAACCAGACATCGCACAACAATAACGATTAGTGTTTTGGAAAGCTGGTCGTGTGTAGAATTACTGTGCGAAGTTTCATGCTTCTAGCATTAGTTTTACGGATTTTCAATATGCAAAGTTTGATGGGTCTACGGCCTCTCCTTTAGGAGTTATAGCTGTTTAAAGTTTTGCTATCTTTCAGATCGAATTGCGAGAGAACCAGACATCGCACAACAATAATGATTAGTGTTTTGGAAAGCTGGTCGCGTGTAGAATTACTGTGCGAAGTTTCATGCTTCTAGCATTAGTTTTACGGATTTTCAATATGCAAAGTTTGATGGGTCTACGGCCTCTCCTTTAGGAGTTATAGCTGTTTAAAGTTTTGCTATCTTTCAGATCGAATTGCGAGAGAACCAGACATCGCACAACAATAACGATTAGTGTTTTGGAAAGCTGGTCGTGTGTAGAATTACTGTGCGAAGTTTCATGCTTCTAGCATTAGTTTTACGGATTTTCAATATGCAAAGTTTGATGGGTCTACGGCCTCTCCTTTAGGAGTTATAGCTGTTTAAAGTTTTGCTATCTTTCAGATCGAATTGCGAGAGAACCAGACATCGCACAACAATAATGATTAGTGTTTTGGAAAGCTGGTCGCGTGTAGAATTACTGTGCGAAGTTTCATGCTTCTAGCATTAGTTTTACGGATTTTCAATATGCAAAGTTTGATGGGTCTACGGCCTCTCCTTTAGGAGTTATAGCTGTTTAAAGTTTTGCTATCTTTCAGATCGAATTGCGAGAGAACCAGACATCGCACAACAATAACGATTAGTGTTTTGGAAAGCTGGTCGCGTGTAGAATTACTGTGCGAAGTTTCATGCTTCTAGCATTAGTTTTACGGATTTTCAATATGCAAAGTTTGATGGGTCTACGGCCTCTCCTTTAGGAGTTATAGCTGTTTAAAGTTTTGCTATCTTTCAGATCGAATTGCGAGAGAACCAGACATCGCACAACAATAATGTTTAGTGTTTTGGAAAGCTGGTCGCGTGTAGAATTACTGTGCGAAGTTTCATGCTTCTAGCATTAGTTTTACGGATTTTCAATATGCAAAGTTTGATGGGTCTACGGCCTCTCCTTTAGGAGTTATAGCTGTTTAAAGTTTTGCTATCTTTCAGATCGAATTGCGAGAGAACCAGACATCGCACAACAATAATGTTTAGTGTTTTGGAAAGCTGGTCGTGTGTAGAATTACTGTGCGAAGTTTCATGCTGCTAGCATTAGTTTTACGGATTTTCAATATGCAAAGTTTGATGGGTCTACGGCCTCTCCTTTAGGAGTTATAGCTGTTTAAAGTTTTGCTATCTTTCAGATCGAATTGTGAGAGAACCAGACATCGCACAACAATAATGTTTAGTGTTTTGGAAAGCTGGTCGCGTGTAGAATTACTGTGCGAAGTTTCATGCTTCTAGCAGTAGTTTTACGGATTTTCAATATGCAAAGTTTGATGGGTCTACGGCCTCTCCTTTAGGAGTTATAGCTGTTTAAAGTTTTGCTATCTTTCAGATCGAATTGCGAGAGAACCAGACATCGCACAACAATAATGTTTAGTGTTTTGGAAAGCTGGTCGCGTGTAGAATTACTGTGCGAAGTTTCATGCTTCTAGCATTAGTTTTACGGATTTTCAATATGCAAAGTTTGATGGGTCTACGGCCTCTCCTTTAGGAGTTATAGCTGTTTAAAGTTTTGCTATCTTTCAGATCGAATTGCGAGAGAACCAGACATCGCACAACAATAATGTTTAGTGTTTTGGAAAGCTGGTCGCGTGTAGAATTACTGTGCGAAGTTTCATGCTTCTAGCATTAGTTTTACGGATTTTCAATATGCAAAGTTTGATGGGTCTACGGCCTCTCCTTTAGGAGTTATAGCTGTTTAAAGTTTTGCTATCTTTCAGATCGAATTGCGAGAGAACCAGACATCGCACAACAATAACGATTAGTGTTTTGGAAAGCTGGTCGCGTGTAGAATTACTGTGCGAAGTTTCATGCTTCTAGCATTAGTTTTACGGATTTTCAATATGCAAAGTTTGATGGGTCTACGGCCTCTCCTTTAGGAGTTATAGCTGTTTAAAGTTTTGCTATCTTTCAGATCGAATTGCGAGAGAACCAGACATCGCACAACAATAACGATTAGTGTTTTGGAAAGCTGGTCGTGTGTAGAATTACTGTGCGAAGTTTCATGCTTCTAGCATTAGTTTTACGGATTTTCAATATGCAAAGTTTGATGGGTCTACGGCCTCTCCTTTAGGAGTTATAGCTGTTTAAAGTTTTGCTATCTTTCAGATCGAATTGCGAGAGAACCAGACATCGCACAACAATAATGATTAGTGTTTTGGAAAGCTGGTCGCGTGTAGAATTACTGTGCGAAGTTTCATGCTTCTAGCATTAGTTTTACGGATTTTCAATATGCAAAGTTTGATGGGTCTACGGCCTCTCCTTTAGGAGTTATAGCTGTTTAAAGTTTTGCTATCTTTCAGATCGAATTGCGAGAGAACCAGACATCGCACAACAATAACGATTAGTGTTTTGGAAAGCTGGTCGCGTGTAGAATTACTGTGCGAAGTTTCATGCTTCTAGCATTAGTTTTACGGATTTTCAATATGCAAAGTTTGATGGGTCTACGGCCTCTCCTTTAGGAGTTATAGCTGTTTAAAGTTTTGCTATCTTTCAGATCGAATTGCGAGAGAACCAGACATCGCACAACAATAATGTTTAGTGTTTTGGAAAGCTGGTCGTGTGTAGAATTACTGTGCGAAGTTTCATGCTGCTAGCATTAGTTTTACGGATTTTCAATATGCAAAGTTTGATGGGTCTACGGCCTCTCCTTTAGGAGTTATAGCTGTTTAAAGTTTTGCTATCTTTCAGATCGAATTGTGAGAGAACCAGACATCGCACAACAATAATGTTTAGTGTTTTGGAAAGCTGGTCGCGTGTAGAATTACTGTGCGAAGTTTCATGCTTCTAGCAGTAGTTTTACGGATTTTCAATATGCAAAGTTTGATGGGTCTACGGCCTCTCCTTTAGGAGTTATAGCTGTTTAAAGTTTTGCTATCTTTCAGATCGAATTGCGAGAGAACCAGACATCGCACAACAATAATGTTTAGTGTTTTGGAAAGCTGGTCGCGTGTAGAATTACTGTGCGAAGTTTCATGCTTCTAGCATTAGTTTTACGGATTTTCAATATGCAAAGTTTGATGGGTCTACGGCCTCTCCTTTAGGAGTTATAGCTGTTTAAAGTTTTGCTATCTTTCAGATCGAATTGCGAGAGAACCAGACATCGCACAACAATAATGTTTAGTGTTTTGGAAAGCTGGTCGCGTGTAGAATTACTGTGCGAAGTTTCATGCTTCTAGCATTAGTTTTACGGATTTTCAATATGCAAAGTTTGATGGGTCTACGGCCTCTCCTTTAGGAGTTATAGCTGTTTAAAGTTTTGCTATCTTTCAGATCGAATTGCGAGAGAACCAGACATCGCACAACAATAACGATTAGTGTTTTGGAAAGCTGGTCGCGTGTAGAATTACTGTGCGAAGTTTCATGCTTCTAGCATTAGTTTTACGGATTTTCAATATGCAAAGTTTGATGGGTCTACGGCCTCTCCTTTAGGAGTTATAGCTGTTTAAAGTTTTGCTATCTTTCAGATCGAATTGCGAGAGAACCAGACATCGCACAACAATAATGTTTAGTGTTTTGGAAAGCTGGTCGCGTGTAGAATTACTGTGCGAAGTTTCATGCTTCTAGCATTAGTTTTACGGATTTTCAATATGCAAAGTTTGATGGGTCTACGGCCTCTCCTTTAGGAGTTATAGCTGTTTAAAGTTTTGCTATCTTTCAGATCGAATTGCGAGAGAACCAGACATCGCACAACAATAATGATTAGTGTTTTGGAAAGCTGGTCGCGTGTAGAATTACTGTGCGAAGTTTCATGCTTCTAGCATTAGTTTTACGGATTTTCAATATGCAAAGTTTGATGGGTCTACGGCCTCTCCTTTAGGAGTTATAGCTGTTTAAAGTTTTGCTATCTTTCAGATCGAATTGCGAGAGAACCAGACATCGCACAACAATAACGATTAGTGTTTTGGAAAGCTGGTCGCGTGTAGAATTACTGTGCGAAGTTTCATGCTTCTAGCATTAGTTTTACGGATTTTCAATATGCAAAGTTTGATGGGTCTACGGCCTCTCCTTTAGGAGTTATAGCTGTTTAAAGTTTTGCTATCTTTCAGATCGAATTGCGAGAGAACCAGACATCGCACAACAATAATGTTTAGTGTTTTGGAAAGCTGGTCGCGTGTAGAATTACTGTGCGAAGTTTCATGCTTCTAGCATTAGTTTTACGGATTTTCAATATGCAAAGTTTGATGGGTCTACGGCCTCTCCTTTAGGAGTTATAGCTGTTTAAAGTTTTGCTATCTTTCAGATCGAATTGCGAGAGAACCAGACATCGCACAACAATAATGTTTAGTGTTTTGGAAAGCTGGTCGTGTGTAGAATTACTGTGCGAAGTTTCATGCTGCTAGCATTAGTTTTACGGATTTTCAATATGCAAAGTTTGATGGGTCTACGGCCTCTCCTTTAGGAGTTATAGCTGTTTAAAGTTTTGCTATCTTTCAGATCGAATTGTGAGAGAACCAGACATCGCACAACAATAATGTTTAGTGTTTTGGAAAGCTGGTCGCGTGTAGAATTACTGTGCGAAGTTTCATGCTTCTAGCAGTAGTTTTACGGATTTTCAATATGCAAAGTTTGATGGGTCTACGGCCTCTCCTTTAGGAGTTATAGCTGTTTAAAGTTTTGCTATCTTTCAGATCGAATTGCGAGAGAACCAGACATCGCACAACAATAATGTTTAGTGTTTTGGAAAGCTGGTCGCGTGTAGAATTACTGTGCGAAGTTTCATGCTTCTAGCATTAGTTTTACGGATTTTCAATATGCAAAGTTTGATGGGTCTACGGCCTCTCCTTTAGGAGTTATAGCTGTTTAAAGTTTTGCTATCTTTCAGATCGAATTGCGAGAGAACCAGACATCGCACAACAATAATGTTTAGTGTTTTGGAAAGCTGGTCGCGTGTAGAATTACTGTGCGAAGTTTCATGCTTCTAGCATTAGTTTTACGGATTTTCAATATGCAAAGTTTGATGGGTCTACGGCCTCTCCTTTAGGAGTTATAGCTGTTTAAAGTTTTGCTATCTTTCAGATCGAATTGCGAGAGAACCAGACATCGCACAACAATAACGATTAGTGTTTTGGAAAGCTGGTCGCGTGTAGAATTACTGTGCGAAGTTTCATGCTTCTAGCATTAGTTTTACGGATTTTCAATATGCAAAGTTTGATGGGTCTACGGCCTCTCCTTTAGGAGTTATAGCTGTTTAAAGTTTTGCTATCTTTCAGATCGAATTGCGAGAGAACCAGACATCGCACAACAATAATGTTTAGTGTTTTGGAAAGCTGGTCGCGTGTAGAATTACTGTGCGAAGTTTCATGCTTCTAGCATTATTTTTACGGATTTTCAATATGCAAAGTTTGATGGGTCTACGGCCTCTCCTTTAGGAGTTATAGCTGTTTAAAGTTTTGCTATCTTTCAGATCGAATTGTGAGAGAACCAGACATCGCACAACAATAATGTTTAGTGTTTTGGAAAGCTGGTCGCGTGTAGAATTACTGTGCGAAGTTTCATGCTTCTAGCAGTAGTTTTACGGATTTTCAATATGCAAAGTTTGATGGGTCTACGGCCTCTCCTTTAGGAGTTATAGCTGTTTAAAGTTTTGCTATCTTTCAGATCGAATTGCGAGAGAACCAGACATCGCACAACAATAATGTTTAGTGTTTTGGAAAGCTGGTCGCGTGTAGAATTACTGTGCGAAGTTTCATGCTTCTAGCATTAGTTTTACGGATTTTCAATATGCAAAGTTTGATGGGTCTACGGCCTCTCCTTTAGGAGTTATAGCTGTTTAAAGTTTTGCTATCTTTCAGATCGAATTGCGAGAGAACCAGACATCGCACAACAATAATGTTTAGTGTTTTGGAAAGCTGGTCGCGTGTAGAATTACTGTGCGAAGTTTCATGCTTCTAGCATTATTTTTACGGATTTTCAATATGCAAAGTTTGATGGGTCTACGGCCTCTCCTTTAGGAGTTATAGCTGTTTAAAGTTTTGCTATCTTTCAGATCGAATTGCGAGAGAACCAGACATCGCACAACAATAATGTTTAGTGTTTTGGAAAGCTGGTCGCGTGTAGAATTACTGTGCGAAGTTTCATGCTTCTAGCAGTAGTTTTACGGATTTTCAATATGCAAAGTTTGATGGGTCTACGGCCTCTCCTTTAGGAGTTATAGCTGTTTAAAGTTTTGCTATCTTTCAGATCGAATTGCGAGAGAACCAGACATCGCACAACAATAATGTTTAGTGTTTTGGAAAGCTGGTCGCGTGTAGAATTACTGTGCGAAGTTTCATGCTTCTAGCATTAGTTTTACGGATTTTCAATATGCAAAGTTTGATGGGTCTACGGCCTCTCCTTTAGGAGTTATAGCTGTTTAAAGTTTTGCTATCTTTCAGATCGAATTGCGAGAGAACCAGACATCGCACAACAATAATGTTTAGTGTTTTGGAAAGCTGGTCGCGTGTAGAATTACTGTGCGAAGTTTCATGCTTCTAGCATTATTTTTACGGATTTTCAATATGCAAAGTTTGATGGGTCTACGGCCTCTCCTTTAGGAGTTATAGCTGTTTAAAGTTTTGCTATCTTTCAGATCGAATTGCGAGAGAACCAGACATCGCACAACAATAATGATTAGTGTTTTGGAAAGCTGGTCGCGTGTAGAATTACTGTGCGAAGTTTCATGCTTCTAGCATTAGTTTTACGGATTTTCAATATGCAAAGTTTGATGGGTCTACGGCCTCTCCTTTAGGAGTTATAGCTGTTTAAAGTTTTGCTATCTTTCAGATCGAATTGCGAGAGAACCAGACATCGCACAACAATAACGATTAGTGTTTTGGAAAGCTGGTCGCGTGTAGAATTACTGTGCGAAGTTTCATGCTTCTAGCATTAGTTTTACGGATTTTCAATATGCAAAGTTTGATGGGTCTACGGCCTCTCCTTTAGGAGTTATAGCTGTTTAAAGTTTTGCTATCTTTCAGATCGAATTGCGAGAGAACCAGACATCGCACAACAATAATGTTTAGTGTTTTGGAAAGCTGGTCGCGTGTAGAATTACTGTGCGAAGTTTCATGCTTCTAGCATTAGTTTTACGGATTTTCAATATGCAAAGTTTGATGGGTCTACGGCCTCTCCTTTAGGAGTTATAGCTGTTTAAAGTTTTGCTATCTTTCAGATCGAATTGCGAGAGAACCAGACATCGCACAACAATAATGATTAGTGTTTTGGAAAGCTGGTCGCGTGTAGAATTACTGTGCGAAGTTTCATGCTTCTAGCATTAGTTTTACGGATTTTCAATATGCAAAGTTTGATGGGTCTACGGCCTCTCCTTTAGGAGTTATAGCTGTTTAAAGTTTTGCTATCTTTCAGATCGAATTGCGAGAGAACCAGACATCGCACAACAATAATGATTAGTGTTTTGGAAAGCTGGTCGCGTGTAGAATTACTGTGCGAAGTTTCATGCTTCTAGCATTAGTTTTACGGATTTTCAATATGCAAAGTTTGATGGGTCTACGGCCTCTCCTTTAGGAGTTATAGCTGTTTAAAGTTTTGCTATCTTTCAGATCGAATTGCGAGAGAACCAGACATCGCACAACAATAACGATTAGTGTTTTGGAAAGCTGGTCGCGTGTAGAATTACTGTGCGAAGTTTCATGCTTCTAGCATTAGTTTTACGGATTTTCAATATGCAAAGTTTGATGGGTCTACGGCCTCTCCTTTAGGAGTTATAGCTGTTTAAAGTTTTGCTATCTTTCAGATCGAATTGCGAGAGAACCAGACATCGCACAACAATAATGTTTAGTGTTTTGGAAAGCTGGTCGCGTGTAGAATTACTGTGCGAAGTTTCATGCTTCTAGCATTATTTTTACGGATTTTCAATATGCAAAGTTTGATGGGTCTACGGCCTCTCCTTTAGGAGTTATAGCTGTTTAAAGTTTTGCTATCTTTCAGATCGAATTGTGAGAGAACCAGACATCGCACAACAATAATGTTTAGTGTTTTGGAAAGCTGGTCGCGTGTAGAATTACTGTGCGAAGTTTCATGCTTCTAGCAGTAGTTTTACGGATTTTCAATATGCAAAGTTTGATGGGTCTACGGCCTCTCCTTTAGGAGTTATAGCTGTTTAAAGTTTTGCTATCTTTCAGATCGAATTGCGAGAGAACCAGACATCGCACAACAATAATGATTAGTGTTTTGGAAAGCTGGTCGCGTGTAGAATTACTGTGCGAAGTTTCATGCTTCTAGCATTAGTTTTACGGATTTTCAATATGCAAAGTTTGATGGGTCTACGGCCTCTCCTTTAGGAGTTATAGCTGTTTAAAGTTTTGCTATCTTTCAGATCGAATTGCGAGAGAACCAGACATCGCACAACAATAATGATTAGTGTTTTGGAAAGCTGGTCGCGTGTAGAATTACTGTGCGAAGTTTCATGCTTCTAGCATTAGTTTTACGGATTTTCAATATGCAAAGTTTGATGGGTCTACGGCCTCTCCTTTAGGAGTTATAGCTGTTTAAAGTTTTGCTATCTTTCAGATCGAATTGCGAGAGAACCAGACATCGCACAACAATAATGTTTAGTGTTTTGGAAAGCTGGTCGCGTGTAGAATTACTGTGCGAAGTTTCATGCTTCTAGCATTAGTTTTACGGATTTTCAATATGCAAAGTTTGATGGGTCTACGGCCTCTCCTTTAGGAGTTATAGCTGTTTAAAGTTTTGCTATCTTTCAGATCGAATTGCGAGAGAACCAGACATCGCACAACAATAACGATTAGTGTTTTGGAAAGCTGGTCGCGTGTAGAATTACTGTGCGAAGTTTCATGCTTCTAGCATTAGTTTTACGGATTTTCAATATGCAAAGTTTGATGGGTCTACGGCCTCTCCTTTAGGAGTTATAGCTGTTTAAAGTTTTGCTATCTTTCAGATCGAATTGCGAGAGAACCAGACATCGCACAACAATAATGATTAGTGTTTTGGAAAGCTGGTCGCGTGTAGAATTACTGTGCGAAGTTTCATGCTTCTAGCATTAGTTTTACGGATTTTCAATATGCAAAGTTTGATGGGTCTACGGCCTCTCCTTTAGGAGTTATAGCTGTTTAAAGTTTTGCTATCTTTCAGATCGAATTGCGAGAGAACCAGACATCGCACAACAATAATGTTTAGTGTTTTGGAAAGCTGGTCGCGTGTAGAATTACTGTGCGAAGTTTCATGCTTCTAGCATTAGTTTTACGGATTTTCAATATGCAAAGTTTGATGGGTCTACGGCCTCTCCTTTAGGAGTTATAGCTGTTTAAAGTTTTGCTATCTTTCAGATCGAATTGCGAGAGAACCAGACATCGCACAACAATAACGATTAGTGTTTTGGAAAGCTGGTCGCGTGTAGAATTACTGTGCGAAGTTTCATGCTTCTAGCATTAGTTTTACGGATTTTCAATATGCAAAGTTTGATGGGTCTACGGCCTCTCCTTTAGGAGTTATAGCTGTTTAAAGTTTTGCTATCTTTCAGATCGAATTGCGAGAGAACCAGACATCGCACAACAATAATGTTTAGTGTTTTGGAAAGCTGGTCGCGTGTAGAATTACTGTGCGAAGTTTCATGCTTCTAGCATTAGTTTTACGGATTTTCAATATGCAAAGTTTGATGGGTCTACGGCCTCTCCTTTAGGAGTTATAGCTGTTTAAAGTTTTGCTATCTTTCAGATAGAATTGCGAGAGAACCAGACATCGCACAACAATAATGTTTAGTGTTTTGGAAAGCTGGTCGCGTGTAGAATTACTGTGCGAAGTTTCATGCTTCTAGCATTATTTTTACGGATTTTCAATATGCAAAGTTTGATGGGTCTACGGCCTCTCCTTTAGGAGTTATAGCTGTTTAAAGTTTTGCTATCTTTCAGATCGAATTGCGAGAGAACCAGACATCGCACAACAATAATGTTTAGTGTTTTGGAAAGCTGGTCGCGTGTAGAATTACTGTGCGAAGTTTCATGCTTCTAGCATTAGTTTTACGGATTTTCAATATGCAAAGTTTGATGGGTCTACGGCCTCTCCTTTAGGAGTTATAGCTGTTTAAAGTTTTGCTATCTTTCAGATCGAATTGCGAGAGAACCAGACATCGCACAACAATAACGATTAGTGTTTTGGAAAGCTGGTCGCGTGTAGAATTACTGTGCGAAGTTTCATGCTTCTAGCATTAGTTTTACGGATTTTCAATATGCAAAGTTTGATGGGTCTACGGCCTCTCCTTTAGGAGTTATAGCTGTTTAAAGTTTTGCTATCTTTCAGATCGAATTGCGAGAGAACCAGACATCGCACAACAATAATGTTTAGTGTTTTGGAAAGCTGGTCGCGTGTAGAATTACTGTGCGAAGTTTCATGCTTCTAGCATTATTTTTACGGATTTTCAATATGCAAAGTTTGATGGGTCTACGGCCTCTCCTTTAGGAGTTATAGCTGTTTAAAGTTTTGCTATCTTTCAGATCGAATTGTGAGAGAACCAGACATCGCACAACAATAATGTTTAGTGTTTTGGAAAGCTGGTCGCGTGTAGAATTACTGTGCGAAGTTTCATGCTTCTAGCATTAGTTTTACGGATTTTCAATATGCAAAGTTTGATGGGTCTACGGCCTCTCCTTTAGGAGTTATAGCTGTTTAAAGTTTTGCTATCTTTCAGATCGAATTGCGAGAGAACCAGACATCGCACAACAATAATGATTAGTGTTTTGGAAAGCTGGTCGCGTGTAGAATTACTGTGCGAAGTTTCATGCTTCTAGCATTAGTTTTACGGATTTTCAATATGCAAAGTTTGATGGGTCTACGGCCTCTCCTTTAGGAGTTATAGCTGTTTAAAGTTTTGCTATCTTTCAGATCGAATTGCGAGAGAACCAGACATCGCACAACAATAACGATTAGTGTTTTGGAAAGCTGGTCGCGTGTAGAATTACTGTGCGAAGTTTCATGCTTCTAGCATTATTTTTACGGATTTTCAATATGCAAAGTTTGATGGGTCTACGGCCTCTCCTTTAGGAGTTATAGCTGTTTAAAGTTTTGCTATCTTTCAGATCGAATTGTGAGAGAACCAGACATCGCACAACAATAATGTTTAGTGTTTTGGAAAGCTGGTCGCGTGTAGAATTACTGTGCGAAGTTTCATGCTTCTAGCATTAGTTTTACGGATTTTCAATATGCAAAGTTTGATGGGTCTACGGCCTCTCCTTTAGGAGTTATAGCTGTTTAAAGTTTTGCTATCTTTCAGATCGAATTGCGAGAGAACCAGACATCGCACAACAATAATGTTTAGTGTTTTGGAAAGCTGGTCGCGTGTAGAATTACTGTGCGAAGTTTCATGCTTCTAGCATTATTTTTACGGATTTTCAATATGCAAAGTTTGATGGGTCTACGGCCTCTCCTTTAGGAGTTATAGCTGTTTAAAGTTTTGCTATCTTTCAGATCGAATTGTGAGAGAACCAGACATCGCACAACAATAATGTTTAGTGTTTTGGAAAGCTGGTCGCGTGTAGAATTACTGTGCGAAGTTTCATGCTTCTAGCAGTAGTTTTACGGATTTTCAATATGCAAAGTTTGATGGGTCTACGGCCTCTCCTTTAGGAGTTATAGCTGTTTAAAGTTTTGCTATCTTTCAGATCGAATTGCGAGAGAACCAGACATCGCACAACAATAATGATTAGTGTTTTGGAAAGCTGGTCGCGTGTAGAATTACTGTGCGAAGTTTCATGCTTCTAGCATTAGTTTTACGGATTTTCAATATGCAAAGTTTGATGGGTCTACGGCCTCTCCTTTAGGAGTTATAGCTGTTTAAAGTTTTGCTATCTTTCAGATCGAATTGCGAGAGAACCAGACATCGCACAACAATAATGATTAGTGTTTTGGAAAGCTGGTCGCGTGTAGAATTACTGTGCGAAGTTTCATGCTTCTAGCATTAGTTTTACGGATTTTCAATATGCAAAGTTTGATGGGTCTACGGCCTCTCCTTTAGGAGTTATAGCTGTTTAAAGTTTTGCTATCTTTCAGATCGAATTGCGAGAGAACCAGACATCGCACAACAATAATGTTTAGTGTTTTGGAAAGCTGGTCGCGTGTAGAATTACTGTGCGAAGTTTCATGCTTCTAGCATTAGTTTTACGGATTTTCAATATGCAAAGTTTGATGGGTCTACGGCCTCTCCTTTAGGAGTTATAGCTGTTTAAAGTTTTGCTATCTTTCAGATCGAATTGCGAGAGAACCAGACATCGCACAACAATAACGATTAGTGTTTTGGAAAGCTGGTCGCGTGTAGAATTACTGTGCGAAGTTTCATGCTTCTAGCATTAGTTTTACGGATTTTCAATATGCAAAGTTTGATGGGTCTACGGCCTCTCCTTTAGGAGTTATAGCTGTTTAAAGTTTTGCTATCTTTCAGATCGAATTGCGAGAGAACCAGACATCGCACAACAATAATGTTTAGTGTTTTGGAAAGCTGGTCGCGTGTAGAATTACTGTGCGAAGTTTCATGCTTCTAGCATTAGTTTTACGGATTTTCAATATGCAAAGTTTGATGGGTCTACGGCCTCTCCTTTAGGAGTTATAGCTGTTTAAAGTTTTGCTATCTTTCAGATCGAATTGCGAGAGAACCAGACATCGCACAACAATAATGTTTAGTGTTTTGGAAAGCTGGTCGCGTGTAGAATTACTGTGCGAAGTTTCATGCTTCTAGCATTAGTTTTACGGATTTTCAATATGCAAAGTTTGATGGGTCTACGGCCTCTCCTTTAGGAGTTATAGCTGTTTAAAGTTTTGCTATCTTTCAGATCGAATTGCGAGAGAACCAGACATCGCACAACAATAATGTTTAGTGTTTTGGAAAGCTGGTCGCGTGTAGAATTACTGTGCGAAGTTTCATGCTTCTAGCATTATTTTTACGGATTTTCAATATGCAATGTTTGATGGGTCTACGGCCTCTCCTTTAGGAGTTATAGCTGTTTAAAGTTTTGCTATCTTTCAGATCGAATTGTGAGAGAACCAGACATCGCACAACAATAATGTTTAGTGTTTTGGAAAGCTGGTCGCGTGTAGAATTACTGTGCGAAGTTTCATGCTTCTAGCAGTAGTTTTACGGATTTTCAATATGCAAAGTTTGATGGGTCTACGGCCTCTCCTTTAGGAGTTATAGCTGTTTAAAGTTTTGCTATCTTTCAGATCGAATTGTGAGAGAACCAGACATCGCACAACAATAATGTTTAGTGTTTTGGAAAGCTGGTCGCGTGTAGAATTACTGTGCGAAGTTTCATGCTGCTAGCATTAGTTTTACGGATTTTCAATATGCAAAGTTTGATGGGTCTACGGCCTCTCCTTTAGGAGTTATAGCTGTTTAAAGTTTTGCTATCTTTCAGATCGAATTGCGAGAGAACCAGACATCGCACAACAATAATGATTAGTGTTTTGGAAAGCTGGTCGCGTGTAGAATTACTGTGCGAAGTTTCATGCTTCTAGCATTAGTTTTCGGATTTTCAATATGCAAAGTTTGATGGGTCTACGGCCTCTCCTTTAGGAGTTATAGCTGTTTAAAGTTTTGCTATCTTTCAGATCGAATTGCGAGAGAACCAGACATCGCACAACAATAATGTTTAGTGTTTTGGAAAGCTGGTCGCGTGTAGAATTACTGTGCGAAGTTTCATGCTTCTAGCATTAGTTTTACGGATTTTCAATATGCAAAGTTTGATGGGTCTACGGCCTCTCCTTTAGGAGTTATAGCTGTTTAAAGTTTTGCTATCTTTCAGATCGAATTGCGAGAGAACCAGACATCGCACAACAATAATGTTTAGTGTTTTGGAAAGCTGGTCGCGTGTAGAATTACTGTGCGAAGTTTCATGCTTCTAGCATTAGTTTTACGGATTTTCAATATGCAAAGTTTGATGGGTCTACGGCCTCTCCTTTAGGAGTTATAGCTGTTTAAAGTTTTGCTATCTTTCAGATCGAATTGCGAGAGAACCAGACATCGCACAACAATAATGTTTAGTGTTTTGGAAAGCTGGTCGCGTGTAGAATTACTGTGCGAAGTTTCATGCTTCTAGCATTAGTTTTACGGATTTTCAATATGCAAAGTTTGATGGGTCTACGGCCTCTCCTTTAGGAGTTATAGCTGTTTAAAGTTTTGCTATCTTTCAGATCGAATTGCGAGAGAACCAGACATCGCACAACAATAATGTTTAGTGTTTTGGAAAGCTGGTCGCGTGTAGAATTACTGTGCGAAGTTTCATGCTTCTAGCATTATTTTTACGGATTTTCAATATGCAAAGTTTGATGGGTCTACGGCCTCTCCTTTAGGAGTTATAGCTGTTTAAAGTTTTGCTATCTTTCAGATCGAATTGTGAGAGAACCAGACATCGCACAACAATAATGTTTAGTGTTTTGGAAAGCTGGTCGCGTGTAGAATTACTGTGCGAAGTTTCATGCTTCTAGCAGTAGTTTTACGGATTTTCAATATGCAAAGTTTGATGGGTCTACGGCCTCTCCTTTAGGAGTTATAGCTGTTTAAAGTTTTGCTATCTTTCAGATCGAATTGTGAGAGAACCAGACATCGCACAACAATAATGTTTAGTGTTGTGGAAAGCTGGTCGTGTGTAGAATTACTGTGCGAAGTTTCATGCTGCTAGCATTAGTTTTACGGATTTTCAATATGCAAAGTTTGATGGGTCTACGGCCTCTCCTTTAGGAGTTATAGCTGTTTAAAGTTTTGCTATCTTTCAGATCGAATTGCGAGAGAACCAGACATCGCACAACAATAATGTTTAGTGTTTTGGAAAGCTGGTCGCGTGTAGAATTACTGTGCGAAGTTTCATGCTTCTAGCATTAGTTTTACGGATTTTCAATATGCAAAGTTTGATGGGTCTACGGCCTCTCCTTTAGGAGTTATAGCTGTTTAAAGTTTTGCTATCTTTCAGATCGAATTGTGAGAGAACCAGACATCGCACAACAATAATGTTTAGTGTTTTGGAAAGCTGGTCGCGTGTAGAATTACTGTGCGAAGTTTCATGCTTCTAGCAGTAGTTTTACGGATTTTCAATATGCAAAGTTTGATGGGTCTACGGCCTCTCCTTTAGGAGTTATAGCTGTTTAAAGTTTTGCTATCTTTCAGATCGAATTGCGAGAGAACCAGACATCGCACAACAATAATGTTTAGTGTTTTGGAAAGCTGGTCGCGTGTAGAATTACTGTGCGAAGTTTCATGCTTCTAGCATTAGTTTTACGGATTTTCAATATGCAAAGTTTGATGGGTCTACGGCCTCTCCTTTAGGAGTTATAGCTGTTTAAAGTTTTGCTATCTTTCAGATCGAATTGCGAGAGAACCAGACATCGCACAACAATAATGTTTAGTGTTTTGGAAAGCTGGTCGCGTGTAGAATTACTGTGCGAAGTTTCATGCTTCTAGCATTAGTTTTACGGATTTTCAATATGCAAAGTTTGATGGGTCTACGGCCTCTCCTTTAGGAGTTATAGCTGTTTAAAGTTTTGCTATCTTTCAGATCGAATTGCGAGAGAACCAGACATCGCACAACAATAATGTTTAGTGTTTTGGAAAGCTGGTCGCGTGTAGAATTACTGTGCGAAGTTTCATGCTTCTAGCATTATTTTTACGGATTTTCAATATGCAAAGTTTGATGGGTCTACGGCCTCTCCTTTAGGAGTTATAGCTGTTTAAAGTTTTGCTATCTTTCAGATCGAATTGTGAGAGAACCAGACATCGCACAACAATAATGTTTAGTGTTTTGGAAAGCTGGTCGCGTGTAGAATTACTGTGCGAAGTTTCATGCTTCTAGCATTAGTTTTACGGATTTTCAATATGCAAAGTTTGATGGGTCTACGGCCTCTCCTTTAGGAGTTATAGCTGTTTAAAGTTTTGCTATCTTTCAGATCGAATTGCGAGAGAACCAGACATCGCACAACAATAATGTTTAGTGTTTTGGAAAGCTGGTCGCGTGTAGAATTACTGTGCGAAGTTTCATGCTTCTAGCATTAGTTTTACGGATTTTCAATATGCAAAGTTTGATGGGTCTACGGCCTCTCCTTTAGGAGTTATAGCTGTTTAAAGTTTTGCTATCTTTCAGATCGAATTGCGAGAGAACCAGACATCGCACAACAATAATGTTTAGTGTTTTGGAAAGCTGGTCGCGTGTAGAATTACTGTGCGAAGTTTCATGCTTCTAGCATTATTTTTACGGATTTTCAATATGCAAAGTTTGATGGGTCTACGGCCTCTCCTTTAGGAGTTATAGCTGTTTAAAGTTTTGCTATCTTTCAGATCGAATTGTGAGAGAACCAGACATCGCACAACAATAATGTTTAGTGTTTTGGAAAGCTGGTCGCGTGTAGAATTACTGTGCGAAGTTTCATGCTTCTAGCATTAGTTTTACGGATTTTCAATATGCAAAGTTTGATGGGTCTACGGCCTCTCCTTTAGGAGTTATAGCTGTTTAAAGTTTTGCTATCTTTCAGATCGAATTGCGAGAGAACCAGACATCGCACAACAATAATGTTTAGTGTTTTGGAAAGCTGGTCGCGTGTAGAATTACTGTGCGAAGTTTCATGCTTCTAGCATTAGTTTTACGGATTTTCAATATGCAAAGTTTGATGGGTCTACGGCCTCTCCTTTAGGAGTTATAGCTGTTTAAAGTTTTGCTATCTTTCAGATCGAATTGCGAGAGAACCAGACATCGCACAACAATAATGTTTAGTGTTTTGGAAAGCTGGTCGCGTGTAGAATTACTGTGCGAAGTTTCATGCTTCTAGCATTAGTTTTACGGATTTTCAATATGCAAAGTTTGATGGGTCTACGGCCTCTCCTTTAGGAGTTATAGCTGTTTAAAGTTTTGCTATCTTTCAGATCGAATTGCGAGAGAACCAGACATCGCACAACAATAATGTTTAGTGTTTTGGAAAGCTGGTCGCGTGTAGAATTACTGTGCGAAGTTTCATGCTTCTAGCATTATTTTTACGGATTTTCATTATGCAAAGTTTGATGGGTCTACGGCCTCTCCTTTAGGAGTTATAGCTGTTTAAAGTTTTGCTATCTTTCAGATCGAATTGTGAGAGAACCAGACATCGCACAACAATAATGTTTAGTGTTTTGGAAAGCTGGTCGCGTGTAGAATTACTGTGCGAAGTTTCATGCTTCTAGCAGTAGTTTTACGGATTTTCAATATGCAAAGTTTGATGGGTCTACGGCCTCTCCTTTAGGAGTTATAGCTGTTTAAAGTTTTGCTATCTTTCAGATCGAATTGTGAGAGAACCAGACATCGCACAACAATAATGTTTAGTGTTGTGGAAAGCTGGTCGTGTGTAGAATTACTGTGCGAAGTTTCATGCTGCTAGCATTAGTTTTACGGATTTTCAATATGCAAAGTTTGATGGGTCTACGGCCTCTCCTTTAGGAGTTATAGCTGTTTAAAGTTTTGCTATCTTTCAGATCGAATTGCGAGAGAACCAGACATCGCACAACAATAATGTTTAGTGTTTTGGAAAGCTGGTCGCGTGTAGAATTACTGTGCGAAGTTTCATGCTTCTAGCATTAGTTTTACGGATTTTCAATATGCAAAGTTTGATGGGTCTACGGCCTCTCCTTTAGGAGTTATAGCTGTTTAAAGTTTTGCTATCTTTCAGATCGAATTGTGAGAGAACCAGACATCGCACAACAATAATGTTTAGTGTTTTGGAAAGCTGGTCGCGTGTAGAATTACTGTGCGAAGTTTCATGCTTCTAGCAGTAGTTTTACGGATTTTCAATATGCAAAGTTTGATGGGTCTACGGCCTCTCCTTTAGGAGTTATAGCTGTTTAAAGTTTTGCTATCTTTCAGATCGAATTGCGAGAGAACCAGACATCGCACAACAATAATGTTTAGTGTTTTGGAAAGCTGGTCGCGTGTAGAATTACTGTGCGAAGTTTCATGCTTCTAGCATTAGTTTTACGGATTTTCAATATGCAAAGTTTGATGGGTCTACGGCCTCTCCTTTAGGAGTTATAGCTGTTTAAAGTTTTGCTATCTTTCAGATCGAATTGCGAGAGAACCAGACATCGCACAACAATAATGTTTAGTGTTTTGGAAAGCTGGTCGCGTGTAGAATTACTGTGCGAAGTTTCATGCTTCTAGCATTAGTTTTACGGATTTTCAATATGCAAAGTTTGATGGGTCTACGGCCTCTCCTTTAGGAGTTATAGCTGTTTAAAGTTTTGCTATCTTTCAGATCGAATTGCGAGAGAACCAGACATCGCACAACAATAATGTTTAGTGTTTTGGAAAGCTGGTCGCGTGTAGAATTACTGTGCGAAGTTTCATGCTTCTAGCATTATTTTTACGGATTTTCAATATGCAAAGTTTGATGGGTCTACGGCCTCTCCTTTAGGAGTTATAGCTGTTTAAAGTTTTGCTATCTTTCAGATCGAATTGTGAGAGAACCAGACATCGCACAACAATAATGTTTAGTGTTTTGGAAAGCTGGTCGCGTGTAGAATTACTGTGCGAAGTTTCATGCTTCTAGCAGTAGTTTTACGGATTTTCAATATGCAAAGTTTGATGGGTCTACGGCCTCTCCTTTAGGAGTTATAGCTGTTTAAAGTTTTGCTATCTTTCAGATCGAATTGTGAGAGAACCAGACATCGCACAACAATAATGTTTAGTGTTGTGGAAAGCTGGTCGTGTGTAGAATTACTGTGCGAAGTTTCATGCTGCTAGCATTAGTTTTACGGATTTTCAATATGCAAAGTTTGATGGGTCTACGGCTTCTCCTTTAGGAGTTATAGCTGTTTAAAGTTTTGCTATCTTTCAGATCGAATTGCGAGAGAACCAGACATCGCACAACAATAATGATTAGTGTTTTGGAAAGCTGGTCGCGTGTAGAATTACTGTGCGAAGTTTCATGCTTCTAGCATTAGTTTTACGGATTTTCAATATGCAAAGTTTGATGGGTCTACGGCCTCTCCTTTAGGAGTTATAGCTGTTTAAAGTTTTGCTATCTTTCAGATCGAATTGCGAGAGAACCAGACATCGCACAACAATAATGTTTAGTGTTTTGGAAAGCTGGTCGCGTGTAGAATTACTGTGCGAAGTTTCATGCTTCTAGCATTAGTTTTACGGATTTTCAATATGCAAAGTTTGATGGGTCTACGGCCTCTCCTTTAGGAGTTATAGCTGTTTAAAGTTTTGCTATCTTTCAGATCGAATTGCGAGAGAACCAGACATCGCACAACAATAACGATTAGTGTTTTGGAAAGCTGGTCGCGTGTAGAATTACTGTGCGAAGTTTCATGCTTCTAGCATTAGTTTTACGGATTTTCAATATGCAAAGTTTGATGGGTCTACGGCCTCTCCTTTAGGAGTTATAGCTGTTTAAAGTTTTGCTATCTTTCAGATCGAATTGCGAGAGAACCAGACATCGCACAACAATAATGTTTAGTGTTTTGGAAAGCTGGTCGCGTGTAGAATTACTGTGCGAAGTTTCATGCTTCTAGC
Source organism: Myopa testacea (assembly GCA_949629155.1). Classification (NCBI taxonomy): domain Eukaryota; kingdom Metazoa; phylum Arthropoda; class Insecta; order Diptera; family Conopidae; genus Myopa; species Myopa testacea. Next base: position 14,471,933 of record OX451348.1, on the reverse strand, counting down.
ATTATTTTTACGGATTTTCAATATGCAAAGTTTGATGGGTCTACGGCCTCTCCTTTAGGAGTTATAGCTGTTTAAAGTTTTGCTATCTTTCAGATCGAATTGTGAGAGAACCAGACATCGCACAACAATAATGTTTAGTGTTTTGGAAAGCTGGTCGCGTGTAGAATTACTGTGCGAAGTTTCATGCTTCTAGCAGTAGTTTTACGGATTTTCAATATGCAAAGTTTGATGGGTCTACGGCCTCTCCTTTAGGAGTTATAGCTGTTTAAAGTTTTGCTATCTTTCAGATCGAATTGCGAGAGAACCAGACATCGCACAACAATAATGTTTAGTGTTTTGGAAAGCTGGTCGCGTGTAGAATTACTGTGCGAAGTTTCATGCTTCTAGCATTAGTTTTACGGATTTTCAATATGCAAAGTTTGATGGGTCTACGGCCTCTCCTTTAGGAGTTATAGCTGTTTAAAGTTTTGCTATCTTTCAGATCGAATTGCGAGAGAACCAGACATCGCACAACAATAATGTTTAGTGTTTTGGAAAGCTGGTCGCGTGTAGAATTACTGTGCGAAGTTTCAGGCTTCTAGCATTAGTTTTACGGATTTTCAATATGCAAAGTTTGATGGGTCTACGGCCTCTCCTTTAGGAGTTATAGCTGTTTAAAGTTTTGCTATCTTTCAGATCGAATTGCGAGAGAACCAGACATCGCACAACAATAATGTTTAGTGTTTTGGAAAGCTGGTCGCGTGTAGAATTACTGTGCGAAGTTTCATGCTTCTAGCATTATTTTTACGGATTTTCAATATGCAAAGTTTGATGGGTCTACGGCCTCTCCTTTAGGAGTTATAGCTGTTTAAAGTTTTGCTATCTTTCAGATCGAATTGTGAGAGAACCAGACATCGCACAACAATAATGTTTAGTGTTTTGGAAAGCTGGTCGCGTGTAGAATTACTGTGCGAAGTTTCATGCTTCTAGCAGTAGTTTTACGGATTTTCAATATGCAAAGTTTGATGGGTCTACGGCCTCTCCTTTAGGAGTTATAGCTGTTTAAAGTTTTGCTATCTTTCAGATCGAATTGTGAGAGAACCAGACATCGCACAACAATAATGTTTAGTGTTGTGGAAAGCTGGTCGTGTGTAGAATTACTGTGCGAAGTTTCATGCTGCTAGCATTAGTTTTACGGATTTTCAATATGCAAAGTTTGATGGGTCTACGGCCTCTCCTTTAGGAGTTATAGCTGTTTAAAGTTTTGCTATCTTTCAGATCGAATTGCGAGAGAACCAGACATCGCACAACAATAATGTTTAGTGTTTTGGAAAGCTGGTCGCGTGTAGAATTACTGTGCGAAGTTTCATGCTTCTAGCATTATTTTTACGGATTTTCAATATGCAAAGTTTGATGGGTCTACGGCCTCTCCTTTAGGAGTTATAGCTGTTTAAAGTTTTGCTATCTTTCAGATCGAATTGTGAGAGAACCAGACATCGCACAACAATAATGTTTAGTGTTTTGGAAAGCTGGTCGCGTGTAGAATTACTGTGCGAAGTTTCATGCTTCTAGCATTATTTTTACGGATTTTCAATATGCAAAGTTTGATGGGTCTACGGCCTCTCCTTTAGGAGTTATAGCTGTTTAAAGTTTTGTTATCTTTCAGATCGAATTGTGAGAGAACCAGACATCGCACAACAATAATGTTTAGTGTTTTGGAAAGCTGGTCGCGTGTAGAATTACTGTGCGAAGTTTCATGCTTCTAGCAGTAGTTTTACGGATTTTCAATATGCAAAGTTTGATGGGTCTACGGCCTCTCCTTTAGGAGTTATAGCTGTTTAAAGTTTTGCTATCTTTCAGATCGAATTGCGAGAGAACCAGACATCGCACAACAATAATGTTTAGTGTTTTGGAAAGCTGGTCGCGTGTAGAATTACTGTGCGAAGTTTCATGCTTCTAGCATTAGTTTTACGGATTTTCAATATGCAAAGTTTGATGGGTCTACGGCCTCTCCTTTAGGAGTTATAGCTGTTTAAAGTTTTGCTATCTTTCAGATCGAATTGCGAGAGAACCAGACATCGCACAACAATAATGTTTAGTGTTTTGGAAAGCTGGTCGCGTGTAGAATTACTGTGCGAAGTTTCATGCTTCTAGCATTAGTTTTACGGATTTTCAATATGCAAAGTTTGATGGGTCTACGGCCTCTCCTTTAGGAGTTATAGCTGTTTAAAGTTTTGCTATCTTTCAGATCGAATTGCGAGAGAACCAGACATCGCACAGCAATAATGTTTAGTGTTTTGGAAAGCTGGTCGCGTGTAGAATTACTGTGCGAAGTTTCATGCTTCTAGCATTATTTTTACGGATTTTCAATATGCAAAGTTTGATGGGTCTACGGCCTCTCCTTTAGGAGTTATAGCTGTTTAAAGTTTTGCTATCTTTCAGATCGAATTGTGAGAGAACCAGACATCGCACAACAATAATGTTTAGTGTTTTGGAAAGCTGGTCGCGTGTAGAATTACTGTGCGAAGTTTCATGCTTCTAGCAGTAGTTTTACGGATTTTCAATATGCAAAGTTTGATGGGTCTACGGCCTCTCCTTTAGGAGTTATAGCTGTTTAAAGTTTTGCTATCTTTCAGATCGAATTGTGAGAGAACCAGACATCGCACAACAATAATGTTTAGTGTTGTGGAAAGCTGGTCGTGTGTAGAATTACTGTGCGAAGTTTCATGCTGCTAGCATTAGTTTTACGGATTTTCAATATGCAAAGTTTGATGGGTCTACGGCCTCTCCTTTAGGAGTTATAGCTGTTTAAAGTTTTGCTATCTTTCAGATCGAATTGCGAGAGAACCAGACATCGCACAACAATAATGATTAGTGTTTTGGAAAGCTGGTCGCGTGTAGAATTACTGTGCGAAGTTTCATGCTTCTAGCATTAGTTTTACGGATTTTCAATATGCAAAGTTTGATGGGTCTACGGCCTCTCCTTTAGGAGTTATAGCTGTTTAAAGTTTTGCTATCTTTCAGATCGAATTGCGAGAGAACCAGACATCGCACAACAATAATGTTTAGTGTTTTGGAAAGCTGGTCGCGTGTAGAATTACTGTGCGAAGTTTCATGCTTCTAGCATTAGTTTTACGGATTTTCAATATGCAAAGTTTGATGGGTCTACGGCCTCTCCTTTAGGAGTTATAGCTGTTTAAAGTTTTGCTATCTTTCAGATCGAATTGCGAGAGAACCAGACATCGCACAACAATAACGATTAGTGTTTTGGAAAGCTGGTCGCGTGTAGAATTACTGTGCGAAGTTTCATGCTTCTAGCATTAGTTTTACGGATTTTCAATATGCAAAGTTTGATGGGTCTACGGCCTCTCCTTTAGGAGTTATAGCTGTTTAAAGTTTTGCTATCTTTCAGATCGAATTGCGAGAGAACCAGACATCGCACAACAATAATGTTTAGTGTTTTGGAAAGCTGGTCGCGTGTAGAATTACTGTGCGAAGTTTCATGCTTCTAGCATTATTTTTACGGATTTTCAATATGCAAAGTTTGATGGGTCTACGGCCTCTCCTTTAGGAGTTATAGCTGTTTAAAGTTTTGCTATCTTTCAGATCGAATTGTGAGAGAACCAGACATCGCACAACAATAATGTTTAGTGTTTTGGAAAGCTGGTCGCGTGTAGAATTACTGTGCGAAGTTTCATGCTTCTAGCAGTAGTTTTACGGATTTTCAATATGCAAAGTTTGATGGGTCTACGGCCTCTCCTTTAGGAGTTATAGCTGTTTAAAGTTTTGCTATCTTTCAGATCGAATTGCGAGAGAACCAGACATCGCACAACAATAATGTTTAGTGTTTTGGAAAGCTGGTCGCGTGTAGAATTACTGTGCGAAGTTTCATGCTTCTAGCATTAGTTTTACGGATTTTCAATATGCAAAGTTTGATGGGTCTACGGCCTCTCCTTTAGGAGTTATAGCTGTTTAAAGTTTTGCTATCTTTCAGATCGAATTGCGAGAGAACCAGACATCGCACAACAATAATGTTTAGTGTTTTGGAAAGCTGGTCGCGTGTAGAATTACTGTGCGAAGTTTCATGCTTCTAGCATTAGTTTTACGGATTTTCAATATGCAAAGTTTGATGGGTCTACGGCCTCTCCTTTAGGAGTTATAGCTGTTTAAAGTTTTGCTATCTTTCAGATCGAATTGCGAGAGAACCAGACATCGCACAACAATAATGTTTAGTGTTTTGGAAAGCTGGTCGCGTGTAGAATTACTGTGCGAAGTTTCATGCTTCTAGCATTATTTTTACGGATTTTCAATATGCAAAGTTTGATGGGTCTACGGCCTCTCCTTTAGGAGTTATAGCTGTTTAAAGTTTTGCTATCTTTCAGATCGAATTGTGAGAGAACCAGACATCGCACAACAATAATGTTTAGTGTTGTGGAAAGCTGGTCGTGTGTAGAATTACTGTGCGAAGTTTCATGCTGCTAGCATTAGTTTTACGGATTTTCAATATGCAAAGTTTGATGGGTCTACGGCCTCTCCTTTAGGAGTTATAGCTGTTTAAAGTTTTGCTATCTTTCAGATCGAATTGCGAGAGAACCAGACATCGCACAACAATAATGTTTAGTGTTTTGGAAAGCTGGTCGCGTGTAGAATTACTGTGCGAAGTTTCATGCTTCTAGCATTATTTTTACGGATTTTCAATATGCAAAGTTTGATGGGTCTACGGCCTCTCCTTTAGGAGTTATAGCTGTTTAAAGTTTTGCTATCTTTCAGATCGAATTGTGAGAGAACCAGACATCGCACAACAATAATGTTTAGTGTTTTGGAAAGCTGGTCGCGTGTAGAATTACTGTGCGAAGTTTCATGCTTCTAGCATTATTTTTACGGATTTTCAATATGCAAAGTTTGATGGGTCTACGGCCTCTCCTTTAGGAGTTATAGCTGTTTAAAGTTTTGTTATCTTTCAGATCGAATTGTGAGAGAACCAGACATCGCACAACAATAATGTTTAGTGTTTTGGAAAGCTGGTCGCGTGTAGAATTACTGTGCGAAGTTTCATGCTTCTAGCATTATTTTTACGGATTTTCAATATGCAAAGTTTGATGGGTCTACGGCCTCTCCTTTAGGAGTTATAGCTGTTTAAAGTTTTGCTATCTTTCAGATCGAATTGTGAGAGAACCAGACATCGCACAACAATAATGTTTAGTGTTGTGGAAAGCTGGTCGTGTGTAGAATTACTGTGCGAAGTTTCATGCTGCTAGCATTAGTTTTACGGATTTTCAATATGCAAAGTTTGATGGGTCTACGGCCTCTCCTTTAGGAGTTATAGCTGTTTAAAGTTTTGCTATCTTTCAGATCGAATTGTGAGAGAACCAGACATCGCACAACAATAATGTTTAGTGTTTTGGAAAGCTGGTCGTGTGTAGAATTACTGTGCGAAGTTTCATGCTGCTAGCATTAGTTTTACGGATTTTCAATATGCAAAGTTTGATGGGTCTACGGCCTCTCCTTTAGGAGTTATAGCTGTTTAAAGTTTTGCTATCTTTCAGATCGAATTGCGAGAGAACCAGACATCGCACAACAATAATGTTTAGTGTTTTGGAAAGCTGGTCGCGTGTAGAATTACTGTGCGAAGTTTCATGCTTCTAGCATTATTTTTACGGATTTTCAATATGCAAAGTTTGGTGGGTCTACGGCCTCTCCTTTAGGAGTTATAGCTGTTTAAAGTTTTGCTATCTTTCAGATCGAATTGTGAGAGAACCAGACATCGCACAACAATAATGTTTAGTGTTTTGGAAAGCTGGTCGCGTGTAGAATTACTGTGCGAAGTTTCATGCTTCTAGCAGTAGTTTTACGGATTTTCAATATGCAAAGTTTGATGGGTCTACGGCCTCTCCTTTAGGAGTTATAGCTGTTTAAATTTTTGCTATCTTTCAGATCGAATTGCGAGAGAACCAGACATCGCACAACAATAATGTTTAGTGTTTTGGAAAGCTGGTCGCGTGTAGAATTACTGTGCGAAGTTTCATGCTTTTACGGATTAGCATTAGTTTTACGGATTTTCAATATGCAAAGTTTGATGGGTCTACGGCCTCTCCTTTAGGAGTTATAGCTGTTTAAAGTTTTGCTATCTTTCAGATCGAATTGCGAGAGAACCAGACATCGCACAACAATAATTTTAGTGTTTTGGAAAGCTGGTCGCGTGTAGAATTACTGTGCGAAGTTTCATGCTTCTAGCATTAGTTTTACGGATTTTCAATATGCAAAGTTTGATGGGTCTACGGCCTCTCCTTTAGGAGTTATAGCTGTTTAAAGTTTTGCTATCTTTCAGATCGAATTGCGAGAGAACCAGACATCGCACAACAATAATGTTTAGTGTTTTGGAAAGCTGGTCGCGTGTAGAATTACTGTGCGAAGTTTCATGCTTCTAGCATTAGTTTTACGGATTTTCAATATGCAAAGTTTGATGGGTCTACGGCCTCTCCTTTAGGAGTTATAGCTGTTTAAAGTTTTGCTATCTTTCAGATCGAATTGCGAGAGAACCAGACATCGCACAACAATAATGTTTAGTGTTTTGGAAAGCTGGTCGCGTGTAGAATTACTGTGCGAAGTTTCATGCTTCTAGCATTATTTTTACGGATTTTCAATATGCAAAGTTTGATGGGTCTACGGCCTCTCCTTTAGGAGTTATAGCTGTTTAAAGTTTTGCTATCTTTCAGATCGAATTGTGAGAGAACCAGACATCGCACAACAATAATGTTTAGTGTTTTGGAAAGCTGGTCGCGTGTAGAATTACTGTGCGAAGTTTCATGCTTCTAGCAGTAGTTTTACGGATTTTCAATATGCAAAGTTTGATGGGTCTACGGCCTCTCCTTTAGGAGTTATAGCTGTTTAAAGTTTTGCTATCTTTCAGATCGAATTGCGAGAGAACCAGACATCGCACAACAATAATGTTTAGTGTTTTGGAAAGCTGGTCGCGTGTAGAATTACTGTGCGAAGTTTCATGCTTCTAGCATTAGTTTTACGGATTTTCAATATGCAAAGTTTGATGGGTCTACGGCCTCTCCTTTAGGAGTTATAGCTGTTTAAAGTTTTGCTATCTTTCAGATCGAATTGCGAGAGAACCAGACATCGCACAACAATAATGTTTAGTGTTTTGGAAAGCTGGTCGCGTGTAGAATTACTGTGCGAAGTTTCATGCTTCTAGCATTAGTTTTACGGATTTTCAATATGCAAAGTTTGATGGGTCTACGGCCTCTCCTTTAGGAGTTATAGCTGTTTAAAGTTTTGCTATCTTTCAGATCGAATTGCGAGAGAACCAGACATCGCACAACAATAATGTTTAGTGTTTTGGAAAGCTGGTCGCGTGTAGAATTACTGTGCGAAGTTTCATGCTTCTAGCATTATTTTTACGGATTTTCAATATGCAAAGTTTGATGGGTCTACGGCCTCTCCTTTAGGAGTTATAGCTGTTTAAAGTTTTGCTATCTTTCAGATCGAATTGTGAGAGAACCAGACATCGCACAACAATAATGTTTAGTGTTGTGGAAAGCTGGTCGTGTGTAGAATTACTGTGCGAAGTTTCATGCTGCTAGCATTAGTTTTACGGATTTTCAATATGCAAAGTTTGATGGGTCTACGGCCTCTCCTTTAGGAGTTATAGCTGTTTAAAGTTTTGCTATCTTTCAGATCGAATTGCGAGAGAACCAGACATCGCACAACAATAATGTTTAGTGTTTTGGAAAGCTGGTCGCGTGTAGAATTACTGTGCGAAGTTTCATGCTTCTAGCATTATTTTTACGGATTTTCAATATGCAAAGTTTGATGGGTCTACGGCCTCTCCTTTAGGAGTTATAGCTGTTTAAAGTTTTGCTATCTTTCAGATCGAATTGTGAGAGAACCAGACATCGCACAACAATAATGTTTAGTGTTTTGGAAAGCTGGTCGCGTGTAGAATTACTGTGCGAAGTTTCATGCTTCTAGCATTATTTTTACGGATTTTCAATATGCAAAGTTTGATGGGTCTACGGCCTCTCCTTTAGGAGTTATAGCTGTTTAAAGTTTTGTTATCTTTCAGATCGAATTGTGAGAGAACCAGACATCGCACAACAATAATGTTTAGTGTTTTGGAAAGCTGGTCGCGTGTAGAATTACTGTGCGAAGTTTCATGCTTCTAGCATTATTTTTACGGATTTTCAATATGCAAAGTTTGATGGGTCTACGGCCTCTCCTTTAGGAGTTATAGCTGTTTAAAGTTTTGCTATCTTTCAGATCGAATTGTGAGAGAACCAGACATCGCACAACAATAATGTTTAGTGTTGTGGAAAGCTGGTCGTGTGTAGAATTACTGTGCGAAGTTTCATGCTGCTAGCATTAGTTTTACGGATTTTCAATATGCAAAGTTTGATGGGTCTACGGCCTCTCCTTTAGGAGTTATAGCTGTTTAAAGTTTTGCTATCTTTCAGATCGAATTGTGAGAGAACCAGACATCGCACAACAATAATGTTTAGTGTTTTGGAAAGCTGGTCGTGTGTAGAATTACTGTGCGAAGTTTCATGCTGCTAGCATTAGTTTTACGGATTTTCAATATGCAAAGTTTGATGGGTCTACGGCCTCTCCTTTAGGAGTTATAGCTGTTTAAAGTTTTGCTATCTTTCAGATCGAATTGCGAGAGAACCAGACATCGCACAACAATAATGTTTAGTGTTTTGGAAAGCTGGTCGCGTGTAGAATTACTGTGCGAAGTTTCATGCTTCTAGCATTATTTTTACGGATTTTCAATATGCAAAGTTTGGTGGGTCTACGGCCTCTCCTTTAGGAGTTATAGCTGTTTAAAGTTTTGCTATCTTTCAGATCGAATTGTGAGAGAACCAGACATCGCACAACAATAATGTTTAGTGTTTTGGAAAGCTGGTCGCGTGTAGAATTACTGTGCGAAGTTTCATGCTTCTAGCAGTAGTTTTACGGATTTTCAATATGCAAAGTTTGATGGGTCTACGGCCTCTCCTTTAGGAGTTATAGCTGTTTAAATTTTTGCTATCTTTCAGATCGAATTGCGAGAGAACCAGACATCGCACAACAATAATGTTTAGTGTTTTGGAAAGCTGGTCGCGTGTAGAATTACTGTGCGAAGTTTCATGCTTTTACGGATTAGCATTAGTTTTACGGATTTTCAATATGCAAAGTTTGATGGGTCTACGGCCTCTCCTTTAGGAGTTATAGCTGTTTAAAGTTTTGCTATCTTTCAGATCGAATTGCGAGAGAACCAGACATCGCACAACAATAATTTTAGTGTTTTGGAAAGCTGGTCGCGTGTAGAATTACTGTGCGAAGTTTCATGCTTCTAGCATTAGTTTTACGGATTTTCAATATGCAAAGTTTGATGGGTCTACGGCCTCTCCTTTAGGAGTTATAGCTGTTTAAAGTTTTGCTATCTTTCAGATCGAATTGCGAGAGAACCAGACATCGCACAACAATAATGTTTAGTGTTTTGGAAAGCTGGTCGCGTGTAGAATTACTGTGCGAAGTTTCATGCTTCTAGCATTATTTTTACGGATTTTCAATATGCAAAGTTTGATGGGTCTACGGCCTCTCCTTTCAGATCGAATTGCGAGAGAACCAGACATCGCACAACAATAATGTTTAGTGTTTTGGAAAGCTGGTCGCGTGTAGAATTACTGTGCGAAGTTTCATGCTTCTAGCATTATTTTTACGGATTTTCAATATGCAAAGTTTGATGGGTCTACGGCCTCTCCTTTAGGAGTTATAGCTGTTTAAAGTTTTGCTATCTTTCAGATCGAATTGTGAGAGAACCAGACATCGCACAACAATAATGTTTAGTGTTGTGGAAAGCTGGTCGTGTGTAGAATTACTGTGCGAAGTTTCATGCTGCTAGCATTAGTTTTACGGATTTTCAATATGCAAAGTTTGATGGGTCTACGGCCTCTCCTTTAGGAGTTATAGCTGTTTAAAGTTTTGCTATCTTTCAGATCGAATTGTGAGAGAACCAGACATCGCACAACAATAATGTTTAGTGTTTTGGAAAGCTGGTCGTGTGTAGAATTACTGTGCGAAGTTTCATGCTGCTAGCATTAGTTTTACGGATTTTCAATATGCAAAGTTTGATGGGTCTACGGCCTCTCCTTTAGGAGTTATAGCTGTTTAAAGTTTTGCTATCTTTCAGATCGAATTGCGAGAGAACCAGACATCGCACAACAATAATGTTTAGTGTTTTGGAAAGCTGGTCGCGTGTAGAATTACTGTGCGAAGTTTCATGCTTCTAGCATTATTTTTACGGATTTTCAATATGCAAAGTTTGGTGGGTCTACGGCCTCTCCTTTAGGAGTTATAGCTGTTTAAAGTTTTGCTATCTTTCAGATCGAATTGTGAGAGAACCAGACATCGCACAACAATAATGTTTAGTGTTTTGGAAAGCTGGTCGCGTGTAGAATTACTGTGCGAAGTTTCATGCTTCTAGCAGTAGTTTTACGGATTTTCAATATGCAAAGTTTGATGGGTCTACGGCCTCTCCTTTAGGAGTTATAGCTGTTTAAATTTTTGCTATCTTTCAGATCGAATTGCGAGAGAACCAGACATCGCACAACAATAATGTTTAGTGTTTTGGAAAGCTGGTCGCGTGTAGAATTACTGTGCGAAGTTTCATGCTTTTACGGATTAGCATTAGTTTTACGGATTTTCAATATGCAAAGTTTGATGGGTCTACGGCCTCTCCTTTAGGAGTTATAGCTGTTTAAAGTTTTGCTATCTTTCAGATCGAATTGCGAGAGAACCAGACATCGCACAACAATAATTTTAGTGTTTTGGAAAGCTGGTCGCGTGTAGAATTACTGTGCGAAGTTTCATGCTTCTAGCATTAGTTTTACGGATTTTCAATATGCAAAGTTTGATGGGTCTACGGCCTCTCCTTTAGGAGTTATAGCTGTTTAAAGTTTTGCTATCTTTCAGATCGAATTGCGAGAGAACCAGACATCGCACAACAATAATGTTTAGTGTTTTGGAAAGCTGGTCGCGTGTAGAATTACTGTGCGAAGTTTCATGCTTCTAGCATTATTTTTACGGATTTTCAATATGCAAAGTTTGATGGGTCTACGGCCTCTCCTTTCAGATCGAATTGCGAGAGAACCAGACATCGCACAACAATAATGTTTAGTGTTTTGGAAAGCTGGTCGCGTGTAGAATTACTGTGCGAAGTTTCATGCTTCTAGCATTAGTTTTACGGATTTTCAATATGCAAAGTTTGATGGGTCTACGGCCTCTCCTTTAGGAGTTATAGCTGTTTAAAGTTTTGCTATCTTTCAGATCGAATTGCGAGAGAACCAGACATCGCACAACAATAATGTTTAGTGTTTTGGAAAGCTGGTCGCGTGTAGAATTACTGTGCGAAGTTTCATGCTTCTAGCATTATTTTTACGGATTTTCAATATGCAAAGTTTGATGGGTCTACGGCCTCTCCTTTAGGAGTTATAGCTGTTTAAAGTTTTGCTATCTTTCAGATCGAATTGTGAGAGAACCAGACATCGCACAACAATAATGTTTAGTGTTTTGGAAAGCTGGTCGCGTGTAGAATTACTGTGCGAAGTTTCATGCTTCTAGCAGTAGTTTTACGGATTTTCAATATGCAAAGTTTGATGGGTCTACGGCCTCTCCTTTAGGAGTTATAGCTGTTTAAAGTTTTGCTATCTTTCAGATCGAATTGTGAGAGAACCAGACATCGCACAACAATAATGTTTAGTGTTGTGGAAAGCTGGTCGTGTGTAGAATTACTGTGCGAAGTTTCATGCTGCTAGCATTAGTTTTACGGATTTTCAATATGCAAAGTTTGATGGGTCTACGGCCTCTCCTTTAGGAGTTATAGCTGTTTAAAGTTTTGCTATCTTTCAGATCGAATTGCGAGAGAACCAGACATCGCACAACAATAATGTTTAGTGTTTTGGAAAGCTGGTCGCGTGTAGAATTACTGTGCGAAGTTTCATGCTTCTAGCATTATTTTTACGGATTTTCAATATGCAAAGTTTGATGGGTCTACGGCCTCTCCTTTAGGAGTTATAGCTGTTTAAAGTTTTGCTATCTTTCAGATCGAATTGTGAGAGAACCAGACATCGCACAACAATAATGTTTAGTGTTTTGGAAAGCTGGTCGCGTGTAGAATTACTGTGCGAAGTTTCATGCTTCTAGCATTATTTTTACGGATTTTCAATATGCAAAGTTTGATGGGTCTACGGCCTCTCCTTTAGGAGTTATAGCTGTTTAAAGTTTTGTTATCTTTCAGATCGAATTGTGAGAGAACCAGACATCGCACAACAATAATGTTTAGTGTTTTGGAAAGCTGGTCGCGTGTAGAATTACTGTGCGAAGTTTCATGCTTCTAGCATTAGTTTTACGGATTTTCAATATGCAAAGTTTGATGGGTCTACGGCCTCTCCTTTAGGAGTTATAGCTGTTTAAAGTTTTGCTATCTTTCAGATCGAATTGCGAGAGAACCAGACATCGCACAACAATAATGTTTAGTGTTTTGGAAAGCTGGTCGCGTGTAGAATTACTGTGCGAAGTTTCATGCTTCTAGCATTAGTTTTACGGATTTTCAATATGCAAAGTTTGATGGGTCTACGGCCTCTCCTTTAGGAGTTATAGCTGTTTAAAGTTTTGCTATCTTTCAGATCGAATTGTGAGAGAACCAGACATCGCACAACAATAATGTTTAGTGTTTTGGAAAGCTGGTCGTGTGTAGAATTACTGTGCGAAGTTTCATGCTTCTAGCATTATTTTTACGGATTTTCAATATGCAAAGTTTGATGGGTCTACGGCCTCTCCTTTAGGAGTTATAGCTGTTTAAAGTTTTGCTATCTTTCAGATCGAATTGTGAGAGAACCAGACATCGCACAACAATAATGTTTAGTGTTTTGGAAAGCTGGTCGCGTGTAGAATTACTGTGCGAAGTTTCATGCTTCTAGCATTAGTTTTACGGATTTTCAATATGCAAAGTTTGATGGGTCTACGGCCTCTCCTTTAGGAGTTATAGCTGTTTAAAGTTTTGCTATCTTTCAGATCGAATTGTGAGAGAACCAGACATCGCACAACAATAATGTTTAGTGTTGTGGAAAGCTGGTCGTGTGTAGAATTACTGTGCGAAGTTTCATGCTGCTAGCATTAGTTTTACGGATTTTCAATATGCAAAGTTTGATGGGTCTACGGCCTCTCCTTTAGGAGTTATAGCTGTTTAAAGTTTTGCTATCTTTCAGATCGAATTGCGAGAGAACCAGACATCGCACAACAATAATGTTTAGTGTTTTGGAAAGCTGGTCGCGTGTAGAATTACTGTGCGAAGTTTCATGCTTCTAGCATTATTTTTACGGATTTTCAATATGCAAAGTTTGGTGGGTCTACGGCCTCTCCTTTAGGAGTTATAGCTGTTTAAAGTTTTGCTATCTTTCAGATCGAATTGTGAGAGAACCAGACATCGCACAACAATAATGTTTAGTGTTTTGGAAAGCTGGTCGCGTGTAGAATTACTGTGCGAAGTTTCATGCTTCTAGCAGTAGTTTTACGGATTTTCAATATGCAAAGTTTGATGGGTCTACGGCCTCTCCTTTAGGAGTTATAGCTGTTTAAATTTTTGCTATCTTTCAGATCGAATTGCGAGAGAACCAGACATCGCACAACAATAATGTTTAGTGTTTTGGAAAGCTGGTCGCGTGTAGAATTACTGTGCGAAGTTTCATGCTTCTAGCATTAGTTTTACGGATTTTCAATATGCAAAGTTTGATGGGTCTACGGCCTCTCCTTTAGGAGTTATAGCTGTTTAAAGTTTTGCTATCTTTCAGATCGAATTGCGAGAGAACCAGACATCGCACAACAATAATGTTTAGTGTTTTGGAAAGCTGGTCGCGTGTAGAATTACTGTGCGAAGTTTCATGCTTCTAGCATTAGTTTTACGGATTTTCAATATGCAAAGTTTGATGGGTCTACGGCCTCTCCTTTAGGAGTTATAGCTGTTTAAAGTTTTGCTATCTTTCAGATCGAATTGCGAGAGAACCAGACATCGCACAACAATAATGTTTAGTGTTTTGGAAAGCTGGTCGCGTGTAGAATTACTGTGCGAAGTTTCATGCTTCTAGCATTATTTTTACGGATTTTCAATATGCAAAGTTTGATGGGTCTACGGCCTCTCCTTTAGGAGTTATAGCTGTTTAAAGTTTTGCTATCTTTCAGATCGAATTGTGAGAGAACCAGACATCGCACAACAATAATGTTTAGTGTTTTGGAAAGCTGGTCGCGTGTAGAATTACTGTGCGAAGTTTCATGCTTCTAGCAGTAGTTTTACGGATTTTCAATATGCAAAGTTTGATGGGTCTACGGCCTCTCCTTTAGGAGTTATAGCTGTTTAAAGTTTTGCTATCTTTCAGATCGAATTGTGAGAGAACCAGACATCGCACAACAATAATGTTTAGTGTTGTGGAAAGCTGGTCGTGTGTAGAATTACTGTGCGAAGTTTCATGCTTCTAGCATTATTTTTACGGATTTTCAATATGCAAAGTTTGGTGGGTCTACGGCCTCTCCTTTAGGAGTTATAGCTGTTTAAAGTTTTGCTATCTTTCAGATCGAATTGTGAGAGAACCAGACATCGCACAACAATAATGTTTAGTGTTTTGGAAAGCTGGTCGCGTGTAGAATTACTGTGCGAAGTTTCATGCTTCTAGCAGTAGTTTTACGGATTTTCAATATGCAAAGTTTGATGGGTCTACGGCCTCTCCTTTAGGAGTTATAGCTGTTTAAATTTTTGCTATCTTTCAGATCGAATTGCGAGAGAACCAGACATCGCACAACAATAATGTTTAGTGTTTTGGAAAGCTGGTCGCGTGTAGAATTACTGTGCGAAGTTTCATGCTTCTAGCATTAGTTTTACGGATTTTCAATATGCAAAGTTTGATGGGTCTACGGCCTCTCCTTTAGGAGTTATAGCTGTTTAAAGTTTTGCTATCTTTCAGATCGAATTGCGAGAGAACCAGACATCGCACAACAATAATGTTTAGTGTTTTGGAAAGCTGGTCGCGTGTAGAATTACTGTGCGAAGTTTCATGCTTCTAGCATTAGTTTTACGGATTTTCAATATGCAAAGTTTGATGGGTCTACGGCCTCTCCTTTAGGAGTTATAGCTGTTTAAAGTTTTGCTATCTTTCAGATCGAATTGCGAGAGAACCAGACATCGCACAACAATAACGATTAGTGTTTTGGAAAGCTGGTCGCGTGTAGAATTACTGTGCGAAGTTTCATGCTGCTAGCATTAGTTTTACGGATTTTCAATATGCAAAGTTTGATGGGTCTACGGCCTCTCCTTTAGGAGTTATAGCTGTTTAAAGTTTTGCTATCTTTCAGATCGAATTGCGAGAGAACCAGACATCGCACAACAATAATGTTTAGTGTTTTGGAAAGCTGGTCGCGTGTAGAATTACTGTGCGAAGTTTCATGCTTCTAGCATTAGTTTTACGGATTTTCAATATGCAAAGTTTGATGGGTCTACGGCCTCTCCTTTAGGAGTTATAGCTGTTTAAAGTTTTGCTATCTTTCAGATCGAATTGTGAGAGAACCAGACATCGCACAACAATAATGTTTAGTGTTGTGGAAAGCTGGTCGTGTGTAGAATTACTGTGCGAAGTTTCATGCTGCTAGCATTAGTTTTACGGATTTTCAATATGCAAAGTTTGATGGGTCTACGGCCTCTCCTTTAGGAGTTATAGCTGTTTAAAGTTTTGCTATCTTTCAGATCGAATTGCGAGAGAACCAGACATCGCACAACAATAATGTTTAGTGTTTTGGAAAGCTGGTCGCGTGTAGAATTACTGTGCGAAGTTTCATGCTTCTAGCATTATTTTTACGGATTTTCAATATGCAAAGTTTGATGGGTCTACGGCCTCTCCTTTAGGAGTTATAGCTGTTTAAAGTTTTGCTATCTTTCAGATCGAATTGTGAGAGAACCAGACATCGCACAACAATAATGTTTAGTGTTTTGGAAAGCTGGTCGCGTGTAGAATTACTGTGCGAAGTTTCATGCTTCTAGCATTATTTTTACGGATTTTCAATATGCAAAGTTTGATGGGTCTACGGCCTCTCCTTTAGGAGTTATAGCTGTTTAAAGTTTTGTTATCTTTCAGATCGAATTGTGAGAGAACCAGACATCGCACAACAATAATGTTTAGTGTTTTGGAAAGCTGGTCGCGTGTAGAATTACTGTGCGAAGTTTCATGCTTCTAGCATTAGTTTTACGGATTTTCAATATGCAAAGTTTGATGGGTCTACGGCCTCTCCTTTAGGAGTTATAGCTGTTTAAAGTTTTGCTATCTTTCAGATCGAATTGCGAGAGAACCAGACATCGCACAACAATAATGTTTAGTGTTTTGGAAAGCTGGTCGCGTGTAGAATTACTGTGCGAAGTTTCATGCTTCTAGCATTAGTTTTACGGATTTTCAATATGCAAAGTTTGATGGGTCTACGGCCTCTCCTTTAGGAGTTATAGCTGTTTAAAGTTTTGCTATCTTTCAGATCGAATTGTGAGAGAACCAGACATCGCACAACAATAATGTTTAGTGTTGTGGAAAGCTGGTCGTGTGTAGAATTACTGTGCGAAGTTTCATGCTGCTAGCATTAGTTTTACGGATTTTCAATATGCAAAGTTTGATGGGTCTACGGCCTCTCCTTTAGGAGTTATATCTGTTTAAAGTTTTGCTATCTTTCAGATCGAATTGTGAGAGAACCAGACATCGCACAACAATAATGTTTAGTGTTTTGGAAAGCTGGTCGTGTGTAGAATTACTGTGCGAAGTTTCATGCTTCTAGCATTATTTTTACGGATTTTCAATATGCAAAGTTTGATGGGTCTACGGCCTCTCCTTTAGGAGTTATAGCTGTTTAAAGTTTTGCTATCTTTCAGATCGAATTGTGAGAGAACCAGACATCGCACAACAATAATGTTTAGTGTTTTGGAAAGCTGGTCGCGTGTAGAATTACTGTGCGAAGTTTCATGCTTCTAGCATTAGTTTTACGGATTTTCAATATGCAAAGTTTGATGGGTCTACGGCCTCTCCTTTAGGAGTTATAGCTGTTTAAAGTTTTGCTATCTTTCAGATCGAATTGTGAGAGAACCAGACATCGCACAACAATAATGTTTAGTGTTGTGGAAAGCTGGTCGTGTGTAGAATTACTGTGCGAAGTTTCATGCTGCTAGCATTAGTTTTACGGATTTTCAATATGCAAAGTTTGATGGGTCTACGGCCTCTCCTTTAGGAGTTATAGCTGTTTAAAGTTTTGCTATCTTTCAGATCGAATTGTGAGAGAACCAGACATCGCACAACAATAATGTTTAGTGTTTTGGAAAGCTGGTCGTGTGTAGAATTACTGTGCGAAGTTTCATGCTGCTAGCATTAGTTTTACGGATTTTCAATATGCAAAGTTTGATGGGTCTACGGCCTCTCCTTTAGGAGTTATAGCTGTTTAAAGTTTTGCTATCTTTCAGATCGAATTGCGAGAGAACCAGACATCGCACAACAATAATGTTTAGTGTTTTGGAAAGCTGGTCGCGTGTAGAATTACTGTGCGAAGTTTCATGCTTCTAGCATTATTTTTACGGATTTTCAATATGCAAAGTTTGATGGGTCTACGGCCTCTCCTTTAGGAGTTATAGCTGTTTAAAGTTTTGCTATCTTTCAGATCGAATTGCGAGAGAACCAGACATCGCACAACAATAATGTTTAGTGTTTTGGAAAGCTGGTCGCGTGTAGAATTACTGTGCGAAGTTTCATGCTTCTAGCATTAGTTTTACGGATTTTCAATATGCAAAGTTTGATGGGTCTACGGCCTCTCCTTTAGGAGTTATAGCTGTTTAAAGTTTTGCTATCTTTCAGATCGAATTGCGAGAGAACCAGACATCGCACAACAATAATGTTTAGTGTTTTGGAAAGCTGGTCGCGTGTAGAATTACTGTGCGAAGTTTCATGCTTCTAGCATTATTTTTACGGATTTTCAATATGCAAAGTTTGATGGGTCTACGGCCTCTCCTTTAGGAGTTATAGCTGTTTAAAGTTTTGCTATCTTTCAGATCGAATTGTGAGAGAACCAGACATCGCATAACAATAATGTTTAGTGTTTTGGAAAGCTGGTCGCGTGTAGAATTACTGTGCGAAGTTTCATGCTTCTAGCATTATTTTTACGGATTTTCAATATGCAAAGTTTGATGGGTCTACGGCCTCTCCTTTAGGAGTTATAGCTGTTTAAAGTTTTGCTATCTTTCAGATCGAATTGCGAGAGAACCAGACATCGCACAACAATAATGTTTAGTGTTTTGGAAAGCTGGTCGCGTGTAGAATTACTGTGCGAAGTTTCATGCTTCTAGCATTAGTTTTACGGATTTTCAATATGCAAAGTTTGATGGGTCTACGGCCTCTCCTTTAGGAGTTATAGCTGTTTAAAGTTTTGCTATCTTTCAGATCGAATTGTGAGAGAACCAGACATCGCACAACAATAATGTTTAGTGTTGTGGAAAGCTGGTCGTGTGTAGAATTACTGTGCGAAGTTTCATGCTGCTAGCATTAGTTTTACGGATTTTCAATATGCAAAGTTTGATGGGTCTACGGCCTCTCCTTTAGGAGTTATAGCTGTTTAAAGTTTTGCTATCTTTCAGATCGAATTGTGAGAGAACCAGACATCGCACAACAATAATGTTTAGTGTTTTGGAAAGCTGGTCGTGTGTAGAATTACTGTGCGAAGTTTCATGCTGCTAGCATTAGTTTTACGGATTTTCAATATGCAAAGTTTGATGGGTCTACGGCCTCTCCTTTAGGAGTTATAGCTGTTTAAAGTTTTGCTATCTTTCAGATCGAATTGCGAGAGAACCAGACATCGCACAACAATAATGTTTAGTGTTTTGGAAAGCTGGTCGCGTGTAGAATTACTGTGCGAAGTTTCATGCTTCTAGCATTATTTTTACGGATTTTCAATATGCAAAGTTTGATGGGTCTACGGCCTCTCCTTTAGGAGTTATAGCTGTTTAAAGTTTTGCTATCTTTCAGATCGAATTGTGAGAGAACCAGACATCGCACAACAATAATGTTTAGTGTTTTGGAAAGCTGGTCGCGTGTAGAATTACTGTGCGAAGTTTCATGCTTCTAGCATTAGTTTTACGGATTTTCAATATGCAAAGTTTGATGGGTCTACGGCCTCTCCTTTAGGAGTTATAGCTGTTTAAAGTTTTGCTATCTTTCAGATCGAATTGCGAGAGAACCAGACATCGCACAACAATAATGTTTAGTGTTTTGGAAAGCTGGTCGCGTGTAGAATTACTGTGCGAAGTTTCATGCTTCTAGCATTAGTTTTACGGATTTTCAATATGCAAAGTTTGATGGGTCTACGGCCTCTCCTTTAGGAGTTATAGCTGTTTAAAGTTTTGCTATCTTTCAGATCGAATTGCGAGAGAACCAGACATCGCACAACAATAATGATTAGTGTTTTGGAAACCTGGTCGCGTGTAGAATTACTGTGCGAAGTGTCATGCTTCTAGCATTAGTTTTACGGATTTTCAATATGCAAAGTTTGATGGGTCTACGGCCTCTCCTTTAGGAGCTATAGCTGTTTAAAGTTTTGCTATCTTTCAGATCGAATTGCGAGAGAACCAGACATCGCACAACAATAATGTTTAGTGTTTTGGAAAGCTGGTCGCGTGTAGAATTACTGTGCGAAGTTTCATGCTTCTAGCATTAGTTTTACGGATTTTCAATATGCAAAGTTTGATGGGTCTACGGCCTCTCCTTTAGGAGTTATAGCTGTTTAAAGTTTTGCTATCTTTCAGATCGAATTGTGAGAGAACCAGACATCGCACAACAATAATGTTTAGTGTTTTGGAAAGCTGGTCGCGTGTAGAATTACTGTGCGAAGTTTCATGCTTCTAGCATTAGTTTTACGGATTTTCAATATGCAAAGTTTGATGGGTCTACGGCCTCTCCTTTAGGAGTTATAGCTGTTTAAAGTTTTGCTATCTTTCAGATCGAATTGCGAGAGAACCAGACATCGCACAAC
The DNA here is from genome assembly GCA_949629155.1 of Myopa testacea. NCBI lineage: Eukaryota > Metazoa > Arthropoda > Insecta > Diptera > Conopidae > Myopa > Myopa testacea. Next base: position 14,451,875 of record OX451348.1, on the reverse strand, counting down.
AATAATGTTTAGTGTTTTGGAAAGCTGGTCGCGTGTAGAATTACTGTGCGAAGTTTCATGCTTCTAGCATTAGTTTTACGGATTTTCAATATGCAAAGTTTGATGGGTCTACGGCCTCTCCTTTAGGAGTTATAGCTGTTTAAAGTTTTGCTATCTTTCAGATCGAATTGCGAGAGAACCAAACATCGCACAACAATAATGTTTAGTGTTTTGGAAAGCTGGTCGCGTGTAGAATTACTGTGCGAAGTTTCATGCTTCTAGCATTAGTTTTACGGATTTTCAATATGCAAAGTTTGATGGGTCTACGGCCTCTCCTTTAGGAGTTATAGCTGTTTAAAGTTTTGCTATCTTTCAGATCGAATTGCGAGAGAACCAGACATCGCACAACAATAATGTTTAGTGTTTTGGAAAGCTGGTCGCGTGTAGAATTACTGTGCGAAGTTTCATGCTTCTAGCATTAGTTTTACGGATTTTCAATATGCAAAGTTTGATGGGTCTACGGCCTCTCCTTTAGGAGTTATAGCTGTTTAAAGTTTTGCTATCTTTCAGATCGAATTGCGAGAGAACCAGACATCGCACAACAATAATGTTTAGTGTTTTGGAAAGCTGGTCGCGTGTAGAATTACTGTGCGAAGTTTCATGCTTCTAGCATTAGTTTTACGGATTTTCAATATGCAAAGTTTGATGGGTCTACGGCCTCTCCTTTAGGAGTTATAGCTGTTTAAAGTTTTGCTATCTTTCAGATCGAATTGTGAGAGAACCAGACATCGCACAACAATAATGTTTAGTGTTTTGGAAAGCTGGTCGCGTGTAGAATTACTGTGCGAAGTTTCATGCTTCTAGCATTAGTTTTACGGATTTTCAATATGCAAAGTTTGATGGGTCTACGGCCTCTCCTTTAGGAGTTATAGCTGTTTAAAGTTTTGCTATCTTTCAGATCGAATTGCGAGAGAACCAGACATCGCACAACAATAATGATTAGTGTTTTGGAAACCTGGTCGCGTGTAGAATTACTGTGCGAAGTGTCATGCTTCTAGCATTAGTTTTACGGATTTTCAATATGCAAAGTTTGATGGGTCTACGGCCTCTCCTTTAGGAGTTATAGCTGTTTAAAGTTTTGCTATCTTTCAGATCGAATTGCGAGAGAACCAGACATCGCACAACAATAATGTTTAGTGTTTTGGAAACCTGGTCGCGTGTAGAATTACTGTGCGAAGTGTCATGCTTCTAGCATTAGTTTTACGGATTTTCAATATGCAAAGTTTGATGGGTCTACGGCCTCTCCTTTAGGAGTTATAGCTGTTTAAAGTTTTGCTATCTTTCAGATCGAATTGCGAGAGAACCAGACAGCGCACAACAATAATGTTTAGTGTTTTGGAAAGCTGGTCGCGTGTAGAATTACTGTGCGAAGTTTCATGCTTCTAGCATTATTTTTACGGATTTTCAATATGCAAAGTTTGATGGGTCTACGGCCTCTCCTTTAGGAGTTATAGCTGTTTAAAGTTTTGCTATCTTTCAGATCGAATTGCGAGAGAACCAGACATCGCACAACAATAATGTTTAGTGTTTTGGAAAGCTGGTCGCGTGTAGAATTACTGTTTCATGCTAGCATTATTTTTACGGATTTTCAATATGCAAAGTTTGATGGGTCTACGGCCTCTCCTTTAGGAGTTATAGCTGTTTAAAGTTTTGCTATCTTTCAGATCGAATTGTGAGAGAACCAGACATCGCACAACAATAACGATTAGTGTTTTGGAAAGCTGGTCGCGTGTAGAATTACTGTGCGAAGTTTCATGCTTCTAGCATTAGTTTTACGGATTTTCAATATGCAAAGTTTGATGGGTCTACGGCCTCTCCTTTAGGAGTTATAGCTGTTTAAAGTTTTGCTATCTTTCAGATCGAATTGCGAGAGAACCAGACAGCGCACAACAATAATGTTTAGTGTTTTGGAAAGCTGGTCGCGTGTAGAATTACTGTGCGAAGTTTCATGCTTCTAGCATTATTTTTACGGATTTTCAATATGCAAAGTTTGATGGGTCTACGGCCTCTCCTTTAGGAGTTATAGCTGTTTAAAGTTTTGCTATCTTTCAGATCGAATTGCGAGAGAACCAGACAGCGCACAACAATAATGTTTAGTGTTTTGGAAAGCTGGTCGCGTGTAGAATTACTGTGCGAAGTTTCATGCTTCTAGCATTAGTTTTACGGATTTTCAATATGCAAAGTTTGATGGGTCTACGGCCTCTCCTTTAGGAGTTATAGCTGTTTAAAGTTTTGCTATCTTTCAGATCGAATTGCGAGAGAACCAGACATCGCACAACAATAACGATTAGTGTTTTGGAAAGCTGGTCGCGTGTAGAATTACTGTTTCATGCTAGCATTAGTTTTACGGATTTTCAATATGCAAAGTTTGATGGGTCTACGGCCTCTCCTTTAGGAGTTATAGCTGTTTAAAGTTTTGCTATCTTTCAGATCGAATTGCGAGAGAACCAGACAGCGCACAACAATAATGTTTAGTGTTTTGGAAAGCTGGTCGCGTGTAGAATTACTGTGCGAAGTTTCATGCTTCTAGCATTATTTTTACGGATTTTCAATATGCAAAGTTTGATGGGTCTACGGCCTCTCCTTTAGGAGTTATAGCTGTTTAAAGTTTTGCTATCTTTCAGATCGAATTGCGAGAGAACCAGACAGCGCACAACAATAATGTTTAGTGTTTTGGAAAGCTGGTCGCGTGTAGAATTACTGTGCGAAGTTTCATGCTTCTAGCATTAGTTTTACGGATTTTCAATATGCAAAGTTTGATGGGTCTACGGCCTCTCCTTTAGGAGTTATAGCTGTTTAAAGTTTTGCTATCTTTCAGATCGAATTGCGAGAGAACCAGACATCGCACAACAATAACGATTAGTGTTTTGGAAAGCTGGTCGCGTGTAGAATTACTGTTTCATGCTAGCATTATTTTTACGGACTTTCAATATGCAAAGTTTGATGGGTCTACGGCCTCTCCTTTAGGAGTTATAGCTGTTTAAAGTTTTGCTATCTTTCAGATCGAATTGTGAGAGAACCAGACATCGCACAACAATAACGATTAGTGTTTTGGAAAGCTGGTCGCGTGTAGAATTACTGTGCGAAGTTTCATGCTTCTAGCATTAGTTTTACGGATTTTCAATATGCAAAGTTTGATGGGTCTACGGCCTCTCCTTTAGGAGTTATAGCTGTTTAAAGTTTTGCTATCTTTCAGATCGAATTGCGAGAGAACCAGACATCGCACAACAATAATGTTTAGTGTTTTGGAAAGCTGGTCGCGTGTAGAATTACTGTGCGAAGTTTCATGCTTCTAGCATTAGTTTTACGGATTTTCAATATGCAAAGTTTGATGGGTCTACGGCCTCTCCTTTAGGAGTTATAGCTGTTTAAAGTTTTGCTATCTTTCAGATCGAATTGCGAGAGAACCAGACATCGCACAACAATAACGATTAGTGTTTTGGAAAGCTGGTCGCGTGTAGAATTACTGTTTCATGCTAGCATTATTTTTACGGATTTTCAATATGCAAAGTTTGATGGGTCTACGGCCTCTCCTTTAGGAGTTATAGCTGTTTAAAGTTTTGCTATCTTTCAGATCGAATTGTGAGAGAACCAGACATCGCACAACAATAACGATTAGTGTTTTGGAAAGCTGGTCGCGTGTAGAATTACTGTGCGAAGTTTCATGCTTCTAGCATTAGTTTTACGGATTTTCAATATGCAAAGTTTGATGGGTCTACGGCCTCTCCTTTAGGAGTTATAGCTGTTTAAAGTTTTGCTATCTTTCAGATCGAATTGCGAGAGAACCAGACATCGCACAACAATAATGTTTAGTGTTTTGGAAAGCTGGTCGCGTGTAGAATTACTGTGCGAAGTTTCATGCTTCTAGCATTATTTTTACGGATTTTCAATATGCAAAGTTTGATGGGTCTACGGCCTCTCCTTTAGGAGTTATAGCTGTTTAAAGTTTTGCTATCTTTCAGATCGAATTGTGAGAGAACCAGACATCGCACAATAATAATGTTTAGTGTTTTGGAAAGCTGGTCGCGTGTAGAATTACTGTGCGAAGTTTCATGCTTCTAGCATTAGTTTTACGGATTTTCAATATGCAAAGTTTGATGGGTCTACGGCCTCTCCTTTAGGAGTTATAGCTGTTTAAAGTTTTGCTATCTTTCAGATCGAATTGCGAGAGAACCAGACATCGCACAACAATAATGTTTAGTGTTTTGGAAAGCTGGTCGCGTGTAGAATTACTGTGCGAAGTTTCATGCTTCTAGCATTAGTTTTACGGATTTTCAATATGCAAAGTTTGATGGGTCTACGGCCTCTCCTTTAGGAGTTATAGCTGTTTAAAGTTTTGCTATCTTTCAGATCGAATTGCGAGAGAACCAGACATCGCACAACAATAATGATTAGTGTTTTGGAAACCTGGTCGCGTGTAGAATTACTGTGCGAAGTGTCATGCTTCTAGCATTAGTTTTACGGATTTTCAATATGCAAAGTTTGATGGGTCTACGGCCTCTCCTTTAGGAGCTATAGCTGTTTAAAGTTTTGCTATCTTTCAGATCGAATTGCGAGAGAACCAGACATCGCACAACAATAATGTTTAGTGTTTTGGAAAGCTGGTCGCGTGTAGAATTACTGTGCGAAGTTTCATGCTTCTAGCATTAGTTTTACGGATTTTCAATATGCAAAGTTTGATGGGTCTACGGCCTCTCCTTTAGGAGTTATAGCTGTTTAAAGTTTTGCTATCTTTCAGATCGAATTGTGAGAGAACCAGACATCGCACAACAATAATGTTTAGTGTTTTGGAAAGCTGGTCGCGTGTAGAATTACTGTGCGAAGTTTCATGCTTCTAGCATTAGTTTTACGGATTTTCAATATGCAAAGTTTGATGGGTCTACGGCCTCTCCTTTAGGAGTTATAGCTGTTTAAAGTTTTGCTATCTTTCAGATCGAATTGCGAGAGAACCAGACATCGCACAACAATAATGTTTAGTGTTTTGGAAAGCTGGTCGCGTGTAGAATTACTGTGCGAAGTTTCATGCTTCTAGCATTAGTTTTACGGATTTTCAATATGCAAAGTTTGATGGGTCTACGGCCTCTCCTTTAGGAGTTATAGCTGTTTAAAGTTTTGCTATCTTTCAGATCGAATTGCGAGAGAACCAAACATCGCACAACAATAATGTTTAGTGTTTTGGAAAGCTGGTCGCGTGTAGAATTACTGTGCGAAGTTTCATGCTTCTAGCATTAGTTTTACGGATTTTCAATATGCAAAGTTTGATGGGTCTACGGCCTCTCCTTTAGGAGTTATAGCTGTTTAAAGTTTTGCTATCTTTCAGATCGAATTGCGAGAGAACCAGACATCGCACAACAATAATGTTTAGTGTTTTGGAAAGCTGGTCGCGTGTAGAATTACTGTGCGAAGTTTCATGCTTCTAGCATTAGTTTTACGGATTTTCAATATGCAAAGTTTGATGGGTCTACGGCCTCTCCTTTAGGAGTTATAGCTGTTTAAAGTTTTGCTATCTTTCAGATCGAATTGCGAGAGAACCAGACATCGCACAACAATAATGTTTAGTGTTTTGGAAAGCTGGTCGCGTGTAGAATTACTGTGCGAAGTTTCATGCTTCTAGCATTAGTTTTACGGATTTTCAATATGCAAAGTTTGATGGGTCTACGGCCTCTCCTTTAGGAGTTATAGCTGTTTAAAGTTTTGCTATCTTTCAGATCGAATTGTGAGAGAACCAGACATCGCACAACAATAATGTTTAGTGTTTTGGAAAGCTGGTCGCGTGTAGAATTACTGTGCGAAGTTTCATGCTTCTAGCATTAGTTTTACGGATTTTCAATATGCAAAGTTTGATGGGTCTACGGCCTCTCCTTTAGGAGTTATAGCTGTTTAAAGTTTTGCTATCTTTCAGATCGAATTGCGAGAGAACCAGACATCGCACAACAATAATGATTAGTGTTTTGGAAACCTGGTCGCGTGTAGAATTACTGTGCGAAGTGTCATGCTTCTAGCATTAGTTTTACGGATTTTCAATATGCAAAGTTTGATGGGTCTACGGCCTCTCCTTTAGGAGTTATAGCTGTTTAAAGTTTTGCTATCTTTCAGATCGAATTGCGAGAGAACCAGACATCGCACAACAATAATGTTTAGTGTTTTGGAAACCTGGTCGCGTGTAGAATTACTGTGCGAAGTGTCATGCTTCTAGCATTAGTTTTACGGATTTTCAATATGCAAAGTTTGATGGGTCTACGGCCTCTCCTTTAGGAGTTATAGCTGTTTAAAGTTTTGCTATCTTTCAGATCGAATTGCGAGAGAACCAGACAGCGCACAACAATAATGTTTAGTGTTTTGGAAAGCTGGTCGCGTGTAGAATTACTGTGCGAAGTTTCATGCTTCTAGCATTATTTTTACGGATTTTCAATATGCAAAGTTTGATGGGTCTACGGCCTCTCCTTTAGGAGTTATAGCTGTTTAAAGTTTTGCTATCTTTCAGATCGAATTGCGAGAGAACCAGACATCGCACAACAATAATGTTTAGTGTTTTGGAAAGCTGGTCGCGTGTAGAATTACTGTGCGAAGTTTCATGCTTCTAGCATTAGTTTTACGGATTTTCAATATGCAAAGTTTGATGGGTCTACGGCCTCTCCTTTAGGAGTTATAGCTGTTTAAAGTTTTGCTATCTTTCAGATCGAATTGCGAGAGAACCAGACATCGCACAACAATAACGATTAGTGTTTTGGAAAGCTGGTCGCGTGTAGAATTACTGTTTCATGCTAGCATTATTTTTACGGATTTTCAATATGCAAAGTTTGATGGGTCTACGGCCTCTCCTTTAGGAGTTATAGCTGTTTAAAGTTTTGCTATCTTTCAGATCGAATTGTGAGAGAACCAGACATCGCACAACAATAACGATTAGTGTTTTGGAAAGCTGGTCGCGTGTAGAATTACTGTGCGAAGTTTCATGCTTCTAGCATTAGTTTTACGGATTTTCAATATGCAAAGTTTGATGGGTCTACGGCCTCTCCTTTAGGAGTTATAGCTGTTTAAAGTTTTGCTATCTTTCAGATCGAATTGCGAGAGAACCAGACATCGCACAACAATAACGATTAGTGTTTTGGAAAGCTGGTCGCGTGTAGAATTACTGTTTCATGCTAGCATTATTTTTACGGATTTTCAATATGCAAAGTTTGATGGGTCTACGGCCTCTCCTTTAGGAGTTATAGCTGTTTAAAGTTTTGCTATCTTTCAGATCGAATTGCGAGAGAACCAGACAGCGCACAACAATAATGTTTAGTGTTTTGGAAAGCTGGTCGCGTGTAGAATTACTGTGCGAAGTTTCATGCTTCTAGCATTAGTTTTACGGATTTTCAATATGCAAAGTTTGATGGGTCTACGGCCTCTCCTTTAGGAGTTATAGCTGTTTAAAGTTTTGCTATCTTTCAGATCGAATTGCGAGAGAACCAGACATCGCACAACAATAACGATTAGTGTTTTGGAAAGCTGGTCGCGTGTAGAATTACTGTTTCATGCTAGCATTATTTTTACGGACTTTCAATATGCAAAGTTTGATGGGTCTACGGCCTCTCCTTTAGGAGTTATAGCTGTTTAAAGTTTTGCTATCTTTCAGATCGAATTGTGAGAGAACCAGACATCGCACAACAATAACGATTAGTGTTTTGGAAAGCTGGTCGCGTGTAGAATTACTGTGCGAAGTTTCATGCTTCTAGCATTAGTTTTACGGATTTTCAATATGCAAAGTTTGATGGGTCTACGGCCTCTCCTTTAGGAGTTATAGCTGTTTAAAGTTTTGCTATCTTTCAGATCGAATTGCGAGAGAACCAGACATCGCACAACAATAATGTTTAGTGTTTTGGAAAGCTGGTCGCGTGTAGAATTACTGTGCGAAGTTTCATGCTTCTAGCATTAGTTTTACGGATTTTCAATATGCAAAGTTTGATGGGTCTACGGCCTCTCCTTTAGGAGTTATAGCTGTTTAAAGTTTTGCTATCTTTCAGATCGAATTGCGAGAGAACCAGACATCGCACAACAATAACGATTAGTGTTTTGGAAAGCTGGTCGCGTGTAGAATTACTGTTTCATGCTAGCATTATTTTTACGGATTTTCAATATGCAAAGTTTGATGGGTCTACGGCCTCTCCTTTAGGAGTTATAGCTGTTTAAAGTTTTGCTATCTTTCAGATCGAATTGTGAGAGAACCAGACATCGCACAACAATAACGATTAGTGTTTTGGAAAGCTGGTCGCGTGTAGAATTACTGTGCGAAGTTTCATGCTTCTAGCATTAGTTTTACGGATTTTCAATATGCAAAGTTTGATGGGTCTACGGCCTCTCCTTTAGGAGTTATAGCTGTTTAAAGTTTTGCTATCTTTCAGATCGAATTGCGAGAGAACCAGACAGCGCACAACAATAATGTTTAGTGTTTTGGAAAGCTGGTCGCGTGTAGAATTACTGTGCGAAGTTTCATGCTTCTAGCATTATTTTTACGGATTTTCAATATGCAAAGTTTGATGGGTCTACGGCCTCTCCTTTAGGAGTTATAGCTGTTTAAAGTTTTGCTATCTTTCAGATCGAATTGCGAGAGAACCAGACAGCGCACAACAATAATGTTTAGTGTTTTGGAAAGCTGGTCGCGTGTAGAATTACTGTGCGAAGTTTCATGCTTCTAGCATTAGTTTTACGGATTTTCAATATGCAAAGTTTGATGGGTCTACGGCCTCTCCTTTAGGAGTTATAGCTGTTTAAAGTTTTGCTATCTTTCAGATCGAATTGCGAGAGAACCAGACATCGCACAACAATAACGATTAGTGTTTTGGAAAGCTGGTCGCGTGTAGAATTACTGTTTCATGCTAGCATTATTTTTACGGACTTTCAATATGCAAAGTTTGATGGGTCTACGGCCTCTCCTTTAGGAGTTATAGCTGTTTAAAGTTTTGCTATCTTTCAGATCGAATTGTGAGAGAACCAGACATCGCACAACAATAACGATTAGTGTTTTGGAAAGCTGGTCGCGTGTAGAATTACTGTGCGAAGTTTCATGCTTCTAGCATTAGTTTTACGGATTTTCAATATGCAAAGTTTGATGGGTCTACGGCCTCTCCTTTAGGAGTTATAGCTGTTTAAAGTTTTGCTATCTTTCAGATCGAATTGCGAGAGAACCAGACATCGCACAACAATAATGTTTAGTGTTTTGGAAAGCTGGTCGCGTGTAGAATTACTGTGCCAAGTTTCATGCTTCTAGCATTATTTTTACGGATTTTCAATATGCAAAGTTTGATGGGTCTACGGCCTCTCCTTTAGGAGTTATAGCTGTTTAAAGTTTTGCTATCTTTCAGATCGAATTGCGAGAGAACCAGACATCGCACAACAATAATGTTTAGTGTTTTGGAAAGCTGGTCGCGTGTAGAATTACTGTGCGAAGTTTCATGCTTCTAGCATTAGTTTTACGGATTTTCAATATGCAAAGTTTGATGGGTCTACGGCCTCTCCTTTAGGAGTTATAGCTGTTTAAAGTTTTGCTATCTTTCAGATCGAATTGCGAGAGAACCAGACATCGCACAACAATAACGATTAGTGTTTTGGAAAGCTGGTCGCGTGTAGAATTACTGTTTCATGCTAGCATTATTTTTACGGATTTTCAATATGCAAAGTTTGATGGGTCTACGGCCTCTCCTTTCGGAGTTATAGCTGTTTAAAGTTTTGCTATCTTTCAGATCGAATTGCGAGAGAACCAGACATCGCACAACAATAACGATTAGTGTTTTGGAAAGCTGGTCGCGTGTAGAATTACTGTTTCATGCTAGCATTATTTTTACGGATTTTCAATATGCAAAGTTTGATGGGTCTACGGCCTCTCCTTTAGGAGTTATAGCTGTTTAAAGTTTTGCTATCTTTCAGATCGAATTGCGAGAGAACCAGACATCGCACAACAATAATGTTTAGTGTTGTGGAAAGCTGGTCGCGTGTAGAATTACTGTGCGAAGTTTCATGCTTCTAGCATTAGTTTTACGGATTTTCAATATGCAAAGTTTGATGGGTCTACGGCCTCTCCTTTAGGAGTTATAGCTGTTTAAAGTTTTGCTATCTTTCAGATCGAATTGTGAGAGAACCAGACATCGCACAACAATAACGATTAGTGTTTTGGAAAGCTGGTCGCGTGTAGAATTACTGTGCGAAGTTTCATGCTTCTAGCATTAGTTTTACGGATTTTCAATATGCAAAGTTTGATGGGTCTACGGCCTCTCCTTTAGGAGTTATAGCTGTTTAAAGTTTTGCTATCTTTCAGATCGAATTGCGAGAGAACCAGACATCGCACAACAATAACGATTAGTGTTTTGGAAAGCTGGTCGCGTGTAGAATTACTGTGCGAAGTTTCATGCTTCTAGCATTATTTTTACGGATTTTCAATATGCAAAGTTTGATGGGTCTACGGCCTCTCCTTTAGGAGTTATAGCTGTTTAAAGTTTTGCTATCTTTCAGATCGAATTGCGAGAGAACCAGACATCGCACAACAATAATGTTTAGTGTTTTGGAAAGCTGGTCGCGTGTAGAATTACTGTGCGAAGTTTCATTCTTCTAGCATTAGTTTTACGGATTTTCAATATGCAAAGTTTGATGGGTCTACGGCCTCTCCTTTAGGAGTTATAGCTGTTTAAAGTTTTGCTATCTTTCAGATCGAATTGCGAGAGAACCAGACATCGCACAACAATAACGATTAGTGTTTTGGAAAGCTGGTCGCGTGTAGAATTACTGTTTCATGCTAGCATTATTTTTACGGATTTTCAATATGCAAAGTTTGATGGGTCTACGGCCTCTCCTTTCGGAGTTATAGCTGTTTAAAGTTTTGCTATCTTTCAGATCGAATTGCGAGAGAACCAGACATCGCACAACAATAACGATTAGTGTTTTGGAAAGCTGGTCGCGTGTAGAATTACTGTTTCATGCTAGCATTATTTTTACGGATTTTCAATATGCAAAGTTTGATGGGTCTACGGCCTCTCCTTTAGGAGTTATAGCTGTTTAAAGTTTTGCTATCTTTCAGATCGAATTGCGAGAGAACCAGACATCGCACAACAATAACGATTAGTGTTTTGGAAAGCTGGTCGCGTGTAGAATTACTGTGCGAAGTTTCATGCTTCTAGCATTAGTTTTACGGATTTTCAATATGCAAAGTTTGATGGGTCTACGGCCTCTCCTTTAGGAGTTATAGCTGTTTAAAGTTTTGCTATCTTTCAGATCGAATTGCGAGAGAACCAGACATCGCACAACAATAACGATTAGTGTTTTGGAAAGCTGGTCGCGTGTAGAATTACTGTTTCATGCTAGCATTATTTTTACGGATTTTCAATATGCAAAGTTTGATGGGTCTACGGCCTCTCCTTTCGGAGTTATAGCTGTTTAAAGTTTTGCTATCTTTCAGATCGAATTGCGAGAGAACCAGACATCGCACAACAATAACGATTAGTGTTTTGGAAAGCTGGTCGCGTGTAGAATTACTGTTTCATGCTAGCATTATTTTTACGGATTTTCAATATGCAAAGTTTGATGGGTCTACGGCCTCTCCTTTCGGAGTTATAGCTGTTTAAAGTTTTGCTATCTTTCAGATCGAATTGCGAGAGAACCAGACATCGCACAACAATAACGATTAGTGTTTTGGAAAGCTGGTCGCGTGTAGAATTACTGTTTCATGCTAGCATTATTTTTACGGATTTTCAATATGCAAAGTTTGATGGGTCTACGGCCTCTCCTTTCGGAGTTATAGCTGTTTAAAGTTTTGCTATCTTTCAGATCGAATTGCGAGAGAACCAGACATCGCACAACAATAATGTTTAGTGTTTTGGAAAGCTGGTCGCGTGTAGAATTACTGTGCGAAGTTTCATGCTTCTAGCATTAGTTTTACGGATTTTCAATATGCAAAGTTTGATGGGTCTACGGCCTCTCCTTTAGGAGTTATAGCTGTTTAAAGTTTTGCTATCTTTCAGATCGAATTGCGAGAGAACCAGACATCGCACAACAATAACGATTAGTGTTTTGGAAAGCTGGTCGCGTGTAGAATTACTGTTTCATGCTAGCATTATTTTTACGGATTTTCAATATGCAAAGTTTGATGGGTCTACGGCCTCTCCTTTCGGAGTTATAGCTGTTTAAAGTTTTGCTATCTTTCAGATCGAATTGCGAGAGAACCAGACATCGCACAACAATAACGATTAGTGTTTTGGAAAGCTGGTCGCGTGTAGAATTACTGTTTCATGCTAGCATTATTTTTACGGATTTTCAATATGCAAAGTTTGATGGGTCTACGGCCTCTCCTTTCGGAGTTATAGCTGTTTAAAGTTTTGCTATCTTTCAGATCGAATTGCGAGAGAACCAGACATCGCACAACAATAATGTTTAGTGTTTTGGAAAGCTGGTCGCGTGTAGAATTACTGTGCGAAGTTTCATGCTTCTAGCATTAGTTTTACGGATTTTCAATATGCAAAGTTTGATGGGTCTACGGCCTCTCCTTTAGGAGTTATAGCTGTTTAAAGTTTTGCTATCTTTCAGATCGAATTGCGAGAGAACCAGACATCGCACAACAATAACGATTAGTGTTTTGGAAAGCTGGTCGCGTGTAGAATTACTGTGCGAAGTTTCATGCTGCTAGCATTAGTTTTACGGATTTTCAATATGCAAAGTTTGATGGGTCTACGGCCTCTCCTTTAGGAGTTATAGCTGTTTAAAGTTTTGCTATCTTTCAGATCGAATTGCGAGAGAACCAGACATCGCACAACAATAACGATTAGTGTTTTGGAAAGCTGGTCGCGTGTAGAATTACTGTTTCATGCTAGCATTATTTTTACGGATTTTCAATATGCAAAGTTTGATGGGTCTACGGCCTCTCCTTTAGGAGTTATAGCTGTTTAAAGTTTTGCTATCTTTCAGATCGAATTGCGAGAGAACCAGACATCGCACAACAATAACGATTAGTGTTTTGGAAAGCTGGTCGCGTGTAGAATTACTGTGCGAAGTTTCATGCTTCTAGCATTAGTTTTACGGATTTTCAATATGCAAAGTTTGATGGGTCTACGGCCTCTCCTTTAGGAGTTATAGCTGTTTAAAGTTTTGCTATCTTTCAGATCGAATTGCGAGAGAACCAGACATCGCACAACAATAATGTTTAGTGTTTTGGAAAGCTGGTCGCGTGTAGAATTACTGTGCGAAGTTTCATGCTTCTAGCATTATTTTCACGGATTTTCAATATGCAAAGTTTGATGGGTCTACGGCCTCTCCTTTAGGAGTTATAGCTGTTTAAAGTTTTGCTATCTTTCAGATCGAATTGCGAGAGAACCAGACATCGCACAACAATAACGATTAGTGTTTTGGAAAGCTGGTCGCGTGTAGAATTACTGTGCGAAGTTTCATGCTTCTAGCATTAGTTTTACGGATTTTCAATATGCAAAGTTTGATGGGTCTACGGCCTCTCCTTTAGGAGTTATAGCTGTTTAAAGTTTTGCTATCTTTCAGATCGAATTGCGAGAGAACCAGACATCGCACAACAATAATGTTTAGTGTTTTGGAAAGCTGGTCGCGTGTAGAATTACTGTGCGAAGTTTCATGCTTCTAGCATTATTTTTACGGATTTTCAATATGCAAAGTTTGATGGGTCTACGGCCTCTCCTTTAGGAGTTATAGCTGTTTAAAGTTTTGCTATCTTTCAGATCGAATTGCGAGAGAACCAGACATCGCACAACAATAATGTTTAGTGTTTTGGAAAGCTGGTCGCGTGTAGAATTACTGTGCGAAGTTTCATGCTTCTAGCATTATTTTTACGGATTTTCAATATGCAAAGTTTGATGGGTCTACGGCCTCTCCTTTCGGAGTTATAGCTGTTTAAAGTTTTGCTATCTTTCAGATCGAATTGCGAGAGAACCAGACATCGCACAACAATAACGATTAGTGTTTTGGAAAGCTGGTCGCGTGTAGAATTACTGTGCGAAGTTTCATGCTTCTAGCATTAGTTTTACGGATTTTCAATATGCAAAGTTTGATGGGTCTACGGCCTCTCCTTTAGGAGTTATAGCTGTTTAAAGTTTTGCTATCTTTCAGATCGAATTGCGAGAGAACCAGACATCGCACAACAATAATGTTTAGTGTTTTGGAAAGCTGGTCGCGTGTAGAATTACTGTGCGAAGTTTCATGCTTCTAGCATTATTTTTACGGATTTTCAATATGCAAAGTTTGATGGGTCTACGGCCTCTCCTTTAGGAGTTATAGCTGTTTAAAGTTTTGCTATCTTTCAGATCGAATTGCGAGAGAACCAGACATCGCACAACAATAATGTTTAGTGTTTTGGAAAGCTGGTCGCGTGTAGAATTACTGTGCGAAGTTTCATGCTTCTAGCATTATTTTTACGGATTTTCAATATGCAAAGTTTGATGGGTCTACGGCCTCTCCTTTAGGAGTTATAGCTGTTTAAAGTTTTGCTATCTTTCAGATCGAATTGCGAGAGAACCAGACATCGCACAACAATAATGTTTAGTGTTTTGGAAAGCTGGTCGCGTGTAGAATTACTGTGCGAAGTTTCATGCTTCTAGCATTAGTTTTACGGATTTTCAATATGCAAAGTTTGATGGGTCTACGGCCTCTCCTTTAGGAGTTATAGCTGTTTAAAGTTTTGCTATCTTTCAGATCGAATTGCGAGAGAACCAGACATCGCACAACAATAATGTTTAGTGTTTTGGAAAGCTGGTCGCGTGTAGAATTACTGTGCGAAGTTTCATGCTTCTAGCATTATTTTTACGGATTTTCAATATGCAAAGTTTGATGGGTCTACGGCCTCTCCTTTAGGAGTTATAGCTGTTTAAAGTTTTGCTATCTTTCAGATCGAATTGCGAGAGAACCAGACATCGTACAACAATAATGATTAGTGTTTTGGAAAGCTGGTCGCGTGTAGAATTACTGTGCGAAGTTTCATGCTTCTAGCATTAGTTTTACGGATTTTCAATATGCAAAGTTTGATGGGTCTACGGCCTCTCCTTTAGGAGTTATAGCTGTTTAAAGTTTTGCTATCTTTCAGATCGAATTGCGAGAGAACCAGACATCGCACAACAATAACGATTAGTGTTTTGGAAAGCTGGTCGCGTGTAGAATTACTGTGCGAAGTTTCACGCTTCTAGCATTATTTTTACGGATTTTCAATATGCAAAGTTTGATGGGTCTACGGCCTCTCCTTTCGGAGTTATAGCTGTTTAAAGTTTTGCTATCTTTCAGATCGAATTGCGAGAGAACCAGACATCGTACAACAATAATGATTAGTGTTTTGGAAAGCTGGTCGCGTGTAGAATTACTGTGCGAAGTTTCATGCTTCTAGCATTATTTTTACGGATTTTCAAAATGCAAAGTTTGATGGGTCTACGGCCTCTCCTTTCGGATTTATAGCTGTTTAAAGTTTTGCTATCTTTCAGATCGAATTGCGAGAGAACCAGACATCGTACAACAATAATGATTAGTGTTTTGGAAAGCTGGTCGCGTGTAGAATTACTGTGCGAAGTTTCACGCTTCTAGCATTATTTTTACGGATTTTCAAAATGCAAAGTTTGATGGGTCTACGGCCTCTCCTTTCAGAGTTATAGCTGTTTAAAGTTTTGCTATCTTTCAGATCGAATTGCGAGAGAACCAGACATCGTACAACAATAATGATTAGTGTTTTGGAAAGCTGGTCGCGTGTAGAATTACTGTGCGAAGTTTCACGCTTCTAGCATTATTTTTACGGATTTTCAATATGCAAAGTTTGATGGGTCTACGGCCTCTCCTTTCGGAGTTATAGCTGTTTAAAGTTTTGCTATCTTTCAGATCGAATTGCGAGAGAACCAGACATCGTACAACAATAATGATTAGTGTTTTGGAAAGCTGGTCGCGTGTAGAATTACTGTGCGAAGTTTCATGCTTCTAGCATTAGTTTTACGGATTTTCAATATGCAAAGTTTGATGGGTCTACGGCCTCTCCTTTAGGAGTTATAGCTGTTTAAAGTTTTGCTATCTTTCAGATCGAATTGCGAGAGAACCAGACATCGCACAACAATAACGATTAGTGTTTTGGAAAGCTGGTCGCGTGTAGAATTACTGTGCGAAGTTTCACGCTTCTAGCATTATTTTTACGGATTTTCAATATGCAAAGTTTGATGGGTCTACGGCCTCTCCTTTCGGAGTTATAGCTGTTTAAAGTTTTGCTATCTTTCAGATCGAATTGCGAGAGAACCAGACATCGTACAACAATAATGATTAGTGTTTTGGAAAGCTGGTCGCGTGTAGAATTACTGTGCGAAGTTTCATGCTTCTAGCATTATTTTTACGGATTTTCAAAATGCAAAGTTTGATGGGTCTACGGCCTCTCCTTTCGGATTTATAGCTGTTTAAAGTTTTGCTATCTTTCAGATCGAATTAGTGTTTTGGAAAGCTGGTCGCGTGTAGAATTACTGTGCGAAGTTTCACGCTTCTAGCATTATTTTTACGGATTTTCAAAATGCAAAGTTTGATGGGTCTACGGCCTCTCCTTTCAGAGTTATAGCTGTTTAAAGTTTTGCTATCTTTCAGATCGAATTGCGAGAGAACCAGACATCGTACAACAATAATGATTAGTGTTTTGGAAAGCTGGTCGCGTGTAGAATTACTGTGCGAAGTTTCACGCTTCTAGCATTATTTTTACGGATTTTCAATATGCAAAGTTTGATGGGTCTACGGCCTCTCCTTTCGGAGTTATAGCTGTTTAAAGTTTTGCTATCTTTCAGATCGAATTGCGAGAGAACCAGACATCGTACAACAATAATGATTAGTGTTTTGGAAAGCTGGTCGCGTGTAGAATTACTGTGCGAAGTTTCATGCTTCTAGCATTAGTTTTACGGATTTTCAATATGCAAAGTTTGATGGGTCTACGGCCTCTCCTTTAGGAGTTATAGCTGTTTAAAGTTTTGCTATCTTTCAGATCGAATTGCGAGAGAACCAGACATCGCACAACAATAACGATTAGTGTTTTGGAAAGCTGGTCGCGTGTAGAATTACTGTGCGAAGTTTCACGCTTCTAGCATTATTTTTACGGATTTTCAATATGCAAAGTTTGATGGGTCTACGGCCTCTCCTTTCGGAGTTATAGCTGTTTAAAGTTTTGCTATCTTTCAGATCGAATTGCGAGAGAACCAGACATCGTACAACAATAATGATTAGTGTTTTGGAAAGCTGGTCGCGTGTAGAATTACTGTGCGAAGTTTCATGCTTCTAGCATTATTTTTACGGATTTTCAAAATGCAAAGTTTGATGGGTCTACGGCCTCTCCTTTCGGATTTATAGCTGTTTAAAGTTTTGCTATCTTTCAGATCGAATTGCGAGAGAACCAGACATCGTACAACAATAATGATTAGTGTTTTGGAAAGCTGGTCGCGTGTAGAATTACTGTGCGAAGTTTCACGCTTCTAGCATTATTTTTACGGATTTTCAAAATGCAAAGTTTGATGGGTCTACGGCCTCTCCTTTCAGAGTTATAGCTGTTTAAAGTTTTGCTATCTTTCAGATCGAATTGCGAGAGAACCAGACATCGTACAACAATAATGATTAGTGTTTTGGAAAGCTGGTCGCGTGTAGAATTACTGTGCGAAGTTTCACGCTTCTAGCATTATTTTTACGGATTTTCAATATGCAAAGTTTGATGGGTCTACGGCCTCTCCTTTCGGAGTTATAGCTGTTTAAAGTTTTGCTATCTTTCAGATCGAATTGCGAGAGAACCAGACATCGTACAACAATAATGATTAGTGTTTTGGAAAGCTGGTCGCGTGTAGAATTACTGTGCGAAGTTTCATGCTTCTAGCATTAGTTTTACGGATTTTCAATATGCAAAGTTTGATGGGTCTACGGCCTCTCCTTTAGGAGTTATAGCTGTTTAAAGTTTTGCTATCTTTCAGATCGAATTGCGAGAGAACCAGACATCGCACAACAATAACGATTAGTGTTTTGGAAAGCTGGTCGCGTGTAGAATTACTGTGCGAAGTTTCATGCTTCTAGCATTAGTTTTACGGATTTTCAATATGCAAAGTTTGATGGGTCTACGGCCTCTCCTTTAGGAGTTATAGCTGTTTAAAGTTTTGCTATCTTTCAGATCGAATTGCGAGAGAACCAGACATCGTACAACAATAATGATTAGTGTTTTGGAAAGCTGGTCGCGTGTAGAATTACTGTGCGAAGTTTCATGCTTCTAGCATTATTTTTACGGATTTTCAATATGCAAAGTTTGATGGGTCTACGGCCTCTCCTTTCGGAGTTATAGCTGTTTAAAGTTTTGCTATCTTTCAGATCGAATTGCGAGAGAACCAGACATCGCACAACAATAATGTATAGTGTTTTGGAAAGCTGGTCGCGTGTAGAATTACTGTGCGAAGTTTCATGCTTCTAGCATTAGTTTTACGGATTTTCAATATGCAAAGTTTGATGGGTCTACGGCCTCTCCTTTAGGAGTTATAGCTGTTTAAAGTTTTGCTATCTTTCAGATCGAATTGTGAGAGAACCAGACATCGCACAACAATAATGTTTAGTGTTTTGGAAAGCTGGTCGCGTGTAGAATTACTGTGCGAAGTTTCACGCTTCTAGCATTATTTTTACGGATTTTCAAAATGCAAAGTTTGATGGGTCTACGGCCTCTCCTTTCAGAGTTATAGCTGTTTAAAGTTTTGCTATCTTTCAGATCGAATTGCGAGAGAACCAGACATCGTACAACAATAATGATTAGTGTTTTGGAAAGCTGGTCGCGTGTAGAATTACTGTGCGAAGTTTCACGCTTCTAGCATTATTTTTACGGATTTTCAATATGCAAAGTTTGATGGGTCTACGGCCTCTCCTTTCGGAGTTATAGCTGTTTAAAGTTTTGCTATCTTTCAGATCGAATTGCGAGAGAACCAGACATCGTACAACAATAATGATTAGTGTTTTGGAAAGCTGGTCGCGTGTAGAATTACTGTGCGAAGTTTCATGCTTCTAGCATTAGTTTTACGGATTTTCAATATGCAAAGTTTGATGGGTCTACGGCCTCTCCTTTAGGAGTTATAGCTGTTTAAAGTTTTGCTATCTTTCAGATCGAATTGCGAGAGAACCAGACATCGCACAACAATAACGATTAGTGTTTTGGAAAGCTGGTCGCGTGTAGAATTACTGTGCGAAGTTTCATGCTTCTAGCATTAGTTTTACGGATTTTCAATATGCAAAGTTTGATGGGTCTACGGCCTCTCCTTTAGGAGTTATAGCTGTTTAAAGTTTTGCTATCTTTCAGATCGAATTGCGAGAGAACCAGACATCGTACAACAATAATGATTAGTGTTTTGGAAAGCTGGTCGCGTGTAGAATTACTGTGCGAAGTTTCATGCTTCTAGCATTATTTTTACGGATTTTCAATATGCAAAGTTTGATGGGTCTACGGCCTCTCCTTTCGGAGTTATAGCTGTTTAAAGTTTTGCTATCTTTCAGATCGAATTGCGAGAGAACCAGACATCGCACAACAATAACGATTAGTGTTTTGGAAAGCTGGTCGCGTGTAGAATTACTGTGCGAAGTTTCATGCTTCTAGCATTAGTTTTACGGATTTTCAATATGCAAAGTTTGATGGGTCTACGGCCTCTCCTTTAGGAGTTATAGCTGTTTAAAGTTTTGCTATCTTTCAGATCGAATTGCGAGAGAACCAGACATCGTACAACAATAATGATTAGTGTTTTGGAAAGCTGGTCGCGTGTAGAATTACTGTGCGAAGTTTCATGCTTCTAGCATTATTTTTACGGATTTTCAATATGCAAAGTTTGATGGGTCTACGGCCTCTCCTTTCGGAGTTATAGCTGTTTAAAGTTTTGCTATCTTTCAGATCGAATTGCGAGAGAACCAGACATCGCACAACAATAATGTATAGTGTTTTGGAAAGCTGGTCGCGTGTAGAATTACTGTGCGAAGTTTCATGCTTCTAGCATTAGTTTTACGGATTTTCAATATGCAAAGTTTGATGGGTCTACGGCCTCTCCTTTAGGAGTTATAGCTGTTTAAAGTTTTGCTATCTTTCAGATCGAATTGTGAGAGAACCAGACATCGCACAACAATAATGTTTAGTGTTTTGGAAAGCTGGTCGCGTGTAGAATTACTGTGCGAAGTTTCATGCTTCTAGCATTAGTTTTACGGATTTTCAATATGCAAAGTTTGATGGGTCTACGGCCTCTCCTTTAGGAGTTATAGCTGTTTAAAGTTTTGCTATCTTTCAGATCGAATTGCGAGAGAACCAGACATCGCACAACAATAATGTTTAGTGTTTTGGAAAGCTGGTCGCGTGTAGAATTACTGTGCGAAGTTTCATGCTTCTAGCATTATTTTTACGGATTTTCAATATGCAAAGTTTGATGGGTCTACGGCCTCTCCTTTAGGAGTTATAGCTGTTTAAAGTTTTGCTATCTTTCAGATCGAATTGTGAGAGAACCAGACATCGCACAACAATAATGTTTAGTGTTTTGGAAAGCTGGTCGCGTGTAGAATTACTGTGCGAAGTTTCATGCTTCTAGCATTAGTTTTACGGATTTTCAATATGCAAAGTTTGATGGGTCTACGGCCTCTCCTTTAGGAGTTATAGCTGTTTAAAGTTTTGCTATCTTTCAGATCGAATTGCGAGAGAACCAGACATCGCACAACAATAATGTTTAGTGTTTTGGAAAGCTGGTCGCGTGTAGAATTACTGTGCGAAGTTTCATGCTTCTAGCATTAGTTTTACGGATTTTCAATATGCAAAGTTTGATGGGTCTAAGGCCTCTCCTTTAGGAGTTATAGCTGTTTAAAGTTTTGCTATCTTTCAGATCGAATTGTGAGAGAACCAGACATCGCACAACAATAATGTTTAGTGTTTTGGAAAGCTGGTCGCGTGTAGAATTACTGTGCGAAGTTTCATGCTTCTAGCATTAGTTTTACGGATTTTCAATATGCAAAGTTTGATGGGTCTACGGCCTCTCCTTTAGGAGTTATAGCTGTTTAAAGTTTTGCTATCTTTCAGATCGAATTGCGAGAGAACCAGACATCGCACAACAATAATGTTTAGTGTTTTGGAAAGCTGGTCGCGTGTAGAATTACTGTGCGAAGTTTCATGCTTCTAGCATTATTTTTACGGATTTTCAATATGCAAAGTTTGATGGGTCTACGGCCTCTCCTTTAGGAGTTATAGCTGTTTAAAGTTTTGCTATCTTTCAGATCGAATTGCGAGAGAACCAGACATCGCACAACAATAATGTTTAGTGTTTTGGAAAGCTGGTCGCGTGTAGAATTACTGTGCGAAGTTTCATGCTTCTAGCATTAGTTTTACGGATTTTCAATATGCAAAGTTTGATGGGTCTACGGCCTCTCCTTTAGGAGTTATAGCTGTTTAAAGTTTTGCTATCTTTCAGATCGAATTGTGAGAGAACCAGACATCGCACAACAATAATGTTTAGTGTTTTGGAAAGCTGGTCGCGTGTAGAATTACTGTGCGAAGTTTCATGCTTCTAGCATTAGTTTTACGGATTTTCAATATGCAAAGTTTGATGGGTCTACGGCCTCTCCTTTAGGAGTTATAGCTGTTTAAAGTTTTGCTATCTTTCAGATCGAATTGTGAGAGAACCAGACATCGCACAACAATAATGTTTAGTGTTTTGGAAAGCTGGTCGCGTGTAGAATTACTGTGCGAAGTTTCACGCTTCTAGCATTATTTTTACGGATTTTCAAAATGCAAAGTTTGATGGGTCTACGGCCTCTCCTTTCAGAGTTATAGCTGTTTAAAGTTTTGCTATCTTTCAGATCGAATTGCGAGAGAACCAGACATCGTACAACAATAATGATTAGTGTTTTGGAAAGCTGGTCGCGTGTAGAATTACTGTGCGAAGTTTCACGCTTCTAGCATTATTTTTACGGATTTTCAATATGCAAAGTTTGATGGGTCTACGGCCTCTCCTTTAGGAGTTATAGCTGTTTAAAGTTTTGCTATCTTTCAGATCGAATTGCGAGAGAACCAGACATCGCACAACAATAACGATTAGTGTTTTGGAAAGCTGGTCGCGTGTAGAATTACTGTGCGAAGTTTCATGCTTCTAGCATTAGTTTTACGGATTTTCAATATGCAAAGTTTGATGGGTCTACGGCCTCTCCTTTAGGAGTTATAGCTGTTTAAAGTTTTGCTATCTTTCAGATCGAATTGCGAGAGAACCAGACATCGCACAACAATAATGTTTAGTGTTTTGGAAAGCTGGTCGCGTGTAGAATTACTGTGCGAAGTTTCACGCTTCTAGCATTATTTTTACGGATTTTCAAAATGCAAAGTTTGATGGGTCTACGGCCTCTCCTTTCAGAGTTATAGCTGTTTAAAGTTTTGCTATCTTTCAGATCGAATTGCGAGAGAACCAGACATCGTACAACAATAATGATTAGTGTTTTGGAAAGCTGGTCGCGTGTAGAATTACTGTGCGAAGTTTCATGCTTCTAGCATTAGTTTTACGGATTTTCAATATGCAAAGTTTGATGGGTCTACGGCCTCTCCTTTAGGAGTTATAGCTGTTTAAAGTTTTGCTATCTTTCAGATCGAATTGCGAGAGAACCAGACATCGCACAACAATAACGATTAGTGTTTTGGAAAGCTGGTCGCGTGTAGAATTACTGTGCGAAGTTTCATGCTTCTAGCATTAGTTTTACGGATTTTCAATATGCAAAGTTTGATGGGTCTACGGCCTCTCCTTTAGGAGTTATAGCTGTTTAAAGTTTTGCTATCTTTCAGATCGAATTGCGAGAGAACCAGACATCGTACAACAATAATGATTAGTGTTTTGGAAAGCTGGTCGCGTGTAGAATTACTGTGCGAAGTTTCATGCTTCTAGCATTATTTTTACGGATTTTCAATATGCAAAGTTTGATGGGTCTACGGCCTCTCCTTTCGGAGTTATAGCTGTTTAAAGTTTTGCTATCTTTCAGATCGAATTGCGAGAGAACCAGACATCGCACAACAATAATGTATAGTGTTTTGGAAAGCTGGTCGCGTGTAGAATTACTGTGCGAAGTTTCATGCTTCTAGCATTAGTTTTACGGATTTTCAATATGCAAAGTTTGATGGGTCTACGGCCTCTCCTTTAGGAGTTATAGCTGTTTAAAGTTTTGCTATCTTTCAGATCGAATTGTGAGAGAACCAGACATCGCACAACAATAATGTTTAGTGTTTTGGAAAGCTGGTCGCGTGTAGAATTACTGTGCGAAGTTTCATGCTTCTAGCATTAGTTTTACGGATTTTCAATATGCAAAGTTTGATGGGTCTACGGCCTCTCCTTTAGGAGTTATAGCTGTTTAAAGTTTTGCTATCTTTCAGATCGAATTGCGAGAGAACCAGACATCGCACAACAATAATGTTTAGTGTTTTGGAAAGCTGGTCGCGTGTAGAATTACTGTGCGAAGTTTCATGCTTCTAGCATTATTTTTACGGATTTTCAATATGCAAAGTTTGATGGGTCTACGGCCTCTCCTTTAGGAGTTATAGCTGTTTAAAGTTTTGCTATCTTTCAGATCGAATTGTGAGAGAACCAGACATCGCACAACAATAATGTTTAGTGTTTTGGAAAGCTGGTCGCGTGTAGAATTACTGTGCGAAGTTTCATGCTTCTAGCATTAGTTTTACGGATTTTCAATATGCAAAGTTTGATGGGTCTACGGCCTCTCCTTTAGGAGTTATAGCTGTTTAAAGTTTTGCTATCTTTCAGATCGAATTGCGAGAGAACCAGACATCGCACAACAATAATGTTTAGTGTTTTGGAAAGCTGGTCGCGTGTAGAATTACTGTGCGAAGTTTCATGCTTCTAGCATTAGTTTTACGGATTTTCAATATGCAAAGTTTGATGGGTCTACGGCCTCTCCTTTAGGAGTTATAGCTGTTTAAAGTTTTGCTATCTTTCAGATCGAATTGTGAGAGAACCAGACATCGCACAACAATAATGTTTAGTGTTTTGGAAAGCTGGTCGCGTGTAGAATTACTGTGCGAAGTTTCATGCTTCTAGCATTAGTTTTACGGATTTTCAATATGCAAAGTTTGATGGGTCTACGGCCTCTCCTTTAGGAGTTATAGCTGTTTAAAGTTTTGCTATCTTTCAGATCGAATTGCGAGAGAACCAGACATCGCACAACAATAATGTTTAGTGTTTTGGAAAGCTGGTCGCGTGTAGAATTACTGTGCGAAGTTTCATGCTTCTAGCATTATTTTTACGGATTTTCAATATGCAAAGTTTGATGGGTCTACGGCCTCTCCTTTAGGAGTTATAGCTGTTTAAAGTTTTGCTATCTTTCAGATCGAATTGCGAGAGAACCAGACATCGCACAACAATAATGATTAGTGTTTTGGAAAGCTGGTCGCGTGTAGAATTACTGTGCGAAGTTTCATGCTTCTAGCATTATTTTTACGGATTTTCAATATGCAAAGTTTGATGGGTCTACGGCCTCTCCTTTCGGAGTTATAGCTGTTTAAAGTTTTGCTATCTTTCAGATCGAATTGCGAGAGAACCAGACATCGCACAACAATAATGTTTAGTGTTTTGGAAAGCTGGTCGCGTGTAGAATTACTGTGCGAAGTTTCATGCTTCTAGCATTAGTTTTACGGATTTTCAATATGCAAAGTTTGATGGGTCTACGGCCTCTCCTTTAGGAGTTATAGCTGTTTAAAGTTTTGCTATCTTTCAGATCGAATTGCGAGAGAACCAGACATCGTACAACAATAATGCATAGTGTTTTGGAAAGCTGGTCGCGTGTAGAATTACTGTTTCATGCTAGCATTATTTTTACGGATTTTCAATATGCAAAGTTTGATGGGTCTACGGCCTCTCCTTTAGGAGTTATAGCTGTTTAAAGTTTTGCTATCTTTCAGATCGAATTGTGAGAGAACCAGACATCGCACAACAATAATGTTTAGTGTTTTGGAAAGCTGGTCGCGTGTAGAATTACTGTGCGAAGTTTCATGCTTCTAGCATTAGTTTTACGGATTTTCAATATGCAAAGTTTGATGGGTCTACGGCCTCTCCTTTCGGAGTTATAGCTGTTTAAAGTTTTGCTATCTTTCAGATCGAATTGCGAGAGAACCAGATATCGCACAACAATAATGTTTAGTGTTTTGGAAAGCTGGTCGCGTGTAGAATTACTGTGCGAAGTTTCATGCTTCTAGCATTATTTTTACGGATTTTCAATATGCAAAGTTTGATGGGTCTACGGCCTCTCCTTTCGGAGTTATAGCTGTTTAAAGTTTTGCTATCTTTCAGATCGAATTGCGAGAGAACCAGACATCGCACAACAATAATGTTTAGTGTTTTGGAAAGCTGGTCGCGTGTAGAATTACTGTGCGAAGTTTCATGCTTCTAGCATTAGTTTTACGGATTTTCAATATGCAAAGTTTGATGGGTCTACGGCCTCTCCTTTAGGAGTTATAGCTGTTTAAAGTTTTGCTATCTTTCAGATCGAATTGCGAGAGAACCAGACATCGTACAACAATAATGTTTAGTGTTTTGGAAAGCTGGTCGCGTGTAGAATTACTGTGCGAAGTTTCATGCTTCTAGCATTATTTTTACGGATTTTCAATATGCAAAGTTTGATGGGTCTACGGCCTCTCCTTTAGGAGTTATAGCTGTTTAAAGTTTTGCTATCTTTCAGATCGAATTGCGAGAGAACCAGACATCGTACAATAATAATGTTTAGTGTTTTGGAAAGCTGGTCGCGTGTAGAATTACTGTGCGAAGTTTCATGCTTCTAGCATTATTTTTACGGATTTTCAATATGCAAAGTTTGATGGGTCTACGGCCTCTCCTTTAGGAGTTATAGCTGTTTAAAGTTTTGCTATCTTTCAGATCGAATTGCGAGAGAACCAGACATCGCACAACAATAATGATTAGTGTTTTGGAAAGCTGGTCGCGTGTAGAATTACTGTGCGAAGTTTCATGCTTCTAGCATTATTTTTACGGATTTTCAATATGCAAAGTTTGATGGGTCTACGGCCTCTCCTTTCGGAGTTATAGCTGTTTAAAGTTTTGCTATCTTTCAGATCGAATTGCGAGAGAACCAGACATCGCACAACAATAATGTTTAGTGTTTTGGAAAGCTGGTCGCGTGTAGAATTACTGTGCGAAGTTTCATGCTTCTAGCATTAGTTTTACGGATTTTCAATATGCAAAGTTTGATGGGTCTACGGCCTCTCCTTTAGGAGTTATAGCTGTTTAAAGTTTTGCTATCTTTCAGATCGAATTGCGAGAGAACCAGACATCGTACAACAATAATGCTTAGTGTTTTGGAAAGCTGGTCGCGTGTAGAATTACTGTGCGAAGTTTCATGCTTCTAGCATTAGTTTTACGGATTTTCAATATGCAAAGTTTGATGGGTCTACGGCCTCTCCTTTAGGAGTTATAGCTGTTTAAAGTTTTGCTATCTTTCAGATCGAATTGCGAGAGAACCAGACATCGTACAACAATAATGCATAGTGTTTTGGAAAGCTGGTCGCGTGTAGAATTACTGTTTCATGCTAGCATTATTTTTACGGATTTTCAATATGCAAAGTTTGATGGGTCTACGGCCTCTCCTTTAGGAGTTATAGCTGTTTAAAGTTTTGCTATCTTTCAGATCGAATTGTGAGAGAACCAGACATCGCACAACAATAATGTTTAGTGTTTTGGAAAGCTGGTCGCGTGTAGAATTACTGTGCGAAGTTTCATGCTTCTAGCATTAGTTTTACGGATTTTCAATATGCAAAGTTTGATGGGTCTACGGCCTCTCCTTTAGGAGTTATAGCTGTTTAAAGTTTTGCTATCTTTCAGATCGAATTGTGAGAGAACCAGACATCGCACAACAATAATGTTTAGTGTTTTGGAAAGCTGGTCGCGTGTAGAATTACTGTGCGAAGTTTCATGCTTCTAGCATTATTTTTACGGATTTTCAATATGCAAAGTTTGATGGGTCTACGGCCTCTCCTTTCGGAGTTATAGCTGTTTAAAGTTTTGCTATCTTTCAGATCGAATTGCGAGAGAACCAGATATCGCACAACAATAATGTTTAGTGTTTTGGAAAGCTGGTCGCGTGTAGAATTACTGTGCGAAGTTTCATGCTTCTAGCATTATTTTTACGGATTTTCAATATGCAAAGTTTGATGGGTCTACGGCCTCTCCTTTCGGAGTTATAGCTGTTTAAAGTTTTGCTATCTTTCAGATCGAATTGCGAGAGAACCAGACATCGTACAACAATAATGTTTAGTGTTTTGGAAAGCTGGTCGCGTGTAGAATTACTGTGCGAAGTTTCATGCTTCTAGCATTATTTTTACGGATTTTCAATATGCAAAGTTTGATGGGTCTACGGCCTCTCCTTTCGGAGTTATAGCTGTTTAAAGTTTTGCTATCTTTCAGATCGAATTGCGAGAGAACCAGACATCGCACAACAATAATGTTTAGTGTTTTGGAAAGCTGGTCGCGTGTAGAATTACTGTGCGAAGTTTCATGCTTCTAGCATTAGTTTTACGGATTTTCAATATGCAAAGTTTGATGGGTCTACGGCCTCTCCTTTAGGAGTTATAGCTGTTTAAAGTTTTGCTATCTTTCAGATCGAATTGCGAGAGAACCAGACATCGTACAACAATAATGTTTAGTGTTTTGGAAAGCTGGTCGCGTGTAGAATTACTGTGCGAAGTTTCATGCTTCTAGCATTATTTTTACGGATTTTCAATATGCAAAGTTTGATGGGTCTACGGCCTCTCCTTTAGGAGTTATAGCTGTTTAAAGTTTTGCTATCTTTCAGATCGAATTGCGAGAGAACCAGACATCGTACAACAATAATGTTTAGTGTTTTGGAAAGCTGGTCGCGTGTAGAATTACTGTGCGAAGTTTCATGCTTCTAGCATTATTTTTACGGATTTTCAATATGCAAAGTTTGATGGGTCTACGGCCTCTCCTTTAGGAGTTATAGCTGTTTAAAGTTTTGCTATCTTTCAGATCGAATTGCGAGAGAACCAGACATCGCACAACAATAATGATTAGTGTTTTGGAAAGCTGGTCGCGTGTAGAATTACTGTGCGAAGTTTCTAGCATTATTTTTACGGATTTTCAATATGCAAAGTTTGATGGGTCTACGGCCTCTCCTTTCGGAGTTATAGCTGTTTAAAGTTTTGCTATCTTTCAGATCGAATTGCGAGAGAACCAGACATCGCACAACAATAATGCTTAGTGTTTTGGAAAGCTGGTCGCGTGTAGAATTACTGTGCGAAGTTTCATGCTTCTAGCATTAGTTTTACGGATTTTCAATATGCAAAGTTTGATGGGTCTACGGCCTCTCCTTTAGGAGTTATAGCTGTTTAAAGTTTTGCTATCTTTCAGATCGAATTGCGAGAGAACCAGACATCGTACAACAATAATGTTTAGTGTTTTGGAAAGCTGGTCGCGTGTAGAATTACTGTGCGAAGTTTCATGCTTCTAGCATTATTTTTACGGATTTTCAATATGCAAAGTTTGATGGGTCTACGGCCTCTCCTTTAGGAGTTATAGCTGTTTAAAGTTTTGCTATCTTTCAGATCGAATTGTGAGAGAACCAGACATCGCACAACAATAATGTTTAGTGTTTTGGAAAGCTGGTCGCGTGTAGAATTACTGTGCGAAGTTTCATGCTTCTAGCATTAGTTTTACGGATTTTCAATATGCAAAGTTTGATGGGTCTACGGCCTCTCCTTTCGGAGTTATAGCTGTTTAAAGTTTTGCTATCTTTCAGATCGAATTGCGAGAGAACCAGACATCGCACAACAATAATGTTTAGTGTTTTGGAAAGCTGGTCGCGTGTAGAATTACTGTGCGATGTTTCATGCTTCTAGCATTATTTTTACGGATTTTCAATATGCAAAGTTTGATGGGTCTACGGCCTCTCCTTTCGGAGTTATAGCTGTTTAAAGTTTTGCTATCTTTCAGATCGAATTGCGAGAGAACCAGACATCGCACAACAATAATGTTTAGTGTTTTGGAAAGCTGGTCGCGTGTAGAATTACTGTGCGAAGTTTCATGCTTCTAGCATTAGTTTTACGGATTTTCAATATGCAAAGTTTGATGGGTCTACGGCCTCTCCTTTAGGAGTTATAGCTGTTTAAAGTTTTGCTATCTTTCAGATCGAATTGCGAGAGAACCAGACATCGTACAACAATAATGTTTAGTGTTTTGGAAAGCTGGTCGCGTGTAGAATTACTGTGCGAAGTTTCATGCTTCTAGCATTATTTTTACGGATTTTCAATATGCAAAGTTTGATGGGTCTACGGCCTCTCCTTTCGGAGTTATAGCTGTTTAAAGTTTTGCTATCTTTCAGATCGAATTGCGAGAGAACCAGACATCGTACAACAATAATGTTTAGTGTTTTGGAAAGCTGGTCGCGTGTAGAATTACTGTGCGAAGTTTCATGCTTCTAGCATTATTTTTACGGATTTTCAATATGCAAAGTTTGATGGGTCTACGGCCTCTCCTTTAGGAGTTATAGCTGTTTAAAGTTTTGCTATCTTTCAGATCGAATTGCGAGAGAACCAGACATCGCACAACAATAATGTTTAGTGTTTTGGAAAGCTGGTCGCGTGTAGAATTACTGTGCGAAGTTTCATGCTTCTAGCATTATTTTTACGGATTTTCAATATGCAAAGTTTGATGGGTCTACGGCCTCTCCTTTAGGAGTTATAGCTGTTTAAAGTTTTGCTATCTTTCAGATCGAATTGCGAGAAAACCAGACATCGCACAACAATAATGATTAGTGTTTTGGAAAGCTGGTCGCGTGTAGAATTACTGTGCGAAGTTTCATGCTTCTAGCATTATTTTTACGGATTTTCAATATGCAAAGTTTGATGGGTCTACGGCCTCTCCTTTCGGAGTTATAGCTGTTTAAAGTTTTGCTATCTTTCAGATCGAATTGCGAGAGAACCAGACATCGCACAACAATAATGTTTAGTGTTTTGGAAAGCTGGTCGCGTGTAGAATTACTGTGCGAAGTTTCATGCTTCTAGCATTATTTTTACGGATTTTCAATATGCAAAGTTTGATGGGTCTACGGCCTCTCCTTTCGGAGTTATAGCTGTTTAAAGTTTTGCTATCTTTCAGATCGAATTGCGAGAGAACCAGACATCGTACAACAATAATGTTTAGTGTTTTGGAAAGCTGGTCGCGTGTAGAATTACTGTGCGAAGTTTCATGCTTCTAGCATTATTTTTACGGATTTTCAATATGCAAAGTTTGATGGGTCTACGGCCTCTCCTTTAGGAGTTATAGCTGTTTAAAGTTTTGCTAACTTTCAGATCGAATTGCGAGAGAACCAGACATCGTACAACAATAATGTTTAGTGTTTTGGAAAGCTGGTCGCGTGTAGAATTACTGTGCGAAGTTTCATGCTTCTAGCATTAGTTTTACGGATTTTCAATATGCAAAGTTTGATGGGTCTACGGCCTCTCCTTTAGGAGTTATAGCTGTTTAAAGTTTTGCTATCTTTCAGATCGAATTGCGAGAGAACCAGACATCGTACAACAATAATGTTTAGTGTTTTGGAAAGCTGGTCGCGTGTAGAATTACTGTGCGAAGTTTCATGCTTCTAGCATTATTTTTACGGATTTTCAATATGCAAAGTTTGATGGGTCTACGGCCTCTCCTTTCGGAGTTATAGCTGTTTAAAGTTTTGCTATCTTTCAGATCGAATTGCGAGAGAACCAGACATCGTACAACAATAATGTTTAGTGTTTTGGAAAGCTGGTCGCGTGTAGAATTACTGTGCGAAGTTTCATGCTTCTAGCATTATTTTTACGGATTTTCAATATGCAAAGTTTGATGGGTCTACGGCCTCTCCTTTAGGAGTTATAGCTGTTTAAAGTTTTGCTATCTTTCAGATCGAATTGTGAGAGAACCAGACATCGCACAACAATAATGTTTAGTGTTTTGGAAAGCTGGTCGCGTGTAGAATTACTGTGCGAAGTTTCATGCTTCTAGCATTATTTTTACGGATTTTCAATATGCAAAGTTTGATGGGTCTACGGCCTCTCCTTTAGGAGTTATAGCTGTTTAAAGTTTTGCTATCTTTCAGATCGAATTGCGAGAGAACCAGACATCGCACAACAATAATGTTTAGTGTTTTGGAAAGCTGGTCGCGTGTAGAATTACTGTGCGAAGTTTCATGCTTCTAGCATTATTTTTACGGATTTTCAATATGCAAAGTTTGATGGGTCTACGGCCTCTCCTTTAGGAGTTATAGCTGTTTAAAGTTTTGCTATCTTTCAGATCGAATTGCGAGAAAACCAGACATCGCACAACAATAATGATTAGTGTTTTGGAAAGCTGGTCGCGTGTAGAATTACTGTGCGAAGTTTCATGCTTCTAGCATTATTTTTACGGATTTTCAATATGCAAAGTTTGATGGGTCTACGGCCTCTCCTTTCGGAGTTATAGCTGTTTAAAGTTTTGCTATCTTTCAGATCGAATTGCGAGAGAACCAGACATCGCACAACAATAATGTTTAGTGTTTTGGAAAGCTGGTCGCGTGTAGAATTACTGTGCGAAGTTTCATGCTTCTAGCATTAGTTTTACGGATTTTCAATATGCAAAGTTTGATGGGTCTACGGCCTCTCCTTTAGGAGTTATAGCTGTTTAAAGTTTTGCTATCTTTCAGATCGAATTGCGAGAGAACCAGACATCGTACAACAATAATGTTTAGTGTTTTGGAAAGCTGGTCGCGTGTAGAATTACTGTGCGAAGTTTCATGCTTCTAGCATTATTTTTACGGATTTTCAATATGCAAAGTTTGATGGGTCTACGGCCTCTCCTTTCGGAGTTATAGCTGTTTAAAGTTTTGCTATCTTTCAGATCGAATTGCGAGAGAACCAGACATCGTACAACAATAATGTTTAGTGTTTTGGAAAGCTGGTCGCGTGTAGAATTACTGTGCGAAGTTTCATGCTTCTAGCATTATTTTTACGGATTTTCAATATGCAAAGTTTGATGGGTCTACGGCCTCTCCTTTCGGAGTTATAGCTGTTTAAAGTTTTGCTATCTTTCAGATCGAATTGTGAGAGAACCAGACATCGCACAACAATAATGTTTAGTGTTTTGGAAAGCTGGTCGCGTGTAGAATTACTGTGCGAAGTTTCATGCTTCTAGCATTATTTTTACGGATTTTCAATATGCAAAGTTTGATGGGTCTACGGCCTCTCCTTTCGGAGTTATAGCTGTTTAAAGTTTTGCTATCTTTCAGATCGAATTGCGAGAGAACCAGACATCGTACAACAATAATGTTTAGTGTTTTGGAAAGCTGGTCGCGTGTAGAATTACTGTGCGAAGTTTCATGCTTCTAGCATTATTTTTACGGATTTTCAATATGCAAAGTTTGATGGGTCTACGGCCTCTCCTTTAGGAGTTATAGCTGTTTAAAGTTTTGCTATCTTTCAGATCGAATTGTGAGAGAACCAGACATCGCACAACAATAATGTTTAGTGTTTTGGAAAGCTGGTCGCGTGTAGAATTACTGTGCGAAGTTTCATGCTTCTAGCATTATTTTTACGGATTTTCAATATGCAAAGTTTGATGGGTCTACGGCCTCTCCTTTAGGAGTTATAGCTGTTTAAAGTTTTGCTATCTTTCAGATCGAATTGCGAGAGAACCAGACATCGCACAACAATAATGTTTAGTGTTTTGGAAAGCTGGTCGCGTGTAGAATTACTGTGCGAAGTTTCATGCTTCTAGCATTATTTTTACGGATTTTCAATATGCAAAGTTTGATGGGTCTACGGCCTCTCCTTTAGGAGTTATAGCTGTTTAAAGTTTTGCTATCTTTCAGATCGAATTGCGAGAAAACCAGACATCGCACAACAATAATGATTAGTGTTTTGGAAAGCTGGTCGCGTGTAGAATTACTGTGCGAAGTTTCATGCTTCTAGCATTATTTTTACGGATTTTCAATATGCAAAGTTTGATGGGTCTACGGCCTCTCCTTTCGGAGTTATAGCTGTTTAAAGTTTTGCTATCTTTCAGATCGAATTGCGAGAGAACCAGACATCGCACAACAATAATGTTTAGTGTTTTGGAAAGCTGGTCGCGTGTAGAATTACTGTGCGAAGTTTCATGCTTCTAGCATTATTTTTACGGATTTTCAATATGCAAAGTTTGATGGGTCTACGGCCTCTCCTTTCGGAGTTATAGCTGTTTAAAGTTTTGCTATCTTTCAGATCGAATTGCGAGAGAACCAGACATCGTACAACAATAATGTTTAGTGTTTTGGAAAGCTGGTCGCGTGTAGAATTACTGTGCGAAGTTTCATGCTTCTAGCATTATTTTTACGGATTTTCAATATGCAAAGTTTGATGGGTCTACGGCCTCTCCTTTAGGAGTTATAGCTGTTTAAAGTTTTGCTAACTTTCAGATCGAATTGCGAGAGAACCAGACATCGTACAACAATAATGTTTAGTGTTTTGGAAAGCTGGTCGCGTGTAGAATTACTGTGCGAAGTTTCATGCTTCTAGCATTAGTTTTACGGATTTTCAATATGCAAAGTTTGATGGGTCTACGGCCTCTCCTTTAGGAGTTATAGCTGTTTAAAGTTTTGCTATCTTTCAGATCGAATTGCGAGAGAACCAGACATCGCACAACAATAATGTTTAGTGTTTTGGAAAGCTGGTCGCGTGTAGAATTACTGTGCGAAGTTTCATGCTTCTAGCATTATTTTTACGGATTTTCAATATGCAAAGTTTGATGGGTCTACGGCCTCTCCTTTCGGAGTTATAGCTGTTTAAAGTTTTGCTATCTTTCAGATCGAATTGCGAGAGAACCAGACATCGTACAACAATAATGTTTAGTGTTTTGGAAAGCTGGTCGCGTGTAGAATTACTGTGCGAAGTTTCATGCTTCTAGCATTATTTTTACGGATTTTCAATATGCAAAGTTTGATGGGTCTACGGCCTCTCCTTTCGGAGTTATAGCTGTTTAAAGTTTTGCTATCTTTCAGATCGAATTGCGAGAGAACCAGACATCGTACAACAATAATGTTTAGTGTTTTGGAAAGCTGGTCGCGTGTAGAATTACTGTGCGAAGTTTCATGCTTCTAGCATTATTTTTACGGATTTTCAATATGCAAAGTTTGATGGGTCTACGGCCTCTCCTTTAGGAGTTATAGCTGTTTAAAGTTTTGCTATCTTTCAGATCGAATTGCGAGAGAACCAGACATCGCACAACAATAATGTTTAGTGTTTTGGAAAGCTGGTCGCGTGTAGAATTACTGTGCGAAGTTTCATGCTTCTAGCATTATTTTTACGGATTTTCAATATGCAAAGTTTGATGGGTCTACGGCCTCTCCTTTAGGAGTTATAGCTGTTTAAAGTTTTGCTATCTTTCAGATCGAATTGCGAGAGAACCAGACATCGCACAACAATAATGTTTAGTGTTTTGGAAAGCTGGTCGCGTGTAGAATTACTGTGCGAAGTTTCATGCTTCTAGCATTATTTTTACGGATTTTCAATATGCAAAGTTTGATGGGTCTACGGCCTCTCCTTTCGGAGTTATAGCTGTTTAAAGTTTTGCTATCTTTCAGATCGAATTGCGAGAGAACCAGACATCGCACAACAATAATGTTTAGTGTTTTGGAAAGCTGGTCGCGTGTAGAATTACTGTGCGAAGTTTCATGCTTCTAGCATTATTTTTACGGATTTTCAATATGCAAAGTTTGATGGGTCTACGGCCTCTCCTTTCGGAGTTATAGCTGTTTAAAGTTTTGCTATCTTTCAGATCGAATTGCGAGAGAACCAGACATCGTACAACAATAATGTTTAGTGTTTTGGAAAGCTGGTCGCGTGTAGAATTACTGTGCGAAGTTTCATGCTTCTAGCATTATTTTTACGGATTTTCAATATGCAAAGTTTGATGGGTCTACGGCCTCTCCTTTAGGAGTTATAGCTGTTTAAAGTTTTGCTAACTTTCAGATCGAATTGCGAGAGAACCAGACATCGTACAACAATAATGTTTAGTGTTTTGGAAAGCTGGTCGCGTGTAGAATTACTGTGCGAAGTTTCATGCTTCTAGCATTAGTTTTACGGATTTTCAATATGCAAAGTTTGATGGGTCTACGGCCTCTCCTTTAGGAGTTATAGCTGTTTAAAGTTTTGCTATCTTTCAGATCGAATTGCGAGAGAACCAGACATCGCACAACAATAATGTTTAGTGTTTTGGAAAGCTGGTCGCGTGTAGAATTACTGTGCGAAGTTTCATGCTTCTAGCATTAGTTTTACGGATTTTCAATATGCAAAGTTTGATGGGTCTACGGCCTCTCCTTTCGGAGTTATAGCTGTTTAAAGTTTTGCTATCTTTCAGATCGAATTGCGAGAGAACCAGACATCGTACAACAATAATGTTTAGTGTTTTGGAAAGCTGGTCGCGTGTAGAATTACTGTGCGAAGTTTCATGCTTCTAGCATTATTTTTACGGATTTTCAATATGCAAAGTTTGATGGGTCTACGGCCTCTCCTTTCGGAGTTATAGCTGTTTAAAGTTTTGCTATCTTTCAGATCGAATTGCGAGAGAACCAGACATCGCACAACAATAATGTTTAGTGTTTTGGAAAGCTGGTCGCGTGTAGAATTACTGTGCGAAGTTTCATGCTTCTAGCATTAGTTTTACGGATTTTCAATATGCAAAGTTTGATGGGTCTACGGCCTCTCCTTTAGGAGTTATAGCTGTTTAAAGTTTTGCTATCTTTCAGATCGAATTGCGAGAGAACCAGACATCGTACAACAATAATGCATAGTGTTTTGGAAAGCTGGTCGCGTGTAGAATTACTGTTTCATGCTAGCATTATTTTTACGGATTTTCAATATGCAAAGTTTGATGGGTCTACGGCCTCTCCTTTAGGAGTTATAGCTGTTTAAAGTTTTGCTATCTTTCAGATCGAATTGTGAGAGAACCAGACATCGCACAACAATAATGTTTAGTGTTTTGGAAAGCTGGTCGCGTGTAGAATTACTGTGCGAAGTTTCATGCTTCTAGCATTAGTTTTACGGATTTTCAATATGCAAAGTTTGATGGGTCTACGGCCTCTCCTTTAGGAGTTATAGCTGTTTAAAGTTTTGCTATCTTTCAGATCGAATTGTGAGAGAACCAGACATCGCACAACAATAATGTTTAGTGTTTTGGAAAGCTGGTCGCGTGTAGAATTACTGTGCGAAGTTTCATGCTTCTAGCATTATTTTTACGGATTTTCAATATGCAAAGTTTGATGGGTCTACGGCCTCTCCTTTCGGAGTTATAGCTGTTTAAAGTTTTGCTATCTTTCAGATCGAATTGCGAGAGAACCAGATATCGCACAACAATAATGTTTAGTGTTTTGGAAAGCTGGTCGCGTGTAGAATTACTGTGCGAAGTTTCATGCTTCTAGCATTATTTTTACGGATTTTCAATATGCAAAGTTTGATGGGTCTACGGCCTCTCCTTTCGGAGTTATAGCTGTTTAAAGTTTTGCTATCTTTCAGATCGAATTGCGAGAGAACCAGACATCGTACAACAATAATGTTTAGTGTTTTGGAAAGCTGGTCGCGTGTAGAATTACTGTGCGAAGTTTCATGCTTCTAGCATTATTTTTACGGATTTTCAATATGCAAAGTTTGATGGGTCTACGGCCTCTCCTTTCGGAGTTATAGCTGTTTAAAGTTTTGCTATCTTTCAGATCGAATTGCGAGAGAACCAGACATCGCACAACAATAATGTTTAGTGTTTTGGAAAGCTGGTCGCGTGTAGAATTACTGTGCGAAGTTTCATGCTTCTAGCATTAGTTTTACGGATTTTCAATATGCAAAGTTTGATGGGTCTACGGCCTCTCCTTTAGGAGTTATAGCTGTTTAAAGTTTTGCTATCTTTCAGATCGAATTGCGAGAGAACCAGACATCGTACAACAATAATGTTTAGTGTTTTGGAAAGCTGGTCGCGTGTAGAATTACTGTGCGAAGTTTCATGCTTCTAGCATTATTTTTACGGATTTTCAATATGCAAAGTTTGATGGGTCTACGGCCTCTCCTTTAGGAGTTATAGCTGTTTAAAGTTTTGCTATCTTTCAGATCGAATTGCGAGAGAACCAGACATCGTACAACAATAATGTTTAGTGTTTTGGAAAGCTGGTCGCGTGTAGAATTACTGTGCGAAGTTTCATGCTTCTAGCATTATTTTTACGGATTTTCAATATGCAAAGTTTGATGGGTCTACGGCCTCTCCTT
Source organism: Myopa testacea (assembly GCA_949629155.1). Taxonomy (NCBI): domain Eukaryota; kingdom Metazoa; phylum Arthropoda; class Insecta; order Diptera; family Conopidae; genus Myopa; species Myopa testacea. The sequence goes on along the minus strand of OX451348.1, from coordinate 14,414,572 downwards.
TAGGAGTTATAGCTGTTTAAAGTTTTGCTATCTTTCAGATCGAATTGCGAGAGAACCAGACATCGCACAACAATAATGATTAGTGTTTTGGAAAGCTGGTCGCGTGTAGAATTACTGTGCGAAGTTTCATGCTTCTAGCATTATTTTTACGGATTTTCAATATGCAAAGTTTGATGGGTCTACGGCCTCTCCTTTAGGAGTTATAGCTGTTTAAAGTTTTGCTATCTTTCAGATCGAATTGCGAGAGAACCAGACATCGTACAACAATAATGCATAGTGTTTTGGAAAGCTGGTCGCGTGTAGAATTACTGTTTCATGCTAGCATTATTTTTACGGATTTTCAATATGCAAAGTTTGATGGGTCTACGGCCTCTCCTTTCGGAGTTATAGCTGTTTAAAGTTTTGCTATCTTTCAGATCGAATTGCGAGAGAACCAGACATCGTACAACAATAATGCTTAGTGTTTTGGAAAGCTGGTCGCGTGTAGAATTACTGTGCGAAGTTTCATGCTTCTAGCATTAGTTTTACGGATTTTCAATATGCAAAGTTTGATGGGTCTACGGCCTCTCCTTTAGGAGTTATAGCTGTTTAAAGTTTTGCTATCTTTCAGATCGAATTGCGAGAGAACCAGACATCGTACAACAATAATGCATAGTGTTTTGGAAAGCTGGTCGCGTGTAGAATTACTGTTTCATGCTAGCATTATTTTTACGGATTTTCAATATGCAAAGTTTGATGGGTCTACGGCCTCTCCTTTAGGAGTTATAGCTGTTTAAAGTTTTGCTATCTTTCAGATCGAATTGTGAGAGAACCAGACATCGCACAACAATAATGTTTAGTGTTTTGGAAAGCTGGTCGCGTGTAGAATTACTGTGCGAAGTTTCATGCTTCTAGCATTAGTTTTACGGATTTTCAATATGCAAAGTTTGATGGGTCTACGGCCTCTCCTTTAGGAGTTATAGCTGTTTAAAGTTTTGCTATCTTTCAGATCGAATTGTGAGAGAACCAGACATCGCACAACAATAATGTTTAGTGTTTTGGAAAGCTGGTCGCGTGTAGAATTACTGTGCGAAGTTTCATGCTTCTAGCATTATTTTTACGGATTTTCAATATGCAAAGTTTGATGGGTCTACGGCCTCTCCTTTCGGAGTTATAGCTGTTTAAAGTTTTGCTATCTTTCAGATCGAATTGCGAGAGAACCAGATATCGCACAACAATAATGTTTAGTGTTTTGGAAAGCTGGTCGCGTGTAGAATTACTGTGCGAAGTTTCATGCTTCTAGCATTATTTTTACGGATTTTCAATATGCAAAGTTTGATGGGTCTACGGCCTCTCCTTTCGGAGTTATAGCTGTTTAAAGTTTTGCTATCTTTCAGATCGAATTGCGAGAGAACCAGACATCGTACAACAATAATGTTTAGTGTTTTGGAAAGCTGGTCGCGTGTAGAATTACTGTGCGAAGTTTCATGCTTCTAGCATTATTTTTACGGATTTTCAATATGCAAAGTTTGATGGGTCTACGGCCTCTCCTTTAGGAGTTATAGCTGTTTAAAGTTTTGCTATCTTTCAGATCGAATTGCGAGAGAACCAGACATCGTACAACAATAATGCATAGTGTTTTGGAAAGCTGGTCGCGTGTAGAATTACTGTTTCATGCTAGCATTATTTTTACGGATTTTCAATATGCAAAGTTTGATGGGTCTACGGCCTCTCCTTTAGGAGTTATAGCTGTTTAAAGTTTTGCTATCTTTCAGATCGAATTGTGAGAGAACCAGACATCGCACAACAATAATGTTTAGTGTTTTGGAAAGCTGGTCGCGTGTAGAATTACTGTGCGAAGTTTCATGCTTCTAGCATTAGTTTTACGGATTTTCAATATGCAAAGTTTGATGGGTCTACGGCCTCTCCTTTAGGAGTTATAGCTGTTTAAAGTTTTGCTATCTTTCAGATCGAATTGTGAGAGAACCAGACATCGCACAACAATAATGTTTAGTGTTTTGGAAAGCTGGTCGCGTGTAGAATTACTGTGCGAAGTTTCATGCTTCTAGCATTATTTTTACGGATTTTCAATATGCAAAGTTTGATGGGTCTACGGCCTCTCCTTTCGGAGTTATAGCTGTTTAAAGTTTTGCTATCTTTCAGATCGAATTGCGAGAGAACCAGATATCGCACAACAATAATGTTTAGTGTTTTGGAAAGCTGGTCGCGTGTAGAATTACTGTGCGAAGTTTCATGCTTCTAGCATTATTTTTACGGATTTTCAATATGCAAAGTTTGATGGGTCTACGGCCTCTCCTTTCGGAGTTATAGCTGTTTAAAGTTTTGCTATCTTTCAGATCGAATTGCGAGAGAACCAGACATCGTACAACAATAATGTTTAGTGTTTTGGAAAGCTGGTCGCGTGTAGAATTACTGTGCGAAGTTTCATGCTTCTAGCATTATTTTTACGGATTTTCAATATGCAAAGTTTGATGGGTCTACGGCCTCTCCTTTCGGAGTTATAGCTGTTTAAAGTTTTGCTATCTTTCAGATCGAATTGCGAGAGAACCAGACATCGCACAACAATAATGTTTAGTGTTTTGGAAAGCTGGTCGCGTGTAGAATTACTGTGCGAAGTTTCATGCTTCTAGCATTAGTTTTACGGATTTTCAATATGCAAAGTTTGATGGGTCTACGGCCTCTCCTTTAGGAGTTATAGCTGTTTAAAGTTTTGCTATCTTTCAGATCGAATTGCGAGAGAACCAGACATCGTACAACAATAATGTTTAGTGTTTTGGAAAGCTGGTCGCGTGTAGAATTACTGTGCGAAGTTTCATGCTTCTAGCATTATTTTTACGGATTTTCAATATGCAAAGTTTGATGGGTCTACGGCCTCTCCTTTAGGAGTTATAGCTGTTTAAAGTTTTGCTATCTTTCAGATCGAATTGCGAGAGAACCAGACATCGTACAACAATAATGTTTAGTGTTTTGGAAAGCTGGTCGCGTGTAGAATTACTGTGCGAAGTTTCATGCTTCTAGCATTATTTTTACGGATTTTCAATATGCAAAGTTTGATGGGTCTACGGCCTCTCCTTTAGGAGTTATAGCTGTTTAAAGTTTTGCTATCTTTCAGATCGAATTGCGAGAGAACCAGACATCGCACAACAATAATGATTAGTGTTTTGGAAAGCTGGTCGCGTGTAGAATTACTGTGCGAAGTTTCTAGCATTATTTTTACGGATTTTCAATATGCAAAGTTTGATGGATCTACGGCCTCTCCTTTCGGAGTTATAGCTGTTTAAAGTTTTGCTATCTTTCAGATCGAATTGCGAGAGAACCAGACATCGTACAACAATAATGTTTAGTGTTTTGGAAAGCTGGTCGCGTGTAGAATTACTGTGCGAAGTTTCATGCTTCTAGCATTATTTTTACGGATTTTCAATATGCAAAGTTTGATGGGTCTACGGCCTCTCCTTTAGGAGTTATAGCTGTTTAAAGTTTTGCTATCTTTCAGATCGAATTGCGAGAGAACCAGATATCGCACAACAATAATGTTTAGTGTTTTGGAAAGCTGGTCGCGTGTAGAATTACTGTGCGAAGTTTCATGCTTCTAGCATTAGTTTTACGGATTTTCAATATGCAAAGTTTGATGGGTCTACGGCCTCTCCTTTAGGAGTTATAGCTGTTTAAAGTTTTGCTATCTTTCAGATCGAATTGCGAGAGAACCAGATATCGCACAACAATAATGTTTAGTGTTTTGGAAAGCTGGTCGCGTGTAGAATTACTGTGCGAAGTTTCATGCTTCTAGCATTAGTTTTACGGATTTTCAATATGCAAAGTTTGATGGGTCTACGGCCTCTCCTTTAGGAGTTATAGCTGTTTAAAGTTTTGCTATCTTTCAGATCGAATTGCGAGAGAACCAGACATCGTACAACAATAATGTTTAGTGTTTTGGAAAGCTGGTCGCGTGTAGAATTACTGTGCGAAGTTTCATGCTTCTAGCATTATTTTTACGGATTTTCAATATGCAAAGTTTGATGGGTCTACGGCCTCTCCTTTAGGAGTTATAGCTGTTTAAAGTTTTGCTATCTTTCAGATCGAATTGCGAGAGAACCAGATATCGCACAACAATAATGTTTAGTGTTTTGGAAAGCTGGTCGCGTGTAGAATTACTGTGCGAAGTTTCATGCTTCTAGCATTATTTTTACGGATTTTCAATATGCAAAGTTTGATGGGTCTACGGCCTCTCCTTTCGGAGTTATAGCTGTTTAAAGTTTTGCTATCTTTCAGATCGAATTGCGAGAGAACCAGACATCGCACAACAATAATGTTTAGTGTTTTGGAAAGCTGGTCGCGTGTAGAATTACTGTGCGAAGTTTCATGCTTCTAGCATTATTTTTACGGATTTTCAATATGCAAAGTTTGATGGGTCTACGGCCTCTCCTTTCGGAGTTATAGCTGTTTAAAGTTTTGCTATCTTTCAGATCGAATTGCGAGAGAACCAGACATCGCACAACAATAATGTTTAGTGTTTTGGAAAGCTGGTCGCGTGTAGAATTACTGTGCGAAGTTTCATGCTTCTAGCATTAGTTTTACGGATTTTCAATATGCAAAGTTTGATGGGTCTACGGCCTCTCCTTTAGGAGTTATAGCTGTTTAAAGTTTTGCTATCTTTCAGATCGAATTGCGAGAGAACCAGACATCGTACAACAATAATGTTTAGTGTTTTGGAAAGCTGGTCGCGTGTAGAATTACTGTGCGAAGTTTCATGCTTCTAGCATTATTTTTACGGATTTTCAATATGCAAAGTTTGATGGGTCTACGGCCTCTCCTTTCGGAGTTATAGCTGTTTAAAGTTTTGCTATCTTTCAGATCGAATTGCGAGAGAACCAGACATCGTACAACAATAATGTTTAGTGTTTTGGAAAGCTGGTCGCGTGTAGAATTACTGTGCGAAGTTTCATGCTTCTAGCATTAGTTTTACGGATTTTCAATATGCAAAGTTTGATGGGTCTACGGCCTCTCCTTTAGGAGTTATAGCTGTTTAAAGTTTTGCTATCTTTCAGATCGAATTGCGAGAGAACCAGACATCGTACAACAATAATGTTTAGTGTTTTGGAAAGCTGGTCGCGTGTAGAATTACTGTGCGAAGTTTCATGCTTCTAGCATTATTTTTACGGATTTTCAATATGCAAAGTTTGATGGGTCTACGGCCTCTCCTTTAGGAGTTATAGCTGTTTAAAGTTTTGCTATCTTTCAGATCGAATTGCGAGAGAACCAGACATCGTACAATAATAATGTTTAGTGTTTTGGAAAGCTGGTCGCGTGTAGAATTACTGTGCGAAGTTTCATGCTTCTAGCATTATTTTTACGGATTTTCAATATGCAAAGTTTGATGGGTCTACGGCCTCTCCTTTAGGAGTTATAGCTGTTTAAAGTTTTGCTATCTTTCAGATCGAATTGCGAGAGAACCAGACATCGCACAACAATAATGATTAGTGTTTTGGAAAGCTGGTCGCGTGTAGAATTACTGTGCGAAGTTTCATGCTTCTAGCATTATTTTTACGGATTTTCAATATGCAAAGTTTGATGGGTCTACGGCCTCTCCTTTCGGAGTTATAGCTGTTTAAAGTTTTGCTATCTTTCAGATCGAATTGCGAGAGAACCAGACATCGCACAACAATAATGTTTAGTGTTTTGGAAAGCTGGTCGCGTGTAGAATTACTGTGCGAAGTTTCATGCTTCTAGCATTAGTTTTACGGATTTTCAATATGCAAAGTTTGATGGGTCTACGGCCTCTCCTTTAGGAGTTATAGCTGTTTAAAGTTTTGCTATCTTTCAGATCGAATTGCGAGAGAACCAGACATCGTACAACAATAATGCTTAGTGTTTTGGAAAGCTGGTCGCGTGTAGAATTACTGTGCGAAGTTTCATGCTTCTAGCATTAGTTTTACGGATTTTCAATATGCAAAGTTTGATGGGTCTACGGCCTCTCCTTTAGGAGTTATAGCTGTTTAAAGTTTTGCTATCTTTCAGATCGAATTGCGAGAGAACCAGACATCGTACAACAATAATGCATAGTGTTTTGGAAAGCTGGTCGCGTGTAGAATTACTGTTTCATGCTAGCATTATTTTTACGGATTTTCAATATGCAAAGTTTGATGGGTCTACGGCCTCTCCTTTAGGAGTTATAGCTGTTTAAAGTTTTGCTATCTTTCAGATCGAATTGTGAGAGAACCAGACATCGCACAACAATAATGTTTAGTGTTTTGGAAAGCTGGTCGCGTGTAGAATTACTGTGCGAAGTTTCATGCTTCTAGCATTAGTTTTACGGATTTTCAATATGCAAAGTTTGATGGGTCTACGGCCTCTCCTTTAGGAGTTATAGCTGTTTAAAGTTTTGCTATCTTTCAGATCGAATTGTGAGAGAACCAGACATCGCACAACAATAATGTTTAGTGTTTTGGAAAGCTGGTCGCGTGTAGAATTACTGTGCGAAGTTTCATGCTTCTAGCATTATTTTTACGGATTTTCAATATGCAAAGTTTGATGGGTCTACGGCCTCTCCTTTCGGAGTTATAGCTGTTTAAAGTTTTGCTATCTTTCAGATCGAATTGCGAGAGAACCAGATATCGCACAACAATAATGTTTAGTGTTTTGGAAAGCTGGTCGCGTGTAGAATTACTGTGCGAAGTTTCATGCTTCTAGCATTATTTTTACGGATTTTCAATATGCAAAGTTTGATGGGTCTACGGCCTCTCCTTTCGGAGTTATAGCTGTTTAAAGTTTTGCTATCTTTCAGATCGAATTGCGAGAGAACCAGACATCGTACAACAATAATGTTTAGTGTTTTGGAAAGCTGGTCGCGTGTAGAATTACTGTGCGAAGTTTCATGCTTCTAGCATTATTTTTACGGATTTTCAATATGCAAAGTTTGATGGGTCTACGGCCTCTCCTTTCGGAGTTATAGCTGTTTAAAGTTTTGCTATCTTTCAGATCGAATTGCGAGAGAACCAGACATCGCACAACAATAATGTTTAGTGTTTTGGAAAGCTGGTCGCGTGTAGAATTACTGTGCGAAGTTTCATGCTTCTAGCATTAGTTTTACGGATTTTCAATATGCAAAGTTTGATGGGTCTACGGCCTCTCCTTTAGGAGTTATAGCTGTTTAAAGTTTTGCTATCTTTCAGATCGAATTGCGAGAGAACCAGACATCGTACAACAATAATGTTTAGTGTTTTGGAAAGCTGGTCGCGTGTAGAATTACTGTGCGAAGTTTCATGCTTCTAGCATTATTTTTACGGATTTTCAATATGCAAAGTTTGATGGGTCTACGGCCTCTCCTTTAGGAGTTATAGCTGTTTAAAGTTTTGCTATCTTTCAGATCGAATTGCGAGAGAACCAGACATCGTACAACAATAATGTTTAGTGTTTTGGAAAGCTGGTCGCGTGTAGAATTACTGTGCGAAGTTTCATGCTTCTAGCATTATTTTTACGGATTTTCAATATGCAAAGTTTGATGGGTCTACGGCCTCTCCTTTAGGAGTTATAGCTGTTTAAAGTTTTGCTATCTTTCAGATCGAATTGCGAGAGAACCAGACATCGCACAACAATAATGATTAGTGTTTTGGAAAGCTGGTCGCGTGTAGAATTACTGTGCGAAGTTTCTAGCATTATTTTTACGGATTTTCAATATGCAAAGTTTGATGGGTCTACGGCCTCTCCTTTCGGAGTTATAGCTGTTTAAAGTTTTGCTATCTTTCAGATCGAATTGCGAGAGAACCAGACATCGCACAACAATAATGCTTAGTGTTTTGGAAAGCTGGTCGCGTGTAGAATTACTGTGCGAAGTTTCATGCTTCTAGCATTAGTTTTACGGATTTTCAATATGCAAAGTTTGATGGGTCTACGGCCTCTCCTTTAGGAGTTATAGCTGTTTAAAGTTTTGCTATCTTTCAGATCGAATTGCGAGAGAACCAGACATCGTACAACAATAATGTTTAGTGTTTTGGAAAGCTGGTCGCGTGTAGAATTACTGTGCGAAGTTTCATGCTTCTAGCATTATTTTTACGGATTTTCAATATGCAAAGTTTGATGGGTCTACGGCCTCTCCTTTAGGAGTTATAGCTGTTTAAAGTTTTGCTATCTTTCAGATCGAATTGTGAGAGAACCAGACATCGCACAACAATAATGTTTAGTGTTTTGGAAAGCTGGTCGCGTGTAGAATTACTGTGCGAAGTTTCATGCTTCTAGCATTAGTTTTACGGATTTTCAATATGCAAAGTTTGATGGGTCTACGGCCTCTCCTTTCGGAGTTATAGCTGTTTAAAGTTTTGCTATCTTTCAGATCGAATTGCGAGAGAACCAGACATCGCACAACAATAATGTTTAGTGTTTTGGAAAGCTGGTCGCGTGTAGAATTACTGTGCGATGTTTCATGCTTCTAGCATTATTTTTACGGATTTTCAATATGCAAAGTTTGATGGGTCTACGGCCTCTCCTTTCGGAGTTATAGCTGTTTAAAGTTTTGCTATCTTTCAGATCGAATTGCGAGAGAACCAGACATCGCACAACAATAATGTTTAGTGTTTTGGAAAGCTGGTCGCGTGTAGAATTACTGTGCGAAGTTTCATGCTTCTAGCATTAGTTTTACGGATTTTCAATATGCAAAGTTTGATGGGTCTACGGCCTCTCCTTTAGGAGTTATAGCTGTTTAAAGTTTTGCTATCTTTCAGATCGAATTGCGAGAGAACCAGACATCGTACAACAATAATGTTTAGTGTTTTGGAAAGCTGGTCGCGTGTAGAATTACTGTGCGAAGTTTCATGCTTCTAGCATTATTTTTACGGATTTTCAATATGCAAAGTTTGATGGGTCTACGGCCTCTCCTTTCGGAGTTATAGCTGTTTAAAGTTTTGCTATCTTTCAGATCGAATTGCGAGAGAACCAGACATCGTACAACAATAATGTTTAGTGTTTTGGAAAGCTGGTCGCGTGTAGAATTACTGTGCGAAGTTTCATGCTTCTAGCATTATTTTTACGGATTTTCAATATGCAAAGTTTGATGGGTCTACGGCCTCTCCTTTAGGAGTTATAGCTGTTTAAAGTTTTGCTATCTTTCAGATCGAATTGCGAGAGAACCAGACATCGCACAACAATAATGTTTAGTGTTTTGGAAAGCTGGTCGCGTGTAGAATTACTGTGCGAAGTTTCATGCTTCTAGCATTATTTTTACGGATTTTCAATATGCAAAGTTTGATGGGTCTACGGCCTCTCCTTTAGGAGTTATAGCTGTTTAAAGTTTTGCTATCTTTCAGATCGAATTGCGAGAAAACCAGACATCGCACAACAATAATGATTAGTGTTTTGGAAAGCTGGTCGCGTGTAGAATTACTGTGCGAAGTTTCATGCTTCTAGCATTATTTTTACGGATTTTCAATATGCAAAGTTTGATGGGTCTACGGCCTCTCCTTTCGGAGTTATAGCTGTTTAAAGTTTTGCTATCTTTCAGATCGAATTGCGAGAGAACCAGACATCGCACAACAATAATGTTTAGTGTTTTGGAAAGCTGGTCGCGTGTAGAATTACTGTGCGAAGTTTCATGCTTCTAGCATTATTTTTACGGATTTTCAATATGCAAAGTTTGATGGGTCTACGGCCTCTCCTTTCGGAGTTATAGCTGTTTAAAGTTTTGCTATCTTTCAGATCGAATTGCGAGAGAACCAGACATCGTACAACAATAATGTTTAGTGTTTTGGAAAGCTGGTCGCGTGTAGAATTACTGTGCGAAGTTTCATGCTTCTAGCATTATTTTTACGGATTTTCAATATGCAAAGTTTGATGGGTCTACGGCCTCTCCTTTAGGAGTTATAGCTGTTTAAAGTTTTGCTAACTTTCAGATCGAATTGCGAGAGAACCAGACATCGTACAACAATAATGTTTAGTGTTTTGGAAAGCTGGTCGCGTGTAGAATTACTGTGCGAAGTTTCATGCTTCTAGCATTAGTTTTACGGATTTTCAATATGCAAAGTTTGATGGGTCTACGGCCTCTCCTTTAGGAGTTATAGCTGTTTAAAGTTTTGCTATCTTTCAGATCGAATTGCGAGAGAACCAGACATCGTACAACAATAATGTTTAGTGTTTTGGAAAGCTGGTCGCGTGTAGAATTACTGTGCGAAGTTTCATGCTTCTAGCATTATTTTTACGGATTTTCAATATGCAAAGTTTGATGGGTCTACGGCCTCTCCTTTCGGAGTTATAGCTGTTTAAAGTTTTGCTATCTTTCAGATCGAATTGCGAGAGAACCAGACATCGTACAACAATAATGTTTAGTGTTTTGGAAAGCTGGTCGCGTGTAGAATTACTGTGCGAAGTTTCATGCTTCTAGCATTATTTTTACGGATTTTCAATATGCAAAGTTTGATGGGTCTACGGCCTCTCCTTTAGGAGTTATAGCTGTTTAAAGTTTTGCTATCTTTCAGATCGAATTGTGAGAGAACCAGACATCGCACAACAATAATGTTTAGTGTTTTGGAAAGCTGGTCGCGTGTAGAATTACTGTGCGAAGTTTCATGCTTCTAGCATTATTTTTACGGATTTTCAATATGCAAAGTTTGATGGGTCTACGGCCTCTCCTTTAGGAGTTATAGCTGTTTAAAGTTTTGCTATCTTTCAGATCGAATTGCGAGAGAACCAGACATCGCACAACAATAATGTTTAGTGTTTTGGAAAGCTGGTCGCGTGTAGAATTACTGTGCGAAGTTTCATGCTTCTAGCATTATTTTTACGGATTTTCAATATGCAAAGTTTGATGGGTCTACGGCCTCTCCTTTAGGAGTTATAGCTGTTTAAAGTTTTGCTATCTTTCAGATCGAATTGCGAGAAAACCAGACATCGCACAACAATAATGATTAGTGTTTTGGAAAGCTGGTCGCGTGTAGAATTACTGTGCGAAGTTTCATGCTTCTAGCATTATTTTTACGGATTTTCAATATGCAAAGTTTGATGGGTCTACGGCCTCTCCTTTCGGAGTTATAGCTGTTTAAAGTTTTGCTATCTTTCAGATCGAATTGCGAGAGAACCAGACATCGCACAACAATAATGTTTAGTGTTTTGGAAAGCTGGTCGCGTGTAGAATTACTGTGCGAAGTTTCATGCTTCTAGCATTAGTTTTACGGATTTTCAATATGCAAAGTTTGATGGGTCTACGGCCTCTCCTTTAGGAGTTATAGCTGTTTAAAGTTTTGCTATCTTTCAGATCGAATTGCGAGAGAACCAGACATCGTACAACAATAATGTTTAGTGTTTTGGAAAGCTGGTCGCGTGTAGAATTACTGTGCGAAGTTTCATGCTTCTAGCATTATTTTTACGGATTTTCAATATGCAAAGTTTGATGGGTCTACGGCCTCTCCTTTCGGAGTTATAGCTGTTTAAAGTTTTGCTATCTTTCAGATCGAATTGCGAGAGAACCAGACATCGTACAACAATAATGTTTAGTGTTTTGGAAAGCTGGTCGCGTGTAGAATTACTGTGCGAAGTTTCATGCTTCTAGCATTATTTTTACGGATTTTCAATATGCAAAGTTTGATGGGTCTACGGCCTCTCCTTTCGGAGTTATAGCTGTTTAAAGTTTTGCTATCTTTCAGATCGAATTGTGAGAGAACCAGACATCGCACAACAATAATGTTTAGTGTTTTGGAAAGCTGGTCGCGTGTAGAATTACTGTGCGAAGTTTCATGCTTCTAGCATTATTTTTACGGATTTTCAATATGCAAAGTTTGATGGGTCTACGGCCTCTCCTTTCGGAGTTATAGCTGTTTAAAGTTTTGCTATCTTTCAGATCGAATTGCGAGAGAACCAGACATCGTACAACAATAATGTTTAGTGTTTTGGAAAGCTGGTCGCGTGTAGAATTACTGTGCGAAGTTTCATGCTTCTAGCATTATTTTTACGGATTTTCAATATGCAAAGTTTGATGGGTCTACGGCCTCTCCTTTAGGAGTTATAGCTGTTTAAAGTTTTGCTATCTTTCAGATCGAATTGTGAGAGAACCAGACATCGCACAACAATAATGTTTAGTGTTTTGGAAAGCTGGTCGCGTGTAGAATTACTGTGCGAAGTTTCATGCTTCTAGCATTATTTTTACGGATTTTCAATATGCAAAGTTTGATGGGTCTACGGCCTCTCCTTTAGGAGTTATAGCTGTTTAAAGTTTTGCTATCTTTCAGATCGAATTGCGAGAGAACCAGACATCGCACAACAATAATGTTTAGTGTTTTGGAAAGCTGGTCGCGTGTAGAATTACTGTGCGAAGTTTCATGCTTCTAGCATTATTTTTACGGATTTTCAATATGCAAAGTTTGATGGGTCTACGGCCTCTCCTTTAGGAGTTATAGCTGTTTAAAGTTTTGCTATCTTTCAGATCGAATTGCGAGAAAACCAGACATCGCACAACAATAATGATTAGTGTTTTGGAAAGCTGGTCGCGTGTAGAATTACTGTGCGAAGTTTCATGCTTCTAGCATTATTTTTACGGATTTTCAATATGCAAAGTTTGATGGGTCTACGGCCTCTCCTTTCGGAGTTATAGCTGTTTAAAGTTTTGCTATCTTTCAGATCGAATTGCGAGAGAACCAGACATCGCACAACAATAATGTTTAGTGTTTTGGAAAGCTGGTCGCGTGTAGAATTACTGTGCGAAGTTTCATGCTTCTAGCATTATTTTTACGGATTTTCAATATGCAAAGTTTGATGGGTCTACGGCCTCTCCTTTCGGAGTTATAGCTGTTTAAAGTTTTGCTATCTTTCAGATCGAATTGCGAGAGAACCAGACATCGTACAACAATAATGTTTAGTGTTTTGGAAAGCTGGTCGCGTGTAGAATTACTGTGCGAAGTTTCATGCTTCTAGCATTATTTTTACGGATTTTCAATATGCAAAGTTTGATGGGTCTACGGCCTCTCCTTTAGGAGTTATAGCTGTTTAAAGTTTTGCTATCTTTCAGATCGAATTGCGAGAGAACCAGACATCGCACAACAATAATGTTTAGTGTTTTGGAAAGCTGGTCGCGTGTAGAATTACTGTGCGAAGTTTCATGCTTCTAGCATTATTTTTACGGATTTTCAATATGCAAAGTTTGATGGGTCTACGGCCTCTCCTTTAGGAGTTATAGCTGTTTAAAGTTTTGCTATCTTTCAGATCGAATTGCGAGAGAACCAGACATCGCACAACAATAATGTTTAGTGTTTTGGAAAGCTGGTCGCGTGTAGAATTACTGTGCGAAGTTTCATGCTTCTAGCATTATTTTTACGGATTTTCAATATGCAAAGTTTGATGGGTCTACGGCCTCTCCTTTAGGAGTTATAGCTGTTTAAAGTTTTGCTATCTTTCAGATCGAATTGCGAGAGAACCAGACATCGCACAACAATAATGTTTAGTGTTTTGGAAAGCTGGTCGCGTGTAGAATTACTGTGCGAAGTTTCATGCTTCTAGCATTATTTTTACGGATTTTCAATATGCAAAGTTTGATGGGTCTACGGCCTCTCCTTTAGGAGTTATAGCTGTTTAAAGTTTTGCTATCTTTCAGATCGAATTGCGAGAGAACCAGACATCGCACAACAATAATGTTTAGTGTTTTGGAAAGCTGGTCGCGTGTAGAATTACTGTGCGAAGTTTCATGCTTCTAGCATTATTTTTACGGATTTTCAATATGCAAAGTTTGATGGGTCTACGGCCTCTCCTTTCGGAGTTATAGCTGTTTAAAGTTTTGCTATCTTTCAGATCGAATTGCGAGAGAACCAGACATCGCACAACAATAATGTTTAGTGTTTTGGAAAGCTGGTCGCGTGTAGAATTACTGTGCGAAGTTTCATGCTTCTAGCATTATTTTTACGGATTTTCAATATGCAAAGTTTGATGGGTCTACGGCCTCTCCTTTCGGAGTTATAGCTGTTTAAAGTTTTGCTATCTTTCAGATCGAATTGCGAGAGAACCAGACATCGTACAACAATAATGTTTAGTGTTTTGGAAAGCTGGTCGCGTGTAGAATTACTGTGCGAAGTTTCATGCTTCTAGCATTATTTTTACGGATTTTCAATATGCAAAGTTTGATGGGTCTACGGCCTCTCCTTTAGGAGTTATAGCTGTTTAAAGTTTTGCTAACTTTCAGATCGAATTGCGAGAGAACCAGACATCGTACAACAATAATGTTTAGTGTTTTGGAAAGCTGGTCGCGTGTAGAATTACTGTGCGAAGTTTCATGCTTCTAGCATTAGTTTTACGGATTTTCAATATGCAAAGTTTGATGGGTCTACGGCCTCTCCTTTAGGAGTTATAGCTGTTTAAAGTTTTGCTATCTTTCAGATCGAATTGCGAGAGAACCAGACATCGCACAACAATAATGTTTAGTGTTTTGGAAAGCTGGTCGCGTGTAGAATTACTGTGCGAAGTTTCATGCTTCTAGCATTAGTTTTACGGATTTTCAATATGCAAAGTTTGATGGGTCTACGGCCTCTCCTTTCGGAGTTATAGCTGTTTAAAGTTTTGCTATCTTTCAGATCGAATTGCGAGAGAACCAGACATCGTACAACAATAATGTTTAGTGTTTTGGAAAGCTGGTCGCGTGTAGAATTACTGTGCGAAGTTTCATGCTTCTAGCATTATTTTTACGGATTTTCAATATGCAAAGTTTGATGGGTCTACGGCCTCTCCTTTCGGAGTTATAGCTGTTTAAAGTTTTGCTATCTTTCAGATCGAATTGCGAGAGAACCAGACATCGCACAACAATAATGTTTAGTGTTTTGGAAAGCTGGTCGCGTGTAGAATTACTGTGCGAAGTTTCATGCTTCTAGCATTAGTTTTACGGATTTTCAATATGCAAAGTTTGATGGGTCTACGGCCTCTCCTTTAGGAGTTATAGCTGTTTAAAGTTTTGCTATCTTTCAGATCGAATTGCGAGAGAACCAGACATCGTACAACAATAATGCATAGTGTTTTGGAAAGCTGGTCGCGTGTAGAATTACTGTTTCATGCTAGCATTATTTTTACGGATTTTCAATATGCAAAGTTTGATGGGTCTACGGCCTCTCCTTTAGGAGTTATAGCTGTTTAAAGTTTTGCTATCTTTCAGATCGAATTGTGAGAGAACCAGACATCGCACAACAATAATGTTTAGTGTTTTGGAAAGCTGGTCGCGTGTAGAATTACTGTGCGAAGTTTCATGCTTCTAGCATTAGTTTTACGGATTTTCAATATGCAAAGTTTGATGGGTCTACGGCCTCTCCTTTAGGAGTTATAGCTGTTTAAAGTTTTGCTATCTTTCAGATCGAATTGTGAGAGAACCAGACATCGCACAACAATAATGTTTAGTGTTTTGGAAAGCTGGTCGCGTGTAGAATTACTGTGCGAAGTTTCATGCTTCTAGCATTATTTTTACGGATTTTCAATATGCAAAGTTTGATGGGTCTACGGCCTCTCCTTTCGGAGTTATAGCTGTTTAAAGTTTTGCTATCTTTCAGATCGAATTGCGAGAGAACCAGATATCGCACAACAATAATGTTTAGTGTTTTGGAAAGCTGGTCGCGTGTAGAATTACTGTGCGAAGTTTCATGCTTCTAGCATTATTTTTACGGATTTTCAATATGCAAAGTTTGATGGGTCTACGGCCTCTCCTTTCGGAGTTATAGCTGTTTAAAGTTTTGCTATCTTTCAGATCGAATTGCGAGAGAACCAGACATCGTACAACAATAATGTTTAGTGTTTTGGAAAGCTGGTCGCGTGTAGAATTACTGTGCGAAGTTTCATGCTTCTAGCATTATTTTTACGGATTTTCAATATGCAAAGTTTGATGGGTCTACGGCCTCTCCTTTCGGAGTTATAGCTGTTTAAAGTTTTGCTATCTTTCAGATCGAATTGCGAGAGAACCAGACATCGCACAACAATAATGTTTAGTGTTTTGGAAAGCTGGTCGCGTGTAGAATTACTGTGCGAAGTTTCATGCTTCTAGCATTAGTTTTACGGATTTTCAATATGCAAAGTTTGATGGGTCTACGGCCTCTCCTTTAGGAGTTATAGCTGTTTAAAGTTTTGCTATCTTTCAGATCGAATTGCGAGAGAACCAGACATCGTACAACAATAATGTTTAGTGTTTTGGAAAGCTGGTCGCGTGTAGAATTACTGTGCGAAGTTTCATGCTTCTAGCATTATTTTTACGGATTTTCAATATGCAAAGTTTGATGGGTCTACGGCCTCTCCTTTAGGAGTTATAGCTGTTTAAAGTTTTGCTATCTTTCAGATCGAATTGCGAGAGAACCAGACATCGTACAACAATAATGTTTAGTGTTTTGGAAAGCTGGTCGCGTGTAGAATTACTGTGCGAAGTTTCATGCTTCTAGCATTATTTTTACGGATTTTCAATATGCAAAGTTTGATGGGTCTACGGCCTCTCCTTTAGGAGTTATAGCTGTTTAAAGTTTTGCTATCTTTCAGATCGAATTGCGAGAGAACCAGACATCGCACAACAATAATGATTAGTGTTTTGGAAAGCTGGTCGCGTGTAGAATTACTGTGCGAAGTTTCATGCTTCTAGCATTATTTTTACGGATTTTCAATATGCAAAGTTTGATGGGTCTACGGCCTCTCCTTTAGGAGTTATAGCTGTTTAAAGTTTTGCTATCTTTCAGATCGAATTGCGAGAGAACCAGACATCGTACAACAATAATGCATAGTGTTTTGGAAAGCTGGTCGCGTGTAGAATTACTGTTTCATGCTAGCATTATTTTTACGGATTTTCAATATGCAAAGTTTGATGGGTCTACGGCCTCTCCTTTCGGAGTTATAGCTGTTTAAAGTTTTGCTATCTTTCAGATCGAATTGCGAGAGAACCAGACATCGTACAACAATAATGCTTAGTGTTTTGGAAAGCTGGTCGCGTGTAGAATTACTGTGCGAAGTTTCATGCTTCTAGCATTAGTTTTACGGATTTTCAATATGCAAAGTTTGATGGGTCTACGGCCTCTCCTTTAGGAGTTATAGCTGTTTAAAGTTTTGCTATCTTTCAGATCGAATTGCGAGAGAACCAGACATCGTACAACAATAATGCATAGTGTTTTGGAAAGCTGGTCGCGTGTAGAATTACTGTTTCATGCTAGCATTATTTTTACGGATTTTCAATATGCAAAGTTTGATGGGTCTACGGCCTCTCCTTTAGGAGTTATAGCTGTTTAAAGTTTTGCTATCTTTCAGATCGAATTGTGAGAGAACCAGACATCGCACAACAATAATGTTTAGTGTTTTGGAAAGCTGGTCGCGTGTAGAATTACTGTGCGAAGTTTCATGCTTCTAGCATTAGTTTTACGGATTTTCAATATGCAAAGTTTGATGGGTCTACGGCCTCTCCTTTAGGAGTTATAGCTGTTTAAAGTTTTGCTATCTTTCAGATCGAATTGTGAGAGAACCAGACATCGCACAACAATAATGTTTAGTGTTTTGGAAAGCTGGTCGCGTGTAGAATTACTGTGCGAAGTTTCATGCTTCTAGCATTATTTTTACGGATTTTCAATATGCAAAGTTTGATGGGTCTACGGCCTCTCCTTTCGGAGTTATAGCTGTTTAAAGTTTTGCTATCTTTCAGATCGAATTGCGAGAGAACCAGATATCGCACAACAATAATGTTTAGTGTTTTGGAAAGCTGGTCGCGTGTAGAATTACTGTGCGAAGTTTCATGCTTCTAGCATTATTTTTACGGATTTTCAATATGCAAAGTTTGATGGGTCTACGGCCTCTCCTTTCGGAGTTATAGCTGTTTAAAGTTTTGCTATCTTTCAGATCGAATTGCGAGAGAACCAGACATCGTACAACAATAATGTTTAGTGTTTTGGAAAGCTGGTCGCGTGTAGAATTACTGTGCGAAGTTTCATGCTTCTAGCATTATTTTTACGGATTTTCAATATGCAAAGTTTGATGGGTCTACGGCCTCTCCTTTAGGAGTTATAGCTGTTTAAAGTTTTGCTATCTTTCAGATCGAATTGCGAGAGAACCAGACATCGTACAACAATAATGCATAGTGTTTTGGAAAGCTGGTCGCGTGTAGAATTACTGTTTCATGCTAGCATTATTTTTACGGATTTTCAATATGCAAAGTTTGATGGGTCTACGGCCTCTCCTTTAGGAGTTATAGCTGTTTAAAGTTTTGCTATCTTTCAGATCGAATTGTGAGAGAACCAGACATCGCACAACAATAATGTTTAGTGTTTTGGAAAGCTGGTCGCGTGTAGAATTACTGTGCGAAGTTTCATGCTTCTAGCATTAGTTTTACGGATTTTCAATATGCAAAGTTTGATGGGTCTACGGCCTCTCCTTTAGGAGTTATAGCTGTTTAAAGTTTTGCTATCTTTCAGATCGAATTGTGAGAGAACCAGACATCGCACAACAATAATGTTTAGTGTTTTGGAAAGCTGGTCGCGTGTAGAATTACTGTGCGAAGTTTCATGCTTCTAGCATTATTTTTACGGATTTTCAATATGCAAAGTTTGATGGGTCTACGGCCTCTCCTTTCGGAGTTATAGCTGTTTAAAGTTTTGCTATCTTTCAGATCGAATTGCGAGAGAACCAGATATCGCACAACAATAATGTTTAGTGTTTTGGAAAGCTGGTCGCGTGTAGAATTACTGTGCGAAGTTTCATGCTTCTAGCATTATTTTTACGGATTTTCAATATGCAAAGTTTGATGGGTCTACGGCCTCTCCTTTCGGAGTTATAGCTGTTTAAAGTTTTGCTATCTTTCAGATCGAATTGCGAGAGAACCAGACATCGTACAACAATAATGTTTAGTGTTTTGGAAAGCTGGTCGCGTGTAGAATTACTGTGCGAAGTTTCATGCTTCTAGCATTATTTTTACGGATTTTCAATATGCAAAGTTTGATGGGTCTACGGCCTCTCCTTTCGGAGTTATAGCTGTTTAAAGTTTTGCTATCTTTCAGATCGAATTGCGAGAGAACCAGACATCGCACAACAATAATGTTTAGTGTTTTGGAAAGCTGGTCGCGTGTAGAATTACTGTGCGAAGTTTCATGCTTCTAGCATTAGTTTTACGGATTTTCAATATGCAAAGTTTGATGGGTCTACGGCCTCTCCTTTAGGAGTTATAGCTGTTTAAAGTTTTGCTATCTTTCAGATCGAATTGCGAGAGAACCAGACATCGTACAACAATAATGTTTAGTGTTTTGGAAAGCTGGTCGCGTGTAGAATTACTGTGCGAAGTTTCATGCTTCTAGCATTATTTTTACGGATTTTCAATATGCAAAGTTTGATGGGTCTACGGCCTCTCCTTTAGGAGTTATAGCTGTTTAAAGTTTTGCTATCTTTCAGATCGAATTGCGAGAGAACCAGACATCGTACAACAATAATGTTTAGTGTTTTGGAAAGCTGGTCGCGTGTAGAATTACTGTGCGAAGTTTCATGCTTCTAGCATTATTTTTACGGATTTTCAATATGCAAAGTTTGATGGGTCTACGGCCTCTCCTTTAGGAGTTATAGCTGTTTAAAGTTTTGCTATCTTTCAGATCGAATTGCGAGAGAACCAGACATCGCACAACAATAATGATTAGTGTTTTGGAAAGCTGGTCGCGTGTAGAATTACTGTGCGAAGTTTCTAGCATTATTTTTACGGATTTTCAATATGCAAAGTTTGATGGATCTACGGCCTCTCCTTTCGGAGTTATAGCTGTTTAAAGTTTTGCTATCTTTCAGATCGAATTGCGAGAGAACCAGACATCGTACAACAATAATGTTTAGTGTTTTGGAAAGCTGGTCGCGTGTAGAATTACTGTGCGAAGTTTCATGCTTCTAGCATTATTTTTACGGATTTTCAATATGCAAAGTTTGATGGGTCTACGGCCTCTCCTTTAGGAGTTATAGCTGTTTAAAGTTTTGCTATCTTTCAGATCGAATTGCGAGAGAACCAGATATCGCACAACAATAATGTTTAGTGTTTTGGAAAGCTGGTCGCGTGTAGAATTACTGTGCGAAGTTTCATGCTTCTAGCATTAGTTTTACGGATTTTCAATATGCAAAGTTTGATGGGTCTACGGCCTCTCCTTTAGGAGTTATAGCTGTTTAAAGTTTTGCTATCTTTCAGATCGAATTGCGAGAGAACCAGATATCGCACAACAATAATGTTTAGTGTTTTGGAAAGCTGGTCGCGTGTAGAATTACTGTGCGAAGTTTCATGCTTCTAGCATTAGTTTTACGGATTTTCAATATGCAAAGTTTGATGGGTCTACGGCCTCTCCTTTAGGAGTTATAGCTGTTTAAAGTTTTGCTATCTTTCAGATCGAATTGCGAGAGAACCAGACATCGTACAACAATAATGTTTAGTGTTTTGGAAAGCTGGTCGCGTGTAGAATTACTGTGCGAAGTTTCATGCTTCTAGCATTATTTTTACGGATTTTCAATATGCAAAGTTTGATGGGTCTACGGCCTCTCCTTTAGGAGTTATAGCTGTTTAAAGTTTTGCTATCTTTCAGATCGAATTGCGAGAGAACCAGATATCGCACAACAATAATGTTTAGTGTTTTGGAAAGCTGGTCGCGTGTAGAATTACTGTGCGAAGTTTCATGCTTCTAGCATTATTTTTACGGATTTTCAATATGCAAAGTTTGATGGGTCTACGGCCTCTCCTTTCGGAGTTATAGCTGTTTAAAGTTTTGCTATCTTTCAGATCGAATTGCGAGAGAACCAGACATCGCACAACAATAATGTTTAGTGTTTTGGAAAGCTGGTCGCGTGTAGAATTACTGTGCGAAGTTTCATGCTTCTAGCATTATTTTTACGGATTTTCAATATGCAAAGTTTGATGGGTCTACGGCCTCTCCTTTCGGAGTTATAGCTGTTTAAAGTTTTGCTATCTTTCAGATCGAATTGCGAGAGAACCAGACATCGCACAACAATAATGTTTAGTGTTTTGGAAAGCTGGTCGCGTGTAGAATTACTGTGCGAAGTTTCATGCTTCTAGCATTAGTTTTACGGATTTTCAATATGCAAAGTTTGATGGGTCTACGGCCTCTCCTTTAGGAGTTATAGCTGTTTAAAGTTTTGCTATCTTTCAGATCGAATTGCGAGAGAACCAGACATCGTACAACAATAATGTTTAGTGTTTTGGAAAGCTGGTCGCGTGTAGAATTACTGTGCGAAGTTTCATGCTTCTAGCATTATTTTTACGGATTTTCAATATGCAAAGTTTGATGGGTCTACGGCCTCTCCTTTCGGAGTTATAGCTGTTTAAAGTTTTGCTATCTTTCAGATCGAATTGCGAGAGAACCAGACATCGTACAACAATAATGTTTAGTGTTTTGGAAAGCTGGTCGCGTGTAGAATTACTGTGCGAAGTTTCATGCTTCTAGCATTATTTTTACGGATTTTCAATATGCAAAGTTTGATGGGTCTACGGCCTCTCCTTTAGGAGTTATAGCTGTTTAAAGTTTTGCTATCTTTCAGATCGAATTGCGAGAAAACCAGACATCGCACAACAATAATGATTAGTGTTTTGGAAAGCTGGTCGCGTGTAGAATTACTGTGCGAAGTTTCATGCTTCTAGCATTATTTTTACGGATTTTCAATATGCAAAGTTTGATGGGTCTACGGCCTCTCCTTTCGGAGTTATAGCTGTTTAAAGTTTTGCTATCTTTCAGATCGAATTGCGAGAGAACCAGACATCGCACAACAATAATGTTTAGTGTTTTGGAAAGCTGGTCGCGTGTAGAATTACTGTGCGAAGTTTCATGCTTCTAGCATTATTTTTACGGATTTTCAATATGCAAAGTTTGATGGGTCTACGGCCTCTCCTTTCGGAGTTATAGCTGTTTAAAGTTTTGCTATCTTTCAGATCGAATTGCGAGAGAACCAGACATCGCACAACAATAATGCTTAGTGTTTTGGAAAGCTGGTCGCGTGTAGAATTACTGTGCGAAGTTTCATGCTTCTAGCATTAGTTTTACGGATTTTCAATATGCAAAGTTTGATGGGTCTACGGCCTCTCCTTTAGGAGTTATAGCTGTTTAAAGTTTTGCTATCTTTCAGATCGAATTGCGAGAGAACCAGACATCGTACAACAATAATGTTTAGTGTTTTGGAAAGCTGGTCGCGTGTAGAATTACTGTGCGAAGTTTCATGCTTCTAGCATTATTTTTACGGATTTTCAATATGCAAAGTTTGATGGGTCTACGGCCTCTCCTTTAGGAGTTATAGCTGTTTAAAGTTTTGCTATCTTTCAGATCGAATTGTGAGAGAACCAGACATCGCACAACAATAATGTTTAGTGTTTTGGAAAGCTGGTCGCGTGTAGAATTACTGTGCGAAGTTTCATGCTTCTAGCATTAGTTTTACGGATTTTCAATATGCAAAGTTTGATGGGTCTACGGCCTCTCCTTTCGGAGTTATAGCTGTTTAAAGTTTTGCTATCTTTCAGATCGAATTGCGAGAGAACCAGACATCGCACAACAATAATGTTTAGTGTTTTGGAAAGCTGGTCGCGTGTAGAATTACTGTGCGAAGTTTCATGCTTCTAGCATTATTTTTACGGATTTTCAATATGCAAAGTTTGATGGGTCTACGGCCTCTCCTTTCGGAGTTATAGCTGTTTAAAGTTTTGCTATCTTTCAGATCGAATTGCGAGAGAACCAGACATCGTACAACAATAATGTTTAGTGTTTTGGAAAGCTGGTCGCGTGTAGAATTACTGTGCGAAGTTTCATGCTTCTAGCATTATTTTTACGGATTTTCAATATGCAAAGTTTGATGGGTCTACGGCCTCTCCTTTAGGAGTTATAGCTGTTTAAAGTTTTGCTATCTTTCAGATCGAATTGCGAGAGAACCAGACATCGTACAACAATAATGTTTAGTGTTTTGGAAAGCTGGTCGCGTGTAGAATTACTGTGCGAAGTTTCATGCTTCTAGCATTATTTTTACGGATTTTCAATATGCAAAGTTTGATGGGTCTACGGCCTCTCCTTTAGGAGTTATAGCTGTTTAAAGTTTTGCTATCTTTCAGATCGAATTGCGAGAAAACCAGACATCGCACAACAATAATGATTAGTGTTTTGGAAAGCTGGTCGCGTGTAGAATTACTGTGCGAAGTTTCATGCTTCTAGCATTATTTTTACGGATTTTCAATATGCAAAGTTTGATGGGTCTACGGCCTCTCCTTTCGGAGTTATAGCTGTTTAAAGTTTTGCTATCTTTCAGATCGAATTGCGAGAGAACCAGACATCGCACAACAATAATGTTTAGTGTTTTGGAAAGCTGGTCGCGTGTAGAATTACTGTGCGAAGTTTCATGCTTCTAGCATTATTTTTACGGATTTTCAATATGCAAAGTTTGATGGGTCTACGGCCTCTCCTTTCGGAGTTATAGCTGTTTAAAGTTTTGCTATCTTTCAGATCGAATTGCGAGAGAACCAGACATCGTACAACAATAATGTTTAGTGTTTTGGAAAGCTGGTCGCGTGTAGAATTACTGTGCGAAGTTTCATGCTTCTAGCATTATTTTTACGGATTTTCAATATGCAAAGTTTGATGGGTCTACGGCCTCTCCTTTAGGAGTTATAGCTGTTTAAAGTTTTGCTATCTTTCAGATCGAATTGCGAGAGAACCAGACATCGCACAACAATAATGTTTAGTGTTTTGGAAAGCTGGTCGCGTGTAGAATTACTGTGCGAAGTTTCATGCTTCTAGCATTATTTTTACGGATTTTCAATATGCAAAGTTTGATGGGTCTACGGCCTCTCCTTTCGGAGTTATAGCTGTTTAAAGTTTTGCTATCTTTCAGATCGAATTGCGAGAGAACCAGACATCGTACAACAATAATGTTTAGTGTTTTGGAAAGCTGGTCGCGTGTAGAATTACTGTGCGAAGTTTCATGCTTCTAGCATTATTTTTACGGATTTTCAATATGCAAAGTTTGATGGGTCTACGGCCTCTCCTTTAGGAGTTATAGCTGTTTAAAGTTTTGCTATCTTTCAGATCGAATTGTGAGAGAACCAGACATCGCACAACAATAATGTTTAGTGTTTTGGAAAGCTGGTCGCGTGTAGAATTACTGTGCGAAGTTTCATGCTTCTAGCATTAGTTTTACGGATTTTCAATATGCAAAGTTTGATGGGTCTACGGCCTCTCCTTTCGGAGTTATAGCTGTTTAAAGTTTTGCTATCTTTCAGATCGAATTGCGAGAGAACCAGACATCGCACAACAATAATGTTTAGTGTTTTGGAAAGCTGGTCGCGTGTAGAATTACTGTGCGAAGTTTCATGCTTCTAGCATTATTTTTACGGATTTTCAATATGCAAAGTTTGATGGGTCTACGGCCTCTCCTTTCGGAGTTATAGCTGTTTAAAGTTTTGCTATCTTTCAGATCGAATTGCGAGAGAACCAGACATCGCACAACAATAATGTTTAGTGTTTTGGAAAGCTGGTCGCGTGTAGAATTACTGTGCGAAGTTTCATGCTTCTAGCATTAGTTTTACGGATTTTCAATATGCAAAGTTTGATGGGTCTACGGCCTCTCCTTTAGGAGTTATAGCTGTTTAAAGTTTTGCTATCTTTCAGATCGAATTGCGAGAGAACCAGACATCGTACAACAATAATGTTTAGTGTTTTGGAAAGCTGGTCGCGTGTAGAATTACTGTGCGAAGTTTCATGCTTCTAGCATTATTTTTACGGATTTTCAATATGCAAAGTTTGATGGGTCTACGGCCTCTCCTTTCGGAGTTATAGCTGTTTAAAGTTTTGCTATCTTTCAGATCGAATTGCGAGAGAACCAGACATCGTACAACAATAATGTTTAGTGTTTTGGAAAGCTGGTCGCGTGTAGAATTACTGTGCGAAGTTTCATGCTTCTAGCATTATTTTTACGGATTTTCAATATGCAAAGTTTGATGGGTCTACGGCCTCTCCTTTAGGAGTTATAGCTGTTTAAAGTTTTGCTATCTTTCAGATCGAATTGCGAGAAAACCAGACATCGCACAACAATAATGATTAGTGTTTTGGAAAGCTGGTCGCGTGTAGAATTACTGTGCGAAGTTTCATGCTTCTAGCATTATTTTTACGGATTTTCAATATGCAAAGTTTGATGGGTCTACGGCCTCTCCTTTCGGAGTTATAGCTGTTTAAAGTTTTGCTATCTTTCAGATCGAATTGCGAGAGAACCAGACATCGCACAACAATAATGTTTAGTGTTTTGGAAAGCTGGTCGCGTGTAGAATTACTGTGCGAAGTTTCATGCTTCTAGCATTATTTTTACGGATTTTCAATATGCAAAGTTTGATGGGTCTACGGCCTCTCCTTTCGGAGTTATAGCTGTTTAAAGTTTTGCTATCTTTCAGATCGAATTGCGAGAGAACCAGACATCGTACAACAATAATGTTTAGTGTTTTGGAAAGCTGGTCGCGTGTAGAATTACTGTGCGAAGTTTCATGCTTCTAGCATTATTTTTACGGATTTTCAATATGCAAAGTTTGATGGGTCTACGGCCTCTCCTTTAGGAGTTATAGCTGTTTAAAGTTTTGCTAACTTTCAGATCGAATTGCGAGAGAACCAGACATCGTACAACAATAATGTTTAGTGTTTTGGAAAGCTGGTCGCGTGTAGAATTACTGTGCGAAGTTTCATGCTTCTAGCATTAGTTTTACGGATTTTCAATATGCAAAGTTTGATGGGTCTACGGCCTCTCCTTTAGGAGTTATAGCTGTTTAAAGTTTTGCTATCTTTCAGATCGAATTGCGAGAGAACCAGACATCGCACAACAATAATGTTTAGTGTTTTGGAAAGCTGGTCGCGTGTAGAATTACTGTGCGAAGTTTCATGCTTCTAGCATTATTTTTACGGATTTTCAATATGCAAAGTTTGATGGGTCTACGGCCTCTCCTTTCGGAGTTATAGCTGTTTAAAGTTTTGCTATCTTTCAGATCGAATTGCGAGAGAACCAGACATCGTACAACAATAATGTTTAGTGTTTTGGAAAGCTGGTCGCGTGTAGAATTACTGTGCGAAGTTTCATGCTTCTAGCATTATTTTTACGGATTTTCAATATGCAAAGTTTGATGGGTCTACGGCCTCTCCTTTCGGAGTTATAGCTGTTTAAAGTTTTGCTATCTTTCAGATCGAATTGCGAGAGAACCAGACATCGTACAACAATAATGTTTAGTGTTTTGGAAAGCTGGTCGCGTGTAGAATTACTGTGCGAAGTTTCATGCTTCTAGCATTATTTTTACGGATTTTCAATATGCAAAGTTTGATGGGTCTACGGCCTCTCCTTTCGGAGTTATAGCTGTTTAAAGTTTTGCTATCTTTCAGATCGAATTGCGAGAGAACCAGACATCGTACAACAATAATGTTTAGTGTTTTGGAAAGCTGGGCGCGTGTAGAATTACTGTGCGAAGTTTCATGCTTCTAGCATTATTTTTACGGATTTTCAATATGCAAAGTTTGATGGGTCTACGGCCTCTCCTTTAGGAGTTATAGCTGTTTAAAGTTTTGCTAACTTTCAGATCGAATTGCGAGAGAACCAGACATCGTACAACAATAATGTTTAGTGTTTTGGAAAGCTGGTCGCGTGTAGAATTACTGTGCGAAGTTTCATGCTTCTAGCATTAGTTTTACGGATTTTCAATATGCAAAGTTTGATGGGTCTACGGCCTCTCCTTTCGGAGTTATAGCTGTTTAAAGTTTTGCTATCTTTCAGATCGAATTGCGAGAGAACCAGACATCGCACAACAATAATGTTTAGTGTTTTGGAAAGCTGGTCGCGTGTAGAATTACTGTGCGAAGTTTCATGCTTCTAGCATTATTTTTACGGATTTTCAATATGCAAAGTTTGATGGGTCTACGGCCTCTCCTTTCGGAGTTATAGCTGTTTAAAGTTTTGCTATCTTTCAGATCGAATTGCGAGAGAACCAGACATCGCACAACAATAATGCTTAGTGTTTTGGAAAGCTGGTCGCGTGTAGAATTACTGTGCGAAGTTTCATGCTTCTAGCATTAGTTTTACGGATTTTCAATATGCAAAGTTTGATGGGTCTACGGCCTCTCCTTTAGGAGTTATAGCTGTTTAAAGTTTTGCTATCTTTCAGATCGAATTGCGAGAGAACCAGACATCGTACAACAATAATGTTTAGTGTTTTGGAAAGCTGGTCGCGTGTAGAATTACTGTGCGAAGTTTCATGCTTCTAGCATTATTTTTACGGATTTTCAATATGCAAAGTTTGATGGGTCTACGGCCTCTCCTTTAGGAGTTATAGCTGTTTAAAGTTTTGCTATCTTTCAGATCGAATTGTGAGAGAACCAGACATCGCACAACAATAATGTTTAGTGTTTTGGAAAGCTGGTCGCGTGTAGAATTACTGTGCGAAGTTTCATGCTTCTAGCATTAGTTTTACGGATTTTCAATATGCAAAGTTTGATGGGTCTACGGCCTCTCCTTTCGGAGTTATAGCTGTTTAAAGTTTTGCTATCTTTCAGATCGAATTGCGAGAGAACCAGACATCGCACAACAATAATGTTTAGTGTTTTGGAAAGCTGGTCGCGTGTAGAATTACTGTGCGAAGTTTCATGCTTCTAGCATTATTTTTACGGATTTTCAATATGCAAAGTTTGATGGGTCTACGGCCTCTCCTTTCGGAGTTATAGCTGTTTAAAGTTTTGCTATCTTTCAGATCGAATTGCGAGAGAACCAGACATCGCACAACAATAATGTTTAGTGTTTTGGAAAGCTGGTCGCGTGTAGAATTACTGTGCGAAGTTTCATGCTTCTAGCATTAGTTTTACGGATTTTCAATATGCAAAGTTTGATGGGTCTACGGCCTCTCCTTTAGGAGTTATAGCTGTTTAAAGTTTTGCTATCTTTCAGATCGAATTGCGAGAGAACCAGACATCGTACAACAATAATGTTTAGTGTTTTGGAAAGCTGGTCGCGTGTAGAATTACTGTGCGAAGTTTCATGCTTCTAGCATTATTTTTACGGATTTTCAATATGCAAAGTTTGATGGGTCTACGGCCTCTCCTTTCGGAGTTATAGCTGTTTAAAGTTTTGCTATCTTTCAGATCGAATTGCGAGAGAACCAGACATCGTACAACAATAATGTTTAGTGTTTTGGAAAGCTGGTCGCGTGTAGAATTACTGTGCGAAGTTTCATGCTTCTAGCATTATTTTTACGGATTTTCAATATGCAAAGTTTGATGGGTCTACGGCCTCTCCTTTAGGAGTTATAGCTGTTTAAAGTTTTGCTATCTTTCAGATCGAATTGCGAGAAAACCAGACATCGCACAACAATAATGATTAGTGTTTTGGAAAGCTGGTCGCGTGTAGAATTACTGTGCGAAGTTTCATGCTTCTAGCATTATTTTTACGGATTTTCAATATGCAAAGTTTGATGGGTCTACGGCCTCTCCTTTCGGAGTTATAGCTGTTTAAAGTTTTGCTATCTTTCAGATCGAATTGCGAGAGAACCAGACATCGCACAACAATAATGTTTAGTGTTTTGGAAAGCTGGTCGCGTGTAGAATTACTGTGCGAAGTTTCATGCTTCTAGCATTATTTTTACGGATTTTCAATATGCAAAGTTTGATGGGTCTACGGCCTCTCCTTTCGGAGTTATAGCTGTTTAAAGTTTTGCTATCTTTCAGATCGAATTGCGAGAGAACCAGACATCGTACAACAATAATGTTTAGTGTTTTGGAAAGCTGGTCGCGTGTAGAATTACTGTGCGAAGTTTCATGCTTCTAGCATTATTTTTACGGATTTTCAATATGCAAAGTTTGATGGGTCTACGGCCTCTCCTTTAGGAGTTATAGCTGTTTAAAGTTTTGCTATCTTTCAGATCGAATTGCGAGAGAACCAGACATCGCACAACAATAATGTTTAGTGTTTTGGAAAGCTGGTCGCGTGTAGAATTACTGTGCGAAGTTTCATGCTTCTAGCATTATTTTTACGGATTTTCAATATGCAAAGTTTGATGGGTCTACGGCCTCTCCTTTCGGAGTTATAGCTGTTTAAAGTTTTGCTATCTTTCAGATCGAATTGCGAGAGAACCAGACATCGCACAACAATAATGTTTAGTGTTTTGGAAAGCTGGTCGCGTGTAGAATTACTGTGCGAAGTTTCATGCTTCTAGCATTAGTTTTACGGATTTTCAATATGCAAAGTTTGATGGGTCTACGGCCTCTCCTTTAGGAGTTATAGCTGTTTAAAGTTTTGCTATCTTTCAGATCGAATTGCGAGAGAACCAGACATCGTACAACAATAATGTTTAGTGTTTTGGAAAGCTGGTCGCGTGTAGAATTACTGTGCGAAGTTTCATGCTTCTAGCATTATTTTTACGGATTTTCAATATGCAAAGTTTGATGGGTCTACGGCCTCTCCTTTCGGAGTTATAGCTGTTTAAAGTTTTGCTATCTTTCAGATCGAATTGCGAGAGAACCAGACATCGTACAACAATAATGTTTAGTGTTTTGGAAAGCTGGTCGCGTGTAGAATTACTGTGCGAAGTTTCATGCTTCTAGCATTATTTTTACGGATTTTCAATATGCAAAGTTTGATGGGTCTACGGCCTCTCCTTTAGGAGTTATAGCTGTTTAAAGTTTTGCTATCTTTCAGATCGAATTGCGAGAAAACCAGACATCGCACAACAATAATGATTAGTGTTTTGGAAAGCTGGTCGCGTGTAGAATTACTGTGCGAAGTTTCATGCTTCTAGCATTATTTTTACGGATTTTCAATATGCAAAGTTTGATGGGTCTACGGCCTCTCCTTTCGGAGTTATAGCTGTTTAAAGTTTTGCTATCTTTCAGATCGAATTGCGAGAGAACCAGACATCGTACAACAATAATGTTTAGTGTTTTGGAAAGCTGGTCGCGTGTAGAATTACTGTGCGAAGTTTCATGCTTCTAGCATTATTTTTACGGATTTTCAATATGCAAAGTTTGATGGGTCTACGGCCTCTCCTTTAGGAGTTATAGCTGTTTAAAGTTTTGCTAACTTTCAGATCGAATTGCGAGAGAACCAGACATCGTACAACAATAATGTTTAGTGTTTTGGAAAGCTGGTCGCGTGTAGAATTACTGTGCGAAGTTTCATGCTTCTAGCATTAGTTTTACGGATTTTCAATATGCAAAGTTTGATGGGTCTACGGCCTCTCCTTTAGGAGTTATAGCTGTTTAAAGTTTTGCTATCTTTCAGATCGAATTGCGAGAGAACCAGACATCGCACAACAATAATGTTTAGTGTTTTGGAAAGCTGGTCGCGTGTAGAATTACTGTGCGAAGTTTCATGCTTCTAGCATTATTTTTACGGATTTTCAATATGCAAAGTTTGATGGGTCTACGGCCTCTCCTTTCGGAGTTATAGCTGTTTAAAGTTTTGCTATCTTTCAGATCGAATTGCGAGAGAACCAGACATCGTACAACAATAATGTTTAGTGTTTTGGAAAGCTGGTCGCGTGTAGAATTACTGTGCGAAGTTTCATGCTTCTAGCATTATTTTTACGGATTTTCAATATGCAAAGTTTGATGGGTCTACGGCCTCTCCTTTCGGAGTTATAGCTGTTTAAAGTTTTGCTATCTTTCAGATCGAATTGCGAGAGAACCAGACATCGTACAACAATAATGTTTAGTGTTTTGGAAAGCTGGTCGCGTGTAGAATTACTGTGCGAAGTTTCATGCTTCTAGCATTATTTTTACGGATTTTCAATATGCAAAGTTTGATGGGTCTACGGCCTCTCCTTTAGGAGTTATAGCTGTTTAAAGTTTTGCTATCTTTCAGATCGAATTGCGAGAGAACCAGACATCGCACAACAATAATGTTTAGTGTTTTGGAAAGCTGGTCGCGTGTAGAATTACTGTGCGAAGTTTCATGCTTCTAGCATTATTTTTACGGATTTTCAATATGCAAAGTTTGATGGGTCTACGGCCTCTCCTTTAGGAGTTATAGCTGTTTAAAGTTTTGCTATCTTTCAGATCGAATTGCGAGAGAACCAGGCATCGCACAACAATAATGTTTAGTGTTTTGGAAAGCTGGTCGCGTGTAGAATTACTGTGCGAAGTTTCATGCTTCTAGCATTATTTTTACGGATTTTCAATATGCAAAGTTTGATGGGTCTACGGCCTCTCCTTTCGGAGTTATAGCTGTTTAAAGTTTTGCTATCTTTCAGATCGAATTGCGAGAGAACCAGACATCGCACAACAATAATGTTTAGTGTTTTGGAAAGCTGGTCGCGTGTAGAATTACTGTGCGAAGTTTCATGCTTCTAGCATTATTTTTACGGATTTTCAATATGCAAAGTTTGATGGGTCTACGGCCTCTCCTTTCGGAGTTATAGCTGTTTAAAGTTTTGCTATCTTTCAGATCGAATTGCGAGAGAACCAGACATCGTACAACAATAATGTTTAGTGTTTTGGAAAGCTGGTCGCGTGTAGAATTACTGTGCGAAGTTTCATGCTTCTAGCATTATTTTTACGGATTTTCAATATGCAAAGTTTGATGGGTCTACGGCCTCTCCTTTAGGAGTTATAGCTGTTTAAAGTTTTGCTAACTTTCAGATCGAATTGCGAGAGAACCAGACATCGTACAACAATAATGTTTAGTGTTTTGGAAAGCTGGTCGCGTGTAGAATTACTGTGCGAAGTTTCATGCTTCTAGCATTAGTTTTACGGATTTTCAATATGCAAAGTTTGATGGGTCTACGGCCTCTCCTTTAGGAGTTATAGCTGTTTAAAGTTTTGCTATCTTTCAGATCGAATTGCGAGAGAACCAGACATCGCACAACAATAATGTTTAGTGTTTTGGAAAGCTGGTCGCGTGTAGAATTACTGTGCGAAGTTTCATGCTTCTAGCATTATTTTTACGGATTTTCAATATGCAAAGTTTGATGGGTCTACGGCCTCTCCTTTCGGAGTTATAGCTGTTTAAAGTTTTGCTATCTTTCAGATCGAATTGCGAGAGAACCAGACATCGTACAACAATAATGTTTAGTGTTTTGGAAAGCTGGTCGCGTGTAGAATTACTGTGCGAAGTTTCATGCTTCTAGCATTATTTTTACGGATTTTCAATATGCAAAGTTTGATGGGTCTACGGCCTCTCCTTTAGGAGTTATAGCTGTTTAAAGTTTTGCTATCTTTCAGATCGAATTGCGAGAGAACCAGACATCGCACAACAATAATGTTTAGTGTTTTGGAAAGCTGGTCGCGTGTAGAATTACTGTGCGAAGTTTCATGCTTCTAGCATTATTTTTACGGATTTTCAATATGCAAAGTTTGATGGGTCTACGGCCTCTCCTTTCGGAGTTATAGCTGTTTAAAGTTTTGCTATCTTTCAGATCGAATTGCGAGAGAACCAGACATCGTACAACAATAATGTTTAGTGTTTTGGAAAGCTGGTCGCGTGTAGAATTACTGTGCGAAGTTTCATGCTTCTAGCATTATTTTTACGGATTTTCAATATGCAAAGTTTGATGGGTCTACGGCCTCTCCTTTAGGAGTTATAGCTGTTTAAAGTTTTGCTATCTTTCAGATCGAATTGCGAGAGAACCAGACATCGCACAACAATAATGTTTAGTGTTTTGGAAAGCTGGTCGCGTGTAGAATTACTGTGCGAAGTTTCATGCTTCTAGCATTATTTTTACGGATTTTCAATATGCAAAGTTTGATGGGTCTACGGCCTCTCCTTTCGGAGTTATAGCTGTTTAAAGTTTTGCTATCTTTCAGATCGAATTGCGAGAGAACCAGACATCGTACAACAATAATGTTTAGTGTTTTGGAAAGCTGGTCGCGTGTAGAATTACTGTGCGAAGTTTCATGCTTCTAGCATTATTTTTACGGATTTTCAATATGCAAAGTTTGATGGGTCTACGGCCTCTCCTTTAGGAGTTATAGCTGTTTAAAGTTTTGCTATCTTTCAGATCGAATTGTGAGAGAACCAGACATCGCACAACAATAATGTTTAGTGTTTTGGAAAGCTGGTCGCGTGTAGAATTACTGTGCGAAGTTTCATGCTTCTAGCATTATTTTTACGGATTTTCAATATGCAAAGTTTGATGGGTCTACGGCCTCTCCTTTAGGAGTTATAGCTGTTTAAAGTTTTGCTATCTTTCAGATCGAATTGTGAGAGAACCAGACATCGCACAACAATAATGTTTAGTGTTTTGGAAAGCTGGTCGCGTGTAGAATTACTGTGCGAAGTTTCATGCTTCTAGCATTATTTTTACGGATTTTCAATATGCAAAGTTTGATGGGTCTACGGCCTCTCCTTTAGGAGTTATAGCTGTTTAAAGTTTTGCTATCTTTCAGATCGAATTGCGAGAGAACCAGACATCGCACAACAATAATGTTTAGTGTTTTGGAAAGCTGGTCGCGTGTAGAATTACTGTGCGAAGTTTCATGCTTCTAGCATTATTTTTACGGATTTTCAATATGCAAAGTTTGATGGGTCTACGGCCTCTCCTTTCGGAGTTATAGCTGTTTAAAGTTTTGCTATCTTTCAGATCGAATTGCGAGAGAACCAGACATCGTACAACAATAATGTTTAGTGTTTTGGAAAGCTGGTCGCGTGTAGAATTACTGTGCGAAGTTTCATGCTTCTAGCATTATTTTTACGGATTTTCAATATGCAAAGTTTGATGGGTCTACGGCCTCTCCTTTAGGAGTTATAGCTGTTTAAAGTTTTGCTATCTTTCAGATCGAATTGCGAGAGAACCAGACATCGCACAACAATAATGTTTAGTGTTTTGGAAAGCTGGTCGCGTGTAGAATTACTGTGCGAAGTTTCATGCTTTTAGCATTATTTTTACGGATTTTCAATATGCAAAGTTTGATGGGTCTACGGCCTCTCCTTTCGGAGTTATAGCTGTTTAAAGTTTTGCTATCTTTCAGATCGAATTGCGAGAGAACCAGACATCGTACAACAATAATGTTTAGTGTTTTGGAAAGCTGGTCGCGTGTAGAATTACTGTGCGAAGTTTCATGCTTCTAGCATTATTTTTACGGATTTTCAATATGCAAAGTTTGATGGGTCTACGGCCTCTCCTTTAGGAGTTATAGCTGTTTAAAGTTTTGCTATCTTTCAGATCGAATTGTGAGAGAACCAGACATCGCACAACAATAATGTTTAGTGTTTTGGAAAGCTGGTCGCGTGTAGAATTACTGTGCGAAGTTTCATGCTTCTAGCATTATTTTTACGGATTTTCAATATGCAAAGTTTGATGGGTCTACGGCCTCTCCTTTAGGAGTTATAGCTGTTTAAAGTTTTGCTATCTTTCAGATCGAATTGCGAGAGAACCAGACATCGCACAACAATAATGTTTAGTGTTTTGGAAAGCTGGTCGCGTGTAGAATTACTGTGCGAAGTTTCATGCTTCTAGCATTATTTTTACGGATTTTCAATATGCAAAGTTTGATGGGTCTACGGCCTCTCCTTTAGGAGTTATAGCTGTTTAAAGTTTTGCTATCTTTCAGATCGAATTGCGAGAAAACCAGACATCGCACAACAATAATGATTAGTGTTTTGGAAAGCTGGTCGCGTGTAGAATTACTGTGCGAAGTTTCATGCTTCTAGCATTATTTTTACGGATTTTCAATATGCAAAGTTTGATGGGTCTACGGCCTCTCCTTTCGGAGTTATAGCTGTTTAAAGTTTTGCTATCTTTCAGATCGAATTGCGAGAGAACCAGACATCGCACAACAATAATGTTTAGTGTTTTGGAAAGCTGGTCGCGTGTAGAATTACTGTGCGAAGTTTCATGCTTCTAGCATTATTTTTACGGATTTTCAATATGCAAAGTTTGATGGGTCTACGGCCTCTCCTTTCGGAGTTATAGCTGTTTAAAGTTTTGCTATCTTTCAGATCGAATTGCGAGAGAACCAGACATCGTACAACAATAATGTTTAGTGTTTTGGAAAGCTGGTCGCGTGTAGAATTACTGTGCGAAGTTTCATGCTTCTAGCATTATTTTTACGGATTTTCAATATGCAAAGTTTGATGGGTCTACGGCCTCTCCTTTCGGAGTTATAGCTGTTTAAAGTTTTGCTATCTTTCAGATCGAATTGCGAGAGAACCAGACATCGTACAACAATAATGTTTAGTGTTTTGGAAAGCTGGTCGCGTGTAGAATTACTGTGCGAAGTTTCATGCTTCTAGCATTATTTTTACGGATTTTCAATATGCAAAGTTTGATGGGTCTACGGCCTCTCCTTTAGGAGTTATAGCTGTTTAAAGTTTTGCTAACTTTCAGATCGAATTGCGAGAGAACCAGACATCGTACAACAATAATGTTTAGTGTTTTGGAAAGCTGGTCGCGTGTAGAATTACTGTGCGAAGTTTCATGCTAGCATTAGTTTTACGGATTTTCAATATGCAAAGTTTGATGGGTCTACGGCCTCTCCTTTAGGAGTTATAGCTGTTTAAAGTTTTGCTATCTTTCAGATCGAATTGCGAGAGAACCAGACATCGTACAACAATAATGTTTAGTGTTTTGGAAAGCTGGTCGCGTGTAGAATTACTGTGCGAAGTTTCATGCTTCTAGCATTATTTTTACGGATTTTCAATATGCAAAGTTTGATGGGTCTACGGCCTCTCCTTTCGGAGTTATAGCTGTTTAAAGTTTTGCTATCTTTCAGATCGAATTGCGAGAGAACCAGACATCGTACAACAATAATGTTTAGTGTTTTGGAAAGCTGGTCGCGTGTAGAATTACTGTGCGAAGTTTCATGCTTCTAGCATTATTTTTACGGATTTTCAATATGCAAAGTTTGATGGGTCTACGGCCTCTCCTTTAGGAGTTATAGCTGTTTAAAGTTTTGCTATCTTTCAGATCGAATTGCGAGAGAACCAGACATCGCACAACAATAATGTTTAGTGTTTTGGAAAGCTGGTCGCGTGTAGAATTACTGTGCGAAGTTTCATGCTTCTAGCATTATTTTTACGGATTTTCAATATGCAAAGTTTGATGGGTCTACGGCCTCTCCTTTAGGAGTTATAGCTGTTTAAAGTTTTGCTAACTTTCAGATCGAATTGCGAGAGAACCAGACATCGTACAACAATAATGTTTAGTGTTTTGGAAAGCTGGTCGCGTGTAGAATTACTGTGCGAAGTTTCATGCTAGCATTAGTTTTACGGATTTTCAATATGCAAAGTTTGATGGGTCTACGGCCTCTCCTTTAGGAGTTATAGCTGTTTAAAGTTTTGCTATCTTTCAGATCGAATTGCGAGAGAACCAGACATCGTACAACAATAATGTTTAGTGTTTTGGAAAGCTGGTCGCGTGTAGAATTACTGTGCGAAGTTTCATGCTTCTAGCATTATTTTTACGGATTTTCAATATGCAAAGTTTGATGGGTCTACGGCCTCTCCTTTCGGAGTTATAGCTGTTTAAAGTTTTGCTATCTTTCAGATCGAATTGCGAGAGAACCAGACATCGTACAACAATAATGTTTAGTGTTTTGGAAAGCTGGTCGCGTGTAGAATTACTGTGCGAAGTTTCATGCTTCTAGCATTATTTTTACGGATTTTCAATATGCAAAGTTTGATGGGTCTACGGCCTCTCCTTTCGGAGTTATAGCTGTTTAAAGTTTTGCTATCTTTCAGATCGAATTGCGAGAGAACCAGACATCGTACAACAATAATGTTTAGTGTTTTGGAAAGCTGGTCGCGTGTAGAATTACTGTGCGAAGTTTCATGCTTCTAGCATTATTTTTACGGATTTTCAATATGCAAAGTTTGATGGGTCTACGGCCTCTCCTTTAGGAGTTATAGCTGTTTAAAGTTTTGCTATCTTTCAGATCGAATTGCGAGAGAACCAGACATCGCACAACAATAATGTTTAGTGTTTTGGAAAGCTGGTCGCGTGTAGAATTACTGTGCGAAGTTTCATGCTTCTAGCATTATTTTTACGGATTTTCAATATGCAAAGTTTGATGGGTCTACGGCCTCTCCTTTAGGAGTTATAGCTGTTTAAAGTTTTGCTATCTTTCAGATCGAATTGCGAGAGAACCAGACATCGCACAACAATAATGTTTAGTGTTTTGGAAAGCTGGTCGCGTGTAGAATTACTGTGCGAAGTTTCATGCTTCTAGCATTAGTTTTACGGATTTTCAATATGCAAAGTTTGATGGGTCTACGGCCTCTCCTTTAGGAGTTATAGCTGTTTAAAGTTTTGCTATCTTTCAGATCGAATTGCGAGAAAACCAGACATCGCACAACAATAATGATTAGTGTTTTGGAAAGCTGGTCGCGTGTAGAATTACTGTGCGAAGTTTCATGCTTCTAGCATTATTTTTACGGATTTTCAATATGCAAAGTTTGATGGGTCTACGGCCTCTCCTTTCGGAGTTATAGCTGTTTAAAGTTTTGCTATCTTTCAGATCGAATTGCGAGAGAACCAGACATCGCACAACAATAATGTTTAGTGTTTTGGAAAGCTGGTCGCGTGTAGAATTACTGTGCGAAGTTTCATGCTTCTAGCATTATTTTTACGGATTTTCAATATACAAAGTTTGATGGGTCTACGGCCTCTCCTTTCGGAGTTATAGCTGTTTAAAGTTTTGCTATCTTTCAGATCGAATTGCGAGAGAACCAGACATCGCACAACAATAATGATTAGTGTTTTGGAAAGCTGGTCGCGTGTAGAATTACTGTGCGAAGTTTCATGCTTCTAGCATTATTTTTACGGATTTTCAATATGCAAAGTTTGATGGGTCTACGGCCTCTCCTTTCGGAGTTATAGCTGTTTAAAGTTTTGCTATCTTTCAGATCGAATTGCGAGAGAACCAGACATCGTACAACAATAATGTTTAGTGTTTTGGAAAGCTGGTCGCGTGTAGAATTACTGTGCGAAGTTTCATGCTTCTAGCATTATTTTTACGGATTTTCAATATGCAAAGTTTGATGGGTCTACGGCCTCTCCTTTAGGAGTTATAGCTGTTTAAAGTTTTGCTATCTTTCAGATCGAATTGCGAGAGAACCAGACATCGTACAACAATAATGTTTAGTGTTTTGGAAAGCTGGTCGCGTGTAGAATTACTGTGCGAAGTTTCATGCTTCTAGCATTATTTTTACGGATTTTCAATATGCAAAGTTTGATGGGTCTACGGCCTCTCCTTTAGGAGTTATAGCTGTTTAAAGTTTTGCTAACTTTCAGATCGAATTGCGAGAGAACCAGACATCGCACAACAATAATGTTTAGTGTTTTGGAAAGCTGGTCGCGTGTAGAATTACTGTGCGAAGTTTCATGCTTCTAGCATTAGTTTTACGGATTTTCAATATGCAAAGTTTGATGGGTCTACGGCCTCTCCTTTAGGAGTTATAGCTGTTTAAAGTTTTGCTATCTTTCAGATCGAATTGCGAGAGAACCAGACATCGTACAACAATAATGTTTAGTGTTTTGGAAAGCTGGTCGCGTGTAGAATTACTGTGCGAAGTTTCATGCTTCTAGCATTATTTTTACGGATTTTCAATATGCAAAGTTTGATGGGTCTACGGCCTCTCCTTTCGGAGTTATAGCTGTTTAAAGTTTTGCTATCTTTCAGATCGAATTGCGAGAGAACCAGACATCGTACAACAATAATGTTTAGTGTTTTGGAAAGCTGGTCGCGTGTAGAATTACTGTGCGAAGTTTCATGCTTCTAGCATTATTTTTACGGATTTTCAATATGCAAAGTTTGATGGGTCTACGGCCTCTCCTTTCGGAGTTATAGCTGTTTAAAGTTTTGCTATCTTTCAGATCGAATTGCGAGAGAACCAGACATCGTACAACAATAATGTTTAGTGTTTTGGAAAGCTGGTCGCGTGTAGAATTACTGTGCGAAGTTTCATGCTTCTAGCATTATTTTTACGGATTTTCAATATGCAAAGTTTGATGGGTCTACGGCCTCTCCTTTCGGAGTTATAGCTGTTTAAAGTTTTGCTATCTTTCAGATCGAATTGCGAGAGAACCAGACATCGTACAACAATAATGTTTAGTGTTTTGGAAAGCTGGTCGCGTGTAGAATTACTGTGCGAAGTTTCATGCTTCTAGCATTATTTTTACGGATTTTCAATATGCAAAGTTTGATGGGTCTACGGCCTCTCCTTTAGGAGTTATAGCTGTTTAAAGTTTTGCTAACTTTCAGATCGAATTGCGAGAGAACCAGACATCGTACAACAATAATGTTTAGTGTTTTGGAAAGCTGGTCGCGTGTAGAATTACTGTGCGAAGTTTCATGCTAGCATTAGTTTTACGGATTTTCAATATGCAAAGTTTGATGGGTCTACGGCCTCTCCTTTAGGAGTTATAGCTGTTTAAAGTTTTGCTATCTTTCAGATCGAATTGCGAGAGAACCAGACATCGTACAACAATAATGTTTAGTGTTTTGGAAAGCTGGTCGCGTGTAGAATTACTGTGCGAAGTTTCATGCTTCTAGCATTATTTTTACGGATTTTCAATATGCAAAGTTTGATGGGTCTACGGCCTCTCCTTTCGGAGTTATAGCTGTTTAAAGTTTTGCTATCTTTCAGATCGAATTGCGAGAGAACCAGACATCGTACAACAATAATGTTTAGTGTTTTGGAAAGCTGGTCGCGTGTAGAATTACTGTGCGAAGTTTCATGCTTCTAGCATTATTTTTACGGATTTTCAATATGCAAAGTTTGATGGGTCTACGGCCTCTCCTTTAGGAGTTATAGCTGTTTAAAGTTTTGCTATCTTTCAGATCGAATTGCGAGAGAACCAGACATCGCACAACAATAATGTTTAGTGTTTTGGAAAGCTGGTCGCGTGTAGAATTACTGTGCGAAGTTTCATGCTTCTAGCATTATTTTTACGGATTTTCAATATGCAAAGTTTGATGGGTCTACGGCCTCTCCTTTAGGAGTTATAGCTGTTTAAAGTTTTGCTAACTTTCAGATCGAATTGCGAGAGAACCAGACATCGTACAACAATAATGTTTAGTGTTTTGGAAAGCTGGTCGCGTGTAGAATTACTGTGCGAAGTTTCATGCTAGCATTAGTTTTACGGATTTTCAATATGCAAAGTTTGATGGGTCTACGGCCTCTCCTTTAGGAGTTATAGCTGTTTAAAGTTTTGCTATCTTTCAGATCGAATTGCGAGAGAACCAGACATCGTACAACAATAATGTTTAGTGTTTTGGAAAGCTGGTCGCGTGTAGAATTACTGTGCGAAGTTTCATGCTTCTAGCATTATTTTTACGGATTTTCAATATGCAAAGTTTGATGGGTCTACGGCCTCTCCTTTCGGAGTTATAGCTGTTTAAAGTTTTGCTATCTTTCAGATCGAATTGCGAGAGAACCAGACATCGTACAACAATAATGTTTAGTGTTTTGGAAAGCTGGTCGCGTGTAGAATTACTGTGCGAAGTTTCATGCTTCTAGCATTATTTTTACGGATTTTCAATATGCAAAGTTTGATGGGTCTACGGCCTCTCCTTTCGGAGTTATAGCTGTTTAAAGTTTTGCTATCTTTCAGATCGAATTGCGAGAGAACCAGACATCGTACAACAATAATGTTTAGTGTTTTGGAAAGCTGGTCGCGTGTAGAATTACTGTGCGAAGTTTCATGCTTCTAGCATTATTTTTACGGATTTTCAATATGCAAAGTTTGATGGGTCTACGGCCTCTCCTTTAGGAGTTATAGCTGTTTAAAGTTTTGCTATCTTTCAGATCGAATTGCGAGAGAACCAGACATCGCACAACAATAATGTTTAGTGTTTTGGAAAGCTGGTCGCGTGTAGAATTACTGTGCGAAGTTTCATGCTTCTAGCATTATTTTTACGGATTTTCAATATGCAAAGTTTGATGGGTCTACGGCCTCTC
Source organism: Myopa testacea (assembly GCA_949629155.1). Lineage (NCBI taxonomy): Eukaryota > Metazoa > Arthropoda > Insecta > Diptera > Conopidae > Myopa > Myopa testacea. The sequence continues at coordinate 14,373,754 of OX451348.1, read as the reverse complement.
CTTTAGGAGTTATAGCTGTTTAAAGTTTTGCTATCTTTCAGATCGAATTGCGAGAGAACCAGACATCGCACAACAATAATGTTTAGTGTTTTGGAAAGCTGGTCGCGTGTAGAATTACTGTGCGAAGTTTCATGCTTCTAGCATTAGTTTTACGGATTTTCAATATGCAAAGTTTGATGGGTCTACGGCCTCTCCTTTAGGAGTTATAGCTGTTTAAAGTTTTGCTATCTTTCAGATCGAATTGCGAGAAAACCAGACATCGCACAACAATAATGATTAGTGTTTTGGAAAGCTGGTCGCGTGTAGAATTACTGTGCGAAGTTTCATGCTTCTAGCATTATTTTTACGGATTTTCAATATGCAAAGTTTGATGGGTCTACGGCCTCTCCTTTCGGAGTTATAGCTGTTTAAAGTTTTGCTATCTTTCAGATCGAATTGCGAGAGAACCAGACATCGCACAACAATAATGTTTAGTGTTTTGGAAAGCTGGTCGCGTGTAGAATTACTGTGCGAAGTTTCATGCTTCTAGCATTATTTTTACGGATTTTCAATATACAAAGTTTGATGGGTCTACGGCCTCTCCTTTCGGAGTTATAGCTGTTTAAAGTTTTGCTATCTTTCAGATCGAATTGCGAGAGAACCAGACATCGCACAACAATAATGATTAGTGTTTTGGAAAGCTGGTCGCGTGTAGAATTACTGTGCGAAGTTTCATGCTTCTAGCATTATTTTTACGGATTTTCAATATGCAAAGTTTGATGGGTCTACGGCCTCTCCTTTCGGAGTTATAGCTGTTTAAAGTTTTGCTATCTTTCAGATCGAATTGCGAGAGAACCAGACATCGTACAACAATAATGTTTAGTGTTTTGGAAAGCTGGTCGCGTGTAGAATTACTGTGCGAAGTTTCATGCTTCTAGCATTATTTTTACGGATTTTCAATATGCAAAGTTTGATGGGTCTACGGCCTCTCCTTTAGGAGTTATAGCTGTTTAAAGTTTTGCTATCTTTCAGATCGAATTGCGAGAGAACCAGACATCGTACAACAATAATGTTTAGTGTTTTGGAAAGCTGGTCGCGTGTAGAATTACTGTGCGAAGTTTCATGCTTCTAGCATTATTTTTACGGATTTTCAATATGCAAAGTTTGATGGGTCTACGGCCTCTCCTTTAGGAGTTATAGCTGTTTAAAGTTTTGCTAACTTTCAGATCGAATTGCGAGAGAACCAGACATCGCACAACAATAATGTTTAGTGTTTTGGAAAGCTGGTCGCGTGTAGAATTACTGTGCGAAGTTTCATGCTTCTAGCATTAGTTTTACGGATTTTCAATATGCAAAGTTTGATGGGTCTACGGCCTCTCCTTTAGGAGTTATAGCTGTTTAAAGTTTTGCTATCTTTCAGATCGAATTGCGAGAGAACCAGACATCGTACAACAATAATGTTTAGTGTTTTGGAAAGCTGGTCGCGTGTAGAATTACTGTGCGAAGTTTCATGCTTCTAGCATTATTTTTACGGATTTTCAATATGCAAAGTTTGATGGGTCTACGGCCTCTCCTTTCGGAGTTATAGCTGTTTAAAGTTTTGCTATCTTTCAGATCGAATTGCGAGAGAACCAGACATCGTACAACAATAATGTTTAGTGTTTTGGAAAGCTGGTCGCGTGTAGAATTACTGTGCGAAGTTTCATGCTTCTAGCATTATTTTTACGGATTTTCAATATGCAAAGTTTGATGGGTCTACGGCCTCTCCTTTCGGAGTTATAGCTGTTTAAAGTTTTGCTATCTTTCAGATCGAATTGCGAGAGAACCAGACATCGTACAACAATAATGTTTAGTGTTTTGGAAAGCTGGTCGCGTGTAGAATTACTGTGCGAAGTTTCATGCTTCTAGCATTATTTTTACGGATTTTCAATATGCAAAGTTTGATGGGTCTACGGCCTCTCCTTTAGGAGTTATAGCTGTTTAAAGTTTTGCTATCTTTCAGATCGAATTGCGAGAGAACCAGACATCGCACAACAATAATGTTTAGTGTTTTGGAAAGCTGGTCGCGTGTAGAATTACTGTGCGAAGTTTCATGCTTCTAGCATTATTTTTACGGATTTTCAATATGCAAAGTTTGATGGGTCTACGGCCTCTCCTTTCGGAGTTATAGCTGTTTAAAGTTTTGCTATCTTTCAGATCGAATTGCGAGAGAACCAGACATCGTACAACAATAATGTTTAGTGTTTTGGAAAGCTGGTCGCGTGTAGAATTACTGTGCGAAGTTTCATGCTTCTAGCATTATTTTTACGGATTTTCAATATGCAAAGTTTGATGGGTCTACGGCCTCTCCTTTAGGAGTTATAGCTGTTTAAAGTTTTGCTATCTTTCAGATCGAATTGTGAGAGAACCAGACATCGCACAACAATAATGTTTAGTGTTTTGGAAAGCTGGTCGCGTGTAGAATTACTGTGCGAAGTTTCATGCTTCTAGCATTATTTTTACGGATTTTCAATATGCAAAGTTTGATGGGTCTACGGCCTCTCCTTTAGGAGTTATAGCTGTTTAAAGTTTTGCTATCTTTCAGATCGAATTGCGAGAGAACCAGACATCGTACAACAATAATGTTTAGTGTTTTGGAAAGCTGGTCGCGTGTAGAATTACTGTGCGAAGTTTCATGCTTCTAGCATTATTTTTACGGATTTTCAATATGCAAAGTTTGATGGGTCTACGGCCTCTCCTTTAGGAGTTATAGCTGTTTAAAGTTTTGCTAACTTTCAGATCGAATTGCGAGAGAACCAGACATCGTACAACAATAATGTTTAGTGTTTTGGAAAGCTGGTCGCGTGTAGAATTACTGTGCGAAGTTTCATGCTTCTAGCATTAGTTTTACGGATTTTCAATATGCAAAGTTTGATGGGTCTACGGCCTCTCCTTTAGGAGTTATAGCTGTTTAAAGTTTTGCTATCTTTCAGATCGAATTGCGAGAGAACCAGACATCGCACAACAATAATGTTTAGTGTTTTGGAAAGCTGGTCGCGTGTAGAATTACTGTGCGAAGTTTCATGCTTCTAGCATTATTTTTACGGATTTTCAATATGCAAAGTTTGATGGGTCTACGGCCTCTCCTTTCGGAGTTATAGCTGTTTAAAGTTTTGCTATCTTTCAGATCGAATTGCGAGAGAACCAGACATCGTACAACAATAATGTTTAGTGTTTTGGAAAGCTGGTCGCGTGTAGAATTACTGTGCGAAGTTTCATGCTTCTAGCATTATTTTTACGGATTTTCAATATGCAAAGTTTGATGGGTCTACGGCCTCTCCTTTCGGAGTTATAGCTGTTTAAAGTTTTGCTATCTTTCAGATCGAATTGCGAGAGAACCAGACATCGTACAACAATAATGTTTAGTGTTTTGGAAAGCTGGTCGCGTGTAGAATTACTGTGCGAAGTTTCATGCTTCTAGCATTATTTTTACGGATTTTCAATATGCAAAGTTTGATGGGTCTACGGCCTCTCCTTTAGGAGTTATAGCTGTTTAAAGTTTTGCTATCTTTCAGATCGAATTGCGAGAGAACCAGACATCGCACAACAATAATGTTTAGTGTTTTGGAAAGCTGGTCGCGTGTAGAATTACTGTGCGAAGTTTCATGCTTCTAGCATTATTTTTACGGATTTTCAATATGCAAAGTTTGATGGGTCTACGGCCTCTCCTTTCGGAGTTATAGCTGTTTAAAGTTTTGCTATCTTTCAGATCGAATTGCGAGAGAACCAGACATCGTACAACAATAATGTTTAGTGTTTTGGAAAGCTGGTCGCGTGTAGAATTACTGTGCGAAGTTTCATGCTTCTAGCATTATTTTTACGGATTTTCAATATGCAAAGTTTGATGGGTCTACGGCCTCTCCTTTAGGAGTTATAGCTGTTTAAAGTTTTGCTATCTTTCAGATCGAATTGCGAGAGAACCAGACATCGCACAACAATAATGTTTAGTGTTTTGGAAAGCTGGTCGCGTGTAGAATTACTGTGCGAAGTTTCATGCTTCTAGCATTATTTTTACGGATTTTCAATATGCAAAGTTTGATGGGTCTACGGCCTCTCCTTTCGGAGTTATAGCTGTTTAAAGTTTTGCTATCTTTCAGATCGAATTGCGAGAGAACCAGACATCGTACAACAATAATGTTTAGTGTTTTGGAAAGCTGGTCGCGTGTAGAATTACTGTGCGAAGTTTCATGCTTCTAGCATTATTTTTACGGATTTTCAATATGCAAAGTTTGATGGGTCTACGGCCTCTCCTTTAGGAGTTATAGCTGTTTAAAGTTTTGCTATCTTTCAGATCGAATTGCGAGAGAACCAGACATCGCACAACAATAATGTTTAGTGTTTTGGAAAGCTGGTCGCGTGTAGAATTACTGTGCGAAGTTTCATGCTTCTAGCATTATTTTTACGGATTTTCAATATGCAAAGTTTGATGGGTCTACGGCCTCTCCTTTCGGAGTTATAGCTGTTTAAAGTTTTGCTATCTTTCAGATCGAATTGCGAGAGAACCAGACATCGTACAACAATAATGTTTAGTGTTTTGGAAAGCTGGTCGCGTGTAGAATTACTGTGCGAAGTTTCATGCTTCTAGCATTATTTTTACGGATTTTCAATATGCAAAGTTTGATGGGTCTACGGCCTCTCCTTTAGGAGTTATAGCTGTTTAAAGTTTTGCTATCTTTCAGATCGAATTGTGAGAGAACCAGACATCGCACAACAATAATGTTTAGTGTTTTGGAAAGCTGGTCGCGTGTAGAATTACTGTGCGAAGTTTCATGCTTCTAGCATTATTTTTACGGATTTTCAATATGCAAAGTTTGATGGGTCTACGGCCTCTCCTTTAGGAGTTATAGCTGTTTAAAGTTTTGCTATCTTTCAGATCGAATTGTGAGAGAACCAGACATCGCACAACAATAATGTTTAGTGTTTTGGAAAGCTGGTCGCGTGTAGAATTACTGTGCGAAGTTTCATGCTTCTAGCATTATTTTTACGGATTTTCAATATGCAAAGTTTGATGGGTCTACGGCCTCTCCTTTAGGAGTTATAGCTGTTTAAAGTTTTGCTATCTTTCAGATCGAATTGCGAGAGAACCAGACATCGCACAACAATAATGTTTAGTGTTTTGGAAAGCTGGTCGCGTGTAGAATTACTGTGCGAAGTTTCATGCTTCTAGCATTATTTTTACGGATTTTCAATATGCAAAGTTTGATGGGTCTACGGCCTCTCCTTTAGGAGTTATAGCTGTTTAAAGTTTTGCTATCTTTCAGATCGAATTGCGAGAAAACCAGACATCGCACAACAATAATGATTAGTGTTTTGGAAAGCTGGTCGCGTGTAGAATTACTGTGCGAAGTTTCATGCTTCTAGCATTATTTTTACGGATTTTCAATATGCAAAGTTTGATGGGTCTACGGCCTCTCCTTTCGGAGTTATAGCTGTTTAAAGTTTTGCTATCTTTCAGATCGAATTGCGAGAGAACCAGATATCGCACAACAATAATGTTTAGTGTTTTGGAAAGCTGGTCGCGTGTAGAATTACTGTGCGAAGTTTCATGCTTCTAGCATTATTTTTACGGATTTTCAATATGCAAAGTTTGATGGGTCTACGGCCTCTCCTTTCGGAGTTATAGCTGTTTAAAGTTTTGCTATCTTTCAGATCGAATTGCGAGAGAACCAGACATCGTACAACAATAATGTTTAGTGTTTTGGAAAGCTGGTCGCGTGTAGAATTACTGTGCGAAGTTTCATGCTTCTAGCATTATTTTTACGGATTTTCAATATGCAAAGTTTGATGGGTCTACGGCCTCTCCTTTCGGAGTTATAGCTGTTTAAAGTTTTGCTATCTTTCAGATCGAATTGCGAGAGAACCAGACATCGCACAACAATAATGTTTAGTGTTTTGGAAAGCTGGTCGCGTGTAGAATTACTGTGCGAAGTTTCATGCTTCTAGCATTATTTTTACGGATTTTCAATATGCAAAGTTTGATGGGTCTACGGCCTCTCCTTTAGGAGTTATAGCTGTTTAAAGTTTTGCTATCTTTCAGATCGAATTGCGAGAAAACCAGACATCGCACAACAATAATGATTAGTGTTTTGGAAAGCTGGTCGCGTGTAGAATTACTGTGCGAAGTTTCATGCTTCTAGCATTATTTTTACGGATTTTCAATATGCAAAGTTTGATGGGTCTACGGCCTCTCCTTTCGGAGTTATAGCTGTTTAAAGTTTTGCTATCTTTCAGATCGAATTGCGAGAGAACCAGACATCGTACAACAATAATGTTTAGTGTTTTGGAAAGCTGGTCGCGTGTAGAATTACTGTGCGAAGTTTCATGCTTCTAGCATTATTTTTACGGATTTTCAATATGCAAAGTTTGATGGGTCTACGGCCTCTCCTTTAGGAGTTATAGCTGTTTAAAGTTTTGCTAACTTTCAGATCGAATTGCGAGAGAACCAGACATCGTACAACAATAATGTTTAGTGTTTTGGAAAGCTGGTCGCGTGTAGAATTACTGTGCGAAGTTTCATGCTTCTAGCATTAGTTTTACGGATTTTCAATATGCAAATTTTGATGGGTCTACGGCCTCTCCTTTAGGAGTTATAGCTGTTTAAAGTTTTGCTATCTTTCAGATCGAATTGCGAGAGAACCAGACATCGCACAACAATAATGTTTAGTGTTTTGGAAAGCTGGTCGCGTGTAGAATTACTGTGCGAAGTTTCATGCTTCTAGCATTATTTTTACGGATTTTCAATATGCAAAGTTTGATGGGTCTACGGCCTCTCCTTTCGGAGTTATAGCTGTTTAAAGTTTTGCTATCTTTCAGATCGAATTGCGAGAGAACCAGACATCGTACAACAATAATGTTTAGTGTTTTGGAAAGCTGGTCGCGTGTAGAATTACTGTGCGAAGTTTCATGCTTCTAGCATTATTTTTACGGATTTTCAATATGCAAAGTTTGATGGGTCTACGGCCTCTCCTTTCGGAGTTATAGCTGTTTAAAGTTTTGCTATCTTTCAGATCGAATTGCGAGAGAACCAGACATCGTACAACAATAATGTTTAGTGTTTTGGAAAGCTGGTCGCGTGTAGAATTACTGTGCGAAGTTTCATGCTTCTAGCATTATTTTTACGGATTTTCAATATGCAAAGTTTGATGGGTCTACGGCCTCTCCTTTAGGAGTTATAGCTGTTTAAAGTTTTGCTATCTTTCAGATCGAATTGCGAGAGAACCAGACATCGCACAACAATAATGTTTAGTGTTTTGGAAAGCTGGTCGCGTGTAGAATTACTGTGCGAAGTTTCATGCTTCTAGCATTATTTTTACGGATTTTCAATATGCAAAGTTTGATGGGTCTACGGCCTCTCCTTTCGGAGTTATAGCTGTTTAAAGTTTTGCTATCTTTCAGATCGAATTGCGAGAGAACCAGACATCGTACAACAATAATGTTTAGTGTTTTGGAAAGCTGGTCGCGTGTAGAATTACTGTGCGAAGTTTCATGCTTCTAGCATTATTTTTACGGATTTTCAATATGCAAAGTTTGATGGGTCTACGGCCTCTCCTTTAGGAGTTATAGCTGTTTAAAGTTTTGCTATCTTTCAGATCGAATTGTGAGAGAACCAGACATCGCACAACAATAATGTTTAGTGTTTTGGAAAGCTGGTCGCGTGTAGAATTACTGTGCGAAGTTTCATGCTTCTAGCATTATTTTTACGGATTTTCAATATGCAAAGTTTGATGGGTCTACGGCCTCTCCTTTAGGAGTTATAGCTGTTTAAAGTTTTGCTATCTTTCAGATCGAATTGCGAGAGAACCAGACATCGTACAACAATAATGTTTAGTGTTTTGGAAAGCTGGTCGCGTGTAGAATTACTGTGCGAAGTTTCATGCTTCTAGCATTATTTTTACGGATTTTCAATATGCAAAGTTTGATGGGTCTACGGCCTCTCCTTTAGGAGTTATAGCTGTTTAAAGTTTTGCTAACTTTCAGATCGAATTGCGAGAGAACCAGACATCGTACAACAATAATGTTTAGTGTTTTGGAAAGCTGGTCGCGTGTAGAATTACTGTGCGAAGTTTCATGCTTCTAGCATTAGTTTTACGGATTTTCAATATGCAAAGTTTGATGGGTCTACGGCCTCTCCTTTAGGAGTTATAGCTGTTTAAAGTTTTGCTATCTTTCAGATCGAATTGCGAGAGAACCAGACATCGCACAACAATAATGTTTAGTGTTTTGGAAAGCTGGTCGCGTGTAGAATTACTGTGCGAAGTTTCATGCTTCTAGCATTATTTTTACGGATTTTCAATATGCAAAGTTTGATGGGTCTACGGCCTCTCCTTTCGGAGTTATAGCTGTTTAAAGTTTTGCTATCTTTCAGATCGAATTGCGAGAGAACCAGACATCGTACAACAATAATGTTTAGTGTTTTGGAAAGCTGGTCGCGTGTAGAATTACTGTGCGAAGTTTCATGCTTCTAGCATTATTTTTACGGATTTTCAATATGCAAAGTTTGATGGGTCTACGGCCTCTCCTTTCGGAGTTATAGCTGTTTAAAGTTTTGCTATCTTTCAGATCGAATTGCGAGAGAACCAGACATCGTACAACAATAATGTTTAGTGTTTTGGAAAGCTGGTCGCGTGTAGAATTACTGTGCGAAGTTTCATGCTTCTAGCATTATTTTTACGGATTTTCAATATGCAAAGTTTGATGGGTCTACGGCCTCTCCTTTAGGAGTTATAGCTGTTTAAAGTTTTGCTATCTTTCAGATCGAATTGCGAGAGAACCAGACATCGCACAACAATAATGTTTAGTGTTTTGGAAAGCTGGTCGCGTGTAGAATTACTGTGCGAAGTTTCATGCTTCTAGCATTATTTTTACGGATTTTCAATATGCAAAGTTTGATGGGTCTACGGCCTCTCCTTTCGGAGTTATAGCTGTTTAAAGTTTTGCTATCTTTCAGATCGAATTGCGAGAGAACCAGACATCGTACAACAATAATGTTTAGTGTTTTGGAAAGCTGGTCGCGTGTAGAATTACTGTGCGAAGTTTCATGCTTCTAGCATTATTTTTACGGATTTTCAATATGCAAAGTTTGATGGGTCTACGGCCTCTCCTTTAGGAGTTATAGCTGTTTAAAGTTTTGCTATCTTTCAGATCGAATTGCGAGAGAACCAGACATCGCACAACAATAATGTTTAGTGTTTTGGAAAGCTGGTCGCGTGTAGAATTACTGTGCGAAGTTTCATGCTTCTAGCATTATTTTTACGGATTTTCAATATGCAAAGTTTGATGGGTCTACGGCCTCTCCTTTCGGAGTTATAGCTGTTTAAAGTTTTGCTATCTTTCAGATCGAATTGCGAGAGAACCAGACATCGTACAACAATAATGTTTAGTGTTTTGGAAAGCTGGTCGCGTGTAGAATTACTGTGCGAAGTTTCATGCTTCTAGCATTATTTTTACGGATTTTCAATATGCAAAGTTTGATGGGTCTACGGCCTCTCCTTTAGGAGTTATAGCTGTTTAAAGTTTTGCTATCTTTCAGATCGAATTGTGAGAGAACCAGACATCGCACAACAATAATGTTTAGTGTTTTGGAAAGCTGGTCGCGTGTAGAATTACTGTGCGAAGTTTCATGCTTCTAGCATTATTTTTACGGATTTTCAATATGCAAAGTTTGATGGGTCTACGGCCTCTCCTTTAGGAGTTATAGCTGTTTAAAGTTTTGCTATCTTTCAGATCGAATTGTGAGAGAACCAGACATCGCACAACAATAATGTTTAGTGTTTTGGAAAGCTGGTCGCGTGTAGAATTACTGTGCGAAGTTTCATGCTTCTAGCATTATTTTTACGGATTTTCAATATGCAAAGTTTGATGGGTCTACGGCCTCTCCTTTAGGAGTTATAGCTGTTTAAAGTTTTGCTATCTTTCAGATCGAATTGCGAGAGAACCAGACATCGCACAACAATAATGTTTAGTGTTTTGGAAAGCTGGTCGCGTGTAGAATTACTGTGCGAAGTTTCATGCTTCTAGCATTATTTTTACGGATTTTCAATATGCAAAGTTTGATGGGTCTACGGCCTCTCCTTTAGGAGTTATAGCTGTTTAAAGTTTTGCTATCTTTCAGATCGAATTGCGAGAAAACCAGACATCGCACAACAATAATGATTAGTGTTTTGGAAAGCTGGTCGCGTGTAGAATTACTGTGCGAAGTTTCATGCTTCTAGCATTATTTTTACGGATTTTCAATATGCAAAGTTTGATGGGTCTACGGCCTCTCCTTTCGGAGTTATAGCTGTTTAAAGTTTTGCTATCTTTCAGATCGAATTGCGAGAGAACCAGATATCGCACAACAATAATGTTTAGTGTTTTGGAAAGCTGGTCGCGTGTAGAATTACTGTGCGAAGTTTCATGCTTCTAGCATTATTTTTACGGATTTTCAATATGCAAAGTTTGATGGGTCTACGGCCTCTCCTTTCGGAGTTATAGCTGTTTAAAGTTTTGCTATCTTTCAGATCGAATTGCGAGAGAACCAGACATCGTACAACAATAATGTTTAGTGTTTTGGAAAGCTGGTCGCGTGTAGAATTACTGTGCGAAGTTTCATGCTTCTAGCATTATTTTTACGGATTTTCAATATGCAAAGTTTGATGGGTCTACGGCCTCTCCTTTCGGAGTTATAGCTGTTTAAAGTTTTGCTATCTTTCAGATCGAATTGCGAGAGAACCAGACATCGCACAACAATAATGTTTAGTGTTTTGGAAAGCTGGTCGCGTGTAGAATTACTGTGCGAAGTTTCATGCTTCTAGCATTAGTTTTACGGATTTTCAATATGCAAAGTTTGATGGGTCTACGGCCTCTCCTTTAGGAGTTATAGCTGTTTAAAGTTTTGCTATCTTTCAGATCGAATTGCGAGAGAACCAGACATCGTACAACAATAATGTTTAGTGTTTTGGAAAGCTGGTCGCGTGTAGAATTACTGTGCGAAGTTTCATGCTTCTAGCATTATTTTTACGGATTTTCAATATGCAAAGTTTGATGGGTCTACGGCCTCTCCTTTAGGAGTTATAGCTGTTTAAAGTTTTGCTATCTTTCAGATCGAATTGCGAGAGAACCAGACATCGTACAACAATAATGTTTAGTGTTTTGGAAAGCTGGTCGCGTGTAGAATTACTGTGCGAAGTTTCATGCTTCTAGCATTATTTTTACGGATTTTCAATATGCAAAGTTTGATGGGTCTACGGCCTCTCCTTTAGGAGTTATAGCTGTTTAAAGTTTTGCTATCTTTCAGATCGAATTGCGAGAGAACCAGACATCGCACAACAATAATGATTAGTGTTTTGGAAAGCTGGTCGCGTGTAGAATTACTGTGCGAAGTTTCATGCTTCTAGCATTATTTTTACGGATTTTCAATATGCAAAGTTTGATGGGTCTACGGCCTCTCCTTTCGGAGTTATAGCTGTTTAAAGTTTTGCTATCTTTCAGATCGAATTGCGAGAGAACCAGACATCGCACAACAATAATGTTTAGTGTTTTGGAAAGCTGGTCGCGTGTAGAATTACTGTGCGAAGTTTCATGCTTCTAGCATTAGTTTTACGGATTTTCAATATGCAAAGTTTGATGGGTCTACGGCCTCTCCTTTAGGAGTTATAGCTGTTTAAAGTTTTGCTATCTTTCAGATCGAATTGCGAGAGAACCAGACATCGTACAACAATAATGCTTAGTGTTTTGGAAAGCTGGTCGCGTGTAGAATTACTGTGCGAAGTTTCATGCTTCTAGCATTAGTTTTACGGATTTTCAATATGCAAAGTTTGATGGGTCTACGGCCTCTCCTTTAGGAGTTATAGCTGTTTAAAGTTTTGCTATCTTTCAGATCGAATTGCGAGAGAACCAGACATCGTACAACAATAATGCATAGTGTTTTGGAAAGCTGGTCGCGTGTAGAATTACTGTTTCATGCTAGCATTATTTTTACGGATTTTCAATATGCAAAGTTTGATGGGTCTACGGCCTCTCCTTTAGGAGTTATAGCTGTTTAAAGTTTTGCTATCTTTCAGATCGAATTGTGAGAGAACCAGACATCGCACAACAATAATGTTTAGTGTTTTGGAAAGCTGGTCGCGTGTAGAATTACTGTGCGAAGTTTCATGCTTCTAGCATTATTTTTACGGATTTTCAATATGCAAAGTTTGATGGGTCTACGGCCTCTCCTTTAGGAGTTATAGCTGTTTAAAGTTTTGCTATCTTTCAGATCGAATTGTGAGAGAACCAGACATCGCACAACAATAATGTTTAGTGTTTTGGAAAGCTGGTCGCGTGTAGAATTACTGTGCGAAGTTTCATGCTTCTAGCATTATTTTTACGGATTTTCAATATGCAAAGTTTGATGGGTCTACGGCCTCTCCTTTAGGAGTTATAGCTGTTTAAAGTTTTGCTATCTTTCAGATCGAATTGCGAGAGAACCAGACATCGCACAACAATAATGTTTAGTGTTTTGGAAAGCTGGTCGCGTGTAGAATTACTGTGCGAAGTTTCATGCTTCTAGCATTATTTTTACGGATTTTCAATATGCAAAGTTTGATGGGTCTACGGCCTCTCCTTTAGGAGTTATAGCTGTTTAAAGTTTTGCTATCTTTCAGATCGAATTGCGAGAAAACCAGACATCGCACAACAATAATGATTAGTGTTTTGGAAAGCTGGTCGCGTGTAGAATTACTGTGCGAAGTTTCATGCTTCTAGCATTATTTTTACGGATTTTCAATATGCAAAGTTTGATGGGTCTACGGCCTCTCCTTTCGGAGTTATAGCTGTTTAAAGTTTTGCTATCTTTCAGATCGAATTGCGAGAGAACCAGATATCGCACAACAATAATGTTTAGTGTTTTGGAAAGCTGGTCGCGTGTAGAATTACTGTGCGAAGTTTCATGCTTCTAGCATTATTTTTACGGATTTTCAATATGCAAAGTTTGATGGGTCTACGGCCTCTCCTTTCGGAGTTATAGCTGTTTAAAGTTTTGCTATCTTTCAGATCGAATTGCGAGAGAACCAGACATCGTACAACAATAATGTTTAGTGTTTTGGAAAGCTGGTCGCGTGTAGAATTACTGTGCGAAGTTTCATGCTTCTAGCATTATTTTTACGGATTTTCAATATGCAAAGTTTGATGGGTCTACGGCCTCTCCTTTCGGAGTTATAGCTGTTTAAAGTTTTGCTATCTTTCAGATCGAATTGCGAGAGAACCAGACATCGCACAACAATAATGTTTAGTGTTTTGGAAAGCTGGTCGCGTGTAGAATTACTGTGCGAAGTTTCATGCTTCTAGCATTAGTTTTACGGATTTTCAATATGCAAAGTTTGATGGGTCTACGGCCTCTCCTTTAGGAGTTATAGCTGTTTAAAGTTTTGCTATCTTTCAGATCGAATTGCGAGAGAACCAGACATCGTACAACAATAATGTTTAGTGTTTTGGAAAGCTGGTCGCGTGTAGAATTACTGTGCGAAGTTTCATGCTTCTAGCATTATTTTTACGGATTTTCAATATGCAAAGTTTGATGGGTCTACGGCCTCTCCTTTCGGAGTTATAGCTGTTTAAAGTTTTGCTATCTTTCAGATCGAATTGCGAGAGAACCAGATATCGCACAACAATAATGTTTAGTGTTTTGGAAAGCTGGTCGCGTGTAGAATTACTGTGCGAAGTTTCATGCTTCTAGCATTATTTTTACGGATTTTCAATATGCAAAGTTTGATGGGTCTACGGCCTCTCCTTTCGGAGTTATAGCTGTTTAAAGTTTTGCTATCTTTCAGATCGAATTGCGAGAGAACCAGACATCGTACAACAATAATGTTTAGTGTTTTGGAAAGCTGGTCGCGTGTAGAATTACTGTGCGAAGTTTCATGCTTCTAGCATTATTTTTACGGATTTTCAATATGCAAAGTTTGATGGGTCTACGGCCTCTCCTTTCGGAGTTATAGCTGTTTAAAGTTTTGCTATCTTTCAGATCGAATTGCGAGAGAACCAGACATCGCACAACAATAATGTTTAGTGTTTTGGAAAGCTGGTCGCGTGTAGAATTACTGTGCGAAGTTTCATGCTTCTAGCATTAGTTTTACGGATTTTCAATATGCAAAGTTTGATGGGTCTACGGCCTCTCCTTTAGGAGTTATAGCTGTTTAAAGTTTTGCTATCTTTCAGATCGAATTGCGAGAGAACCAGACATCGTACAACAATAATGTTTAGTGTTTTGGAAAGCTGGTCGCGTGTAGAATTACTGTGCGAAGTTTCATGCTTCTAGCATTATTTTTACGGATTTTCAATATGCAAAGTTTGATGGGTCTACGGCCTCTCCTTTAGGAGTTATAGCTGTTTAAAGTTTTGCTATCTTTCAGATCGAATTGCGAGAGAACCAGACATCGTACAACAATAATGTTTAGTGTTTTGGAAAGCTGGTCGCGTGTAGAATTACTGTGCGAAGTTTCATGCTTCTAGCATTATTTTTACGGATTTTCAATATGCAAAGTTTGATGGGTCTACGGCCTCTCCTTTAGGAGTTATAGCTGTTTAAAGTTTTGCTATCTTTCAGATCGAATTGCGAGAGAACCAGACATCGCACAACAATAATGATTAGTGTTTTGGAAAGCTGGTCGCGTGTAGAATTACTGTGCGAAGTTTCATGCTTCTAGCATTATTTTTACGGATTTTCAATATGCAAAGTTTGATGGGTCTACGGCCTCTCCTTTCGGAGTTATAGCTGTTTAAAGTTTTGCTATCTTTCAGATCGAATTGCGAGAGAACCAGACATCGCACAACAATAATGTTTAGTGTTTTGGAAAGCTGGTCGCGTGTAGAATTACTGTGCGAAGTTTCATGCTTCTAGCATTAGTTTTACGGATTTTCAATATGCAAAGTTTGATGGGTCTACGGCCTCTCCTTTAGGAGTTATAGCTGTTTAAAGTTTTGCTATCTTTCAGATCGAATTGCGAGAGAACCAGACATCGTACAACAATAATGCTTAGTGTTTTGGAAAGCTGGTCGCGTGTAGAATTACTGTGCGAAGTTTCATGCTTCTAGCATTAGTTTTACGGATTTTCAATATGCAAAGTTTGATGGGTCTACGGCCTCTCCTTTAGGAGTTATAGCTGTTTAAAGTTTTGCTATCTTTCAGATCGAATTGCGAGAGAACCAGACATCGTACAACAATAATGCATAGTGTTTTGGAAAGCTGGTCGCGTGTAGAATTACTGTTTCATGCTAGCATTATTTTTACGGATTTTCAATATGCAAAGTTTGATGGGTCTACGGCCTCTCCTTTAGGAGTTATAGCTGTTTAAAGTTTTGCTATCTTTCAGATCGAATTGTGAGAGAACCAGACATCGCACAACAATAATGTTTAGTGTTTTGGAAAGCTGGTCGCGTGTAGAATTACTGTGCGAAGTTTCATGCTTCTAGCATTATTTTTACGGATTTTCAATATGCAAAGTTTGATGGGTCTACGGCCTCTCCTTTAGGAGTTATAGCTGTTTAAAGTTTTGCTATCTTTCAGATCGAATTGTGAGAGAACCAGACATCGCACAACAATAATGTTTAGTGTTTTGGAAAGCTGGTCGCGTGTAGAATTACTGTGCGAAGTTTCATGCTTCTAGCATTAGTTTTACGGATTTTCAATATGCAAAGTTTGATGGGTCTACGGCCTCTCCTTTAGGAGTTATAGCTGTTTAAAGTTTTGCTATCTTTCAGATCGAATTGTGAGAGAACCAGACATCGCACAACAATAATGTTTAGTGTTTTGGAAAGCTGGTCGCGTGTAGAATTACTGTGCGAAGTTTCATGCTTCTAGCATTATTTTTACGGATTTTCAATATGCAAAGTTTGATGGGTCTACGGCCTCTCCTTTCGGAGTTATAGCTGTTTAAAGTTTTGCTATCTTTCAGATCGAATTGCGAGAGAACCAGATATCGCACAACAATAATGTTTAGTGTTTTGGAAAGCTGGTCGCGTGTAGAATTACTGTGCGAAGTTTCATGCTTCTAGCATTATTTTTACGGATTTTCAATATGCAAAGTTTGATGGGTCTACGGCCTCTCCTTTCGGAGTTATAGCTGTTTAAAGTTTTGCTATCTTTCAGATCGAATTGCGAGAGAACCAGACATCGTACAACAATAATGTTTAGTGTTTTGGAAAGCTGGTCGCGTGTAGAATTACTGTGCGAAGTTTCATGCTTCTAGCATTATTTTTACGGATTTTCAATATGCAAAGTTTGATGGGTCTACGGCCTCTCCTTTCGGAGTTATAGCTGTTTAAAGTTTTGCTATCTTTCAGATCGAATTGCGAGAGAACCAGACATCGCACAACAATAATGTTTAGTGTTTTGGAAAGCTGGTCGCGTGTAGAATTACTGTGCGAAGTTTCATGCTTCTAGCATTAGTTTTACGGATTTTCAATATGCAAAGTTTGATGGGTCTACGGCCTCTCCTTTAGGAGTTATAGCTGTTTAAAGTTTTGCTATCTTTCAGATCGAATTGCGAGAGAACCAGACATCGTACAACAATAATGTTTAGTGTTTTGGAAAGCTGGTCGCGTGTAGAATTACTGTGCGAAGTTTCATGCTTCTAGCATTATTTTTACGGATTTTCAATATGCAAAGTTTGATGGGTCTACGGCCTCTCCTTTAGGAGTTATAGCTGTTTAAAGTTTTGCTATCTTTCAGATCGAATTGCGAGAGAACCAGACATCGTACAACAATAATGTTTAGTGTTTTGGAAAGCTGGTCGCGTGTAGAATTACTGTGCGAAGTTTCATGCTTCTAGCATTAGTTTTACGGATTTTCAATATGCAAAGTTTGATGGGTCTACGGCCTCTCCTTTAGGAGTTATAGCTGTTTAAAGTTTTGCTATCTTTCAGATCGAATTGCGAGAGAACCAGACATCGTACAACAATAATGTTTAGTGTTTTGGAAAGCTGGTCGCGTGTAGAATTATTGTGCGAAGTTTCATGCTTCTAGCATTATTTTTACGGATTTTCAATATGCAAAGTTTGATGGGTCTACGGCCTCTCCTTTAGGAGTTATAGCTGTTTAAAGTTTTGCTATCTTTCAGATCGAATTGCGAGAGAACCAGACATCGTACAACAATAATGTTTAGTGTTTTGGAAAGCTGGTCGCGTGTAGAATTACTGTGCGAAGTTTCATGCTTCTAGCATTAGTTTTACGGATTTTCAATATGCAAAGTTTGATGGGTCTACGGCCTCTCCTTTAGGAGTTATAGCTGTTTAAAGTTTTGCTATCTTTCAGATCGAATTGCGAGAGAACCAGACATCGTACAACAATAATGTTTAGTGTTTTGGAAAGCTGGTCGCGTGTAGAATTACTGTGCGAAGTTTCATGCTTCTAGCATTATTTTTACGGATTTTCAATATGCAAAGTTTGATGGGTCTACGGCCTCTCCTTTCGGAGTTATAGCTGTTTAAAGTTTTGCTATCTTTCAGATCGAATTGCGAGAGAACCAGACATCGTACAACAATAATGTTTAGTGTTTTGGAAAGCTGGTCGCGTGTAGAATTACTGTGCGAAGTTTCATGCTTCTAGCATTATTTTTACGGATTTTCAATATGCAAAGTTTGATGGGTCTACGGCCTCTCCTTTAGGAGTTATAGCTGTTTAAAGTTTTGCTATCTTTCAGATCGAATTGTGAGAGAACCAGACATCGCACAACAATAATGTTTAGTGTTTTGGAAAGCTGGTCGCGTGTAGAATTACTGTGCGAAGTTTCATGCTTCTAGCATTATTTTTACGGATTTTCAATATGCAAAGTTTGATGGGTCTACGGCCTCTCCTTTAGGAGTTATAGCTGTTTAAAGTTTTGCTATCTTTCAGATCGAATTGCGAGAGAACCAGACATCGCACAACAATAATGTTTAGTGTTTTGGAAAGCTGGTCGCGTGTAGAATTACTGTGCGAAGTTTCATGCTTCTAGCATTATTTTTACGGATTTTCAATATGCAAAGTTTGATGGGTCTACGGCCTCTCCTTTCGGAGTTATAGCTGTTTAAAGTTTTGCTATCTTTCAGATCGAATTGCGAGAAAACCAGACATCGCACAACAATAATGATTAGTGTTTTGGAAAGCTGGTCGCGTGTAGAATTACTGTGCGAAGTTTCATGCTTCTAGCATTATTTTTACGGATTTTCAATATGCAAAGTTTGATGGGTCTACGGCCTCTCCTTTCGGAGTTATAGCTGTTTAAAGTTTTGCTATCTTTCAGATCGAATTGCGAGAGAACCAGACATCGCACAACAATAATGTTTAGTGTTTTGGAAAGCTGGTCGCGTGTAGAATTACTGTGCGAAGTTTCATGCTTCTAGCATTATTTTTACGGATTTTCAATATGCAAAGTTTGATGGGTCTACGGCCTCTCCTTTCGGAGTTATAGCTGTTTAAAGTTTTGCTATCTTTCAGATCGAATTGCGAGAGAACCAGACATCGTACAACAATAATGTTTAGTGTTTTGGAAAGCTGGTCGCGTGTAGAATTACTGTGCGAAGTTTCATGCTTCTAGCATTAGTTTTACGGATTTTCAATATGCAAAGTTTGATGGGTCTACGGCCTCTCCTTTAGGAGTTATAGCTGTTTAAAGTTTTGCTATCTTTCAGATCGAATTGCGAGAGAACCAGACATCGCACAACAATAATGTTTAGTGTTTTGGAAAGCTGGTCGCGTGTAGAATTACTGTGCGAAGTTTCATGCTTCTAGCATTATTTTTACGGATTTTCAATATGCAAAGTTTGATGGGTCTACGGCCTCTCCTTTCGGAGTTATAGCTGTTTAAAGTTTTGCTATCTTTCAGATCGAATTGCGAGAGAACCAGACATCGTACAACAATAATGTTTAGTGTTTTGGAAAGCTGGTCGCGTGTAGAATTACTGTGCGAAGTTTCATGCTTCTAGCATTATTTTTACGGATTTTCAATATGCAAAGTTTGATGGGTCTACGGCCTCTCCTTTCGAAGTTATAGCTGTTTAAAGTTTTGCTATCTTTCAGATCGAATTGCGAGAGAACCAGACATCGCACAACAATAATGTTTAGTGTTTTGGAAAGCTGGTCGCGTGTAGAATTACTGTGCGAAGTTTCATGCTTCTAGCATTATTTTTACGGATTTTCAATATGCAAAGTTTGATGGGTCTACGGCCTCTCCTTTCGAAGTTATAGCTGTTTAAAGTTTTGCTATCTTTCAGATCGAATTGCGAGAGAACCAGACATCGCACAACAATAATGTTTAGTGTTTTGGAAAGCTGGTCGCGTGTAGAATTACTGTGCGAAGTTTCATGCTTCTAGCATTATTTTTACGGATTTTCAATATGCAAAGTTTGATGGGTCTACGGCCTCTCCTTTCGGAGTTATAGCTGTTTAAAGTTTTGCTATCTTTCAGATCGAATTGCGAGAGAACCAGACATCGCACAACAATAATGTTTAGTGTTTTGGAAAGCTGGTCGCGTGTAGAATTACTGTGCGAAGTTTCATGCTTCTAGCATTATTTTTACGGATTTTCAATATGCAAAGTTTGATGGGTCTACGGCCTCTCCTTTCGGAGTTATAGCTGTTTAAAGTTTTGCTATCTTTCAGATCGAATTGCGAGAGAACCAGACATCGCACAACAATAATGTTTAGTGTTTTGGAAAGCTGGTCGCGTGTAGAATTACTGTGCGAAGTTTCATGCTTCTAGCATTAGTTTTACGGATTTTCAATATGCAAAGTTTGATGGGTCTACGGCCTCTCCTTTAGGAGTTATAGCTGTTTAAAGTTTTGCTATCTTTCAGATCGAATTGCGAGAGAACCAGACATCGCACAACAATAATGTTTAGTGTTTTGGAAAGCTGGTCGCGTGTAGAATTACTGTGCGAAGTTTCATGCTTCTAGCATTATTTTTACGGATTTTCAATATGCAAAGTTTGATGGGTCTACGGCCTCTCCTTTCGGAGTTATAGCTGTTTAAAGTTTTGCTATCTTTCAGATCGAATTGCGAGAGAACCAGACATCGTACAACAATAATGTTTAGTGTTTTGGAAAGCTGGTCGCGTGTAGAATTACTGTGCGAAGTTTCATGCTTCTAGCATTAGTTTTACGGATTTTCAATATGCAAAGTTTGATGGGTCTACGGCCTCTCCTTTAGGAGTTATAGCTGTTTAAAGTTTTGCTATCTTTCAGATCGAATTGCGAGAGAACCAGACATCGCACAACAATAATGTTTAGTGTTTTGGAAAGCTGGTCGCGTGTAGAATTACTGTGCGAAGTTTCATGCTTCTAGCATTAGTTTTACGGATTTTCAATATGCAAAGTTTGATGGGTCTACGGCCTCTCCTTTCGAAGTTATAGCTGTTTAAAGTTTTGCTATCTTTCAGATCGAATTGCGAGAGAACCAGACATCGCACAACAATAATGTTTAGTGTTTTGGAAAGCTGGTCGCGTGTAGAATTACTGTGCGAAGTTTCATGCTTCTAGCATTATTTTTACGGATTTTCAATATGCAAAGTTTGATGGGTCTACGGCCTCTCCTTTCGGAGTTATAGCTGTTTAAAGTTTTGCTATCTTTCAGATCGAATTGCGAGAGAACCAGACATCGCACAACAATAATGTTTAGTGTTTTGGAAAGCTGGTCGCGTGTAGAATTACTGTGCGAAGTTTCATGCTTCTAGCATTATTTTTACGGATTTTCAATATGCAAAGTTTGATGGGTCTACGGCCTCTCCTTTCGGAGTTATAGCTGTTTAAAGTTTTGCTATCTTTCAGATCGAATTGCGAGAGAACCAGACATCGCACAACAATAATGTTTAGTGTTTTGGAAAGCTGGTCGCGTGTAGAATTACTGTGCGAAGTTTCATGCTTCTAGCATTAGTTTTACGGATTTTCAATATGCAAAGTTTGATGGGTCTACGGCCTCTCCTTTAGGAGTTATAGCTGTTTAAAGTTTTGCTATCTTTCAGATCGAATTGCGAGAGAACCAGACATCGCACAACAATAATGTTTAGTGTTTTGGAAAGCTGGTCGCGTGTAGAATTACTGTGCGAAGTTTCATGCTTCTAGCATTATTTTTACGGATTTTCAATATGCAAAGTTTGATGGGTCTACGGCCTCTCCTTTCGGAGTTATAGCTGTTTAAAGTTTTGCTATCTTTCAGATCGAATTGCGAGAGAACCAGACATCGTACAACAATAATGTTTAGTGTTTTGGAAAGCTGGTCGCGTGTAGAATTACTGTGCGAAGTTTCATGCTTCTAGCATTAGTTTTACGGATTTTCAATATGCAAAGTTTGATGGGTCTACGGCCTCTCCTTTAGGAGTTATAGCTGTTTAAAGTTTTGCTATCTTTCAGATCGAATTGCGAGAGAACCAGACATCGCACAACAATAATGTTTAGTGTTTTGGAAAGCTGGTCGCGTGTAGAATTACTGTGCGAAGTTTCATGCTTCTAGCATTATTTTTACGGATTTTCAATATGCAAAGTTTGATGGGTCTACGGCCTCTCCTTTAGGAGTTATAGCTGTTTAAAGTTTTGCTATCTTTCAGATCGAATTGCGAGAGAACCAGACATCGTACAACAATAATGTTTAGTGTTTTGGAAAGCTGGTCGCGTGTAGAATTACTGTGCGAAGTTTCATGCTTCTAGCATTAGTTTTACGGATTTTCAATATGCAAAGTTTGATGGGTCTACGGCCTCTCCTTTAGGAGTTATAGCTGTTTAAAGTTTTGCTATCTTTCAGATCGAATTGCGAGAGAACCAGACATCGCACAACAATAATGTTTAGTGTTTTGGAAAGCTGGTCGCGTGTAGAATTACTGTGCGAAGTTTCATGCTTCTAGCATTATTTTTACGGATTTTCAATATGCAAAGTTTGATGGGTCTACGGCCTCTCCTTTCGGAGTTATAGCTGTTTAAAGTTTTGCTATCTTTCAGATCGAATTGCGAGAGAACCAGACATCGTACAACAATAATGTTTAGTGTTTTGGAAAGCTGGTCGCGTGTAGAATTACTGTGCGAAGTTTCATGCTTCTAGCATTATTTTTACGGATTTTCAATATGCAAAGTTTGATGGGTCTACGGCCTCTCCTTTAGGAGTTATAGCTGTTTAAAGTTTTGCTATCTTTCAGATCGAATTGCGAGAGAACCAGACATCGCACAACAATAATGTTTAGTGTTTTGGAAAGCTGGTCGCGTGTAGAATTACTGTGCGAAGTTTCATGCTTCTAGCATTATTTTTACGGATTTTCAATATGCAAAGTTTGATGGGTCTACGGCCTCTCCTTTCGGAGTTATAGCTGTTTAAAGTTTTGCTATCTTTCAGATCGAATTGCGAGAGAACCAGACATCGCACAACAATAATGTTTAGTGTTTTGGAAAGCTGGTCGCGTGTAGAATTACTGTGCGAAGTTTCATGCTTCTAGCATTATTTTTACGGATTTTCAATATGCAAAGTTTGATGGGTCTACGGCCTCTCCTTTCGGAGTTATAGCTGTTTAAAGTTTTGCTATCTTTCAGATCGAATTGCGAGAGAACCAGACATCGCACAACAATAATGTTTAGTGTTTTGGAAAGCTGGTCGCGTGTAGAATTACTGTGCGAAGTTTCATGCTTCTAGCATTATTTTTACGGATTTTCAATATGCAAAGTTTGATGGGTCTACGGCCTCTCCTTTCGGAGTTATAGCTGTTTAAAGTTTTGCTATCTTTCAGATCGAATTGCGAGAGAACCAGACATCGTACAACAATAATGTTTAGTGTTTTGGAAAGCTGGTCGCGTGTAGAATTACTGTGCGAAGTTTCATGCTTCTAGCATTATTTTTACGGATTTTCAATATGCAAAGTTTGATGGGTCTACGGCCTCTCCTTTAGGAGTTATAGCTGTTTAAAGTTTTGCTATCTTTCAGATCGAATTGCGAGAGAACCAGACATCGCACAACAATAATGTTTAGTGTTTTGGAAAGCTGGTCGCGTGTAGAATTACTGTGCGAAGTTTCATGCTTCTAGCATTATTTTTACGGATTTTCAATATGCAAAGTTTGATGGGTCTACGGCCTCTCCTTTCGGAGTTATAGCTGTTTAAAGTTTTGCTATCTTTCAGATCGAATTGCGAGAGAACCAGACATCGCACAACAATAATGTTTAGTGTTTTGGAAAGCTGGTCGCGTGTAGAATTACTGTGCGAAGTTTCATGCTTCTAGCATTATTTTTACGGATTTTCAATATGCAAAGTTTGATGGGTCTACGGCCTCTCCTTTCGGAGTTATAGCTGTTTAAAGTTTTGCTATCTTTCAGATCGAATTGCGAGAGAACCAGACATCGCACAACAATAATGTTTAGTGTTTTGGAAAGCTGGTCGCGTGTAGAATTACTGTGCGAAGTTTCATGCTTCTAGCATTAGTTTTACGGATTTTCAATATGCAAAGTTTGATGGGTCTACGGCCTCTCCTTTAGGAGTTATAGCTGTTTAAAGTTTTGCTATCTTTCAGATCGAATTGCGAGAGAACCAGACATCGCACAACAATAATGTTTAGTGTTTTGGAAAGCTGGTCGCGTGTAGAATTACTGTGCGAAGTTTCATGCTTCTAGCATTATTTTTACGGATTTTCAATATGCAAAGTTTGATGGGTCTACGGCCTCTCCTTTCGGAGTTATAGCTGTTTAAAGTTTTGCTATCTTTCAGATCGAATTGCGAGAGAACCAGACATCGTACAACAATAATGTTTAGTGTTTTGGAAAGCTGGTCGCGTGTAGAATTACTGTGCGAAGTTTCATGCTTCTAGCATTAGTTTTACGGATTTTCAATATGCAAAGTTTGATGGGTCTACGGCCTCTCCTTTAGGAGTTATAGCTGTTTAAAGTTTTGCTATCTTTCAGATCGAATTGCGAGAGAACCAGACATCGCACAACAATAATGTTTAGTGTTTTGGAAAGCTGGTCGCGTGTAGAATTACTGTGCGAAGTTTCATGCTTCTAGCATTAGTTTTACGGATTTTCAATATGCAAAGTTTGATGGGTCTACGGCCTCTCCTTTAGGAGTTATAGCTGTTTAAAGTTTTGCTATCTTTCAGATCGAATTGCGAGAGAACCAGACATCGCACAACAATAATGTTTAGTGTTTTGGAAAGCTGGTCGCGTGTAGAATTACTGTGCGAAGTTTCATGCTTCTAGCATTATTTTTACGGATTTTCAATATGCAAAGTTTGATGGGTCTACGGCCTCTCCTTTCGGAGTTATAGCTGTTTAAAGTTTTGCTATCTTTCAGATCGAATTGCGAGAGAACCAGACATCGTACAACAATAATGTTTAGTGTTTTGGAAAGCTGGTCGCGTGTAGAATTACTGTGCGAAGTTTCATGCTTCTAGCATTATTTTTACGGATTTTCAATATGCAAAGTTTGATGGGTCTACGGCCTCTCCTTTCGAAGTTATAGCTGTTTAAAGTTTTGCTATCTTTCAGATCGAATTGCGAGAGAACCAGACATCGCACAACAATAATGTTTAGTGTTTTGGAAAGCTGGTCGCGTGTAGAATTACTGTGCGAAGTTTCATGCTTCTAGCATTATTTTTACGGATTTTCAATATGCAAAGTTTGATGGGTCTACGGCCTCTCCTTTAGGAGTTATAGCTGTTTAAAGTTTTGCTATCTTTCAGATCGAATTGCGAGAGAACCAGACATCGCACAACAATAATGTTTAGTGTTTTGGAAAGCTGGTCGCGTGTAGAATTACTGTGCGAAGTTTCATGCTTCTAGCATTATTTTTACGGATTTTCAATATGCAAAGTTTGATGGGTCTACGGCCTCTCCTTTCGGAGTTATAGCTGTTTAAAGTTTTGCTATCTTTCAGATCGAATTGCGAGAGAACCAGACATCGCACAACAATAATGTTTAGTGTTTTGGAAAGCTGGTCGCGTGTAGAATTACTGTGCGAAGTTTCATGCTTCTAGCATTATTTTTACGGATTTTCAATATGCAAAGTTTGATGGGTCTACGGCCTCTCCTTTCGGAGTTATAGCTGTTTAAAGTTTTGCTATCTTTCAGATCGAATTGCGAGAGAACCAGACATCGCACAACAATAATGTTTAGTGTTTTGGAAAGCTGGTCGCGTGTAGAATTACTGTGCGAAGTTTCATGCTTCTAGCATTAGTTTTACGGATTTTCAATATGCAAAGTTTGATGGGTCTACGGCCTCTCCTTTAGGAGTTATAGCTGTTTAAAGTTTTGCTATCTTTCAGATCGAATTGCGAGAGAACCAGACATCGCACAACAATAATGTTTAGTGTTTTGGAAAGCTGGTCGCGTGTAGAATTACTGTGCGAAGTTTCATGCTTCTAGCATATTTTTACGGATTTTCAATATGCAAAGTTTGATGGGTCTACGGCCTCTCCTTTCGGAGTTATAGCTGTTTAAAGTTTTGCTATCTTTCAGATCGAATTGCGAGAGAACCAGACATCGTACAACAATAATGTTTAGTGTTTTGGAAAGCTGGTCGCGTGTAGAATTACTGTGCGAAGTTTCATGCTTCTAGCATTAGTTTTACGGATTTTCAATATGCAAAGTTTGATGGGTCTACGGCCTCTCCTTTAGGAGTTATAGCTGTTTAAAGTTTTGCTATCTTTCAGATCGAATTGCGAGAGAACCAGACATCGCACAACAATAATGTTTAGTGTTTTGGAAAGCTGGTCGCGTGTAGAATTACTGTGCGAAGTTTCATGCTTCTAGCATTAGTTTTACGGATTTTCAATATGCAAAGTTTGATGGGTCTACGGCCTCTCCTTTAGGAGTTATAGCTGTTTAAAGTTTTGCTATCTTTCAGATCGAATTGCGAGAGAACCAGACATCGCACAACAATAATGTTTAGTGTTTTGGAAAGCTGGTCGCGTGTAGAATTACTGTGCGAAGTTTCATGCTTCTAGCATTATTTTTACGGATTTTCAATATGCAAAGTTTGATGGGTCTACGGCCTCTCCTTTCGGAGTTATAGCTGTTTAAAGTTTTGCTATCTTTCAGATCGAATTGCGAGAGAACCAGACATCGTACAACAATAATGTTTAGTGTTTTGGAAAGCTGGTCGCGTGTAGAATTACTGTGCGAAGTTTCATGCTTCTAGCATTATTTTTACGGATTTTCAATATGCAAAGTTTGATGGGTCTACGGCCTCTCCTTTAGGAGTTATAGCTGTTTAAAGTTTTGCTAACTTTCAGATCGAATTGCGAGAGAACCAGACATCGTACAACAATAATGTTTAGTGTTTTGGAAAGCTGGTCGCGTGTAGAATTACTGTGCGAAGTTTCATGCTTCTAGCATTAGTTTTACGGATTTTCAATATGCAAAGTTTGATGGGTCTACGGCCTCTCCTTTAGGAGTTATAGCTGTTTAAAGTTTTGCTATCTTTCAGATCGAATTGCGAGAGAACCAGACATCGCACAACAATAATGTTTAGTGTTTTGGAAAGCTGGTCGCGTGTAGAATTACTGTGCGAAGTTTCATGCTTCTAGCATTATTTTTACGGATTTTCAATATGCAAAGTTTGATGGGTCTACGGCCTCTCCTTTCGGAGTTATAGCTGTTTAAAGTTTTGCTATCTTTCAGATCGAATTGCGAGAGAACCAGACATCGTACAACAATAATGTTTAGTGTTTTGGAAAGCTGGTCGCGTGTAGAATTACTGTGCGAAGTTTCATGCTTCTAGCATTATTTTTACGGATTTTCAATATGCAAAGTTTGATGGGTCTACGGCCTCTCCTTTCGGAGTTATAGCTGTTTAAAGTTTTGCTATCTTTCAGATCGAATTGCGAGAGAACCAGACATCGTACAACAATAATGTTTAGTGTTTTGGAAAGCTGGTCGCGTGTAGAATTACTGTGCGAAGTTTCATGCTTCTAGCATTATTTTTACGGATTTTCAATATGCAAAGTTTGATGGGTCTACGGCCTCTCCTTTAGGAGTTATAGCTGTTTAAAGTTTTGCTATCTTTCAGATCGAATTGCGAGAGAACCAGACATCGCACAACAATAATGTTTAGTGTTTTGGAAAGCTGGTCGCGTGTAGAATTACTGTGCGAAGTTTCATGCTTCTAGCATTATTTTTACGGATTTTCAATATGCAAAGTTTGATGGGTCTACGGCCTCTCCTTTAGGAGTTATAGCTGTTTAAAGTTTTGCTATCTTTCAGATCGAATTGCGAGAAAACCAGACATCGCACAACAATAATGATTAGTGTTTTGGAAAGCTGGTCGCGTGTAGAATTACTGTGCGAAGTTTCATGCTTCTAGCATTATTTTTACGGATTTTCAATATGCAAAGTTTGATGGGTCTACGGCCTCTCCTTTCGGAGTTATAGCTGTTTAAAGTTTTGCTATCTTTCAGATCGAATTGCGAGAGAACCAGACATCGCACAACAATAATGTTTAGTGTTTTGGAAAGCTGGTCGCGTGTAGAATTACTGTGCGAAGTTTCATGCTTCTAGCATTATTTTTACGGATTTTCAATATGCAAAGTTTGATGGGTCTACGGCCTCTCCTTTCGGAGTTATAGCTGTTTAAAGTTTTGCTATCTTTCAGATCGAATTGCGAGAGAACCAGACATCGTACAACAATAATGTTTAGTGTTTTGGAAAGCTGGTCGCGTGTAGAATTACTGTGCGAAGTTTCATGCTTCTAGCATTATTTTTACGGATTTTCAATATGCAAAGTTTGATGGGTCTACGGCCTCTCCTTTCGGAGTTATAGCTGTTTAAAGTTTTGCTAACTTTCAGATCGAATTGCGAGAGAACCAGACATCGTACAACAATAATGTTTAGTGTTTTGGAAAGCTGGTCGCGTGTAGAATTACTGTGCGAAGTTTCATGCTTCTAGCATTATTTTTACGGATTTTCAATATGCAAAGTTTGATGGGTCTACGGCCTCTCCTTTAGGAGTTATAGCTGTTTAAAGTTTTGCTATCTTTCAGATCGAATTGCGAGAGAACCAGACATCGCACAACAATAATGTTTAGTGTTTTGGAAAGCTGGTCGCGTGTAGAATTACTGTGCGAAGTTTCATGCTTCTAGCATTATTTTTACGGATTTTCAATATGCAAAGTTTGATGGGTCTACGGCCTCTCCTTTAGGAGTTATAGCTGTTTAAAGTTTTGCTATCTTTCAGATCGAATTGCGAGAAAACCAGACATCGCACAACAATAATGATTAGTGTTTTGGAAAGCTGGTCGCGTGTAGAATTACTGTGCGAAGTTTCATGCTTCTAGCATTATTTTTACGGATTTTCAATATGCAAAGTTTGATGGGTCTACGGCCTCTCCTTTCGGAGTTATAGCTGTTTAAAGTTTTGCTATCTTTCAGATCGAATTGCGAGAGAACCAGACATCGCACAACAATAATGTTTAGTGTTTTGGAAAGCTGGTCGCGTGTAGAATTACTGTGCGAAGTTTCATGCTTCTAGCATTATTTTTACGGATTTTCAATATGCAAAGTTTGATGGGTCTACGGCCTCTCCTTTCGGAGTTATAGCTGTTTAAAGTTTTGCTATCTTTCAGATCGAATTGCGAGAGAACCAGACATCGTACAACAATAATGTTTAGTGTTTTGGAAAGCTGGTCGCGTGTAGAATTACTGTGCGAAGTTTCATGCTTCTAGCATTATTTTTACGGATTTTCAATATGCAAAGTTTGATGGGTCTACGGCCTCTCCTTTAGGAGTTATAGCTGTTTAAAGTTTTGCTAACTTTCAGATCGAATTGCGAGAGAACCAGACATCGTACAACAATAATGTTTAGTGTTTTGGAAAGCTGGTCGCGTGTAGAATTACTGTGCGAAGTTTCATGCTTCTAGCATTAGTTTTACGGATTTTCAATATGCAAAGTTTGATGGGTCTACGGCCTCTCCTTTAGGAGTTATAGCTGTTTAAAGTTTTGCTATCTTTCAGATCGAATTGCGAGAGAACCAGACATCGCACAACAATAATGTTTAGTGTTTTGGAAAGCTGGTCGCGTGTAGAATTACTGTGCGAAGTTTCATGCTTCTAGCATTATTTTTACGGATTTTCAATATGCAAAGTTTGATGGGTCTACGGCCTCTCCTTTCGGAGTTATAGCTGTTTAAAGTTTTGCTATCTTTCAGATCGAATTGCGAGAGAACCAGACATCGTACAACAATAATGTTTAGTGTTTTGGAAAGCTGGTCGCGTGTAGAATTACTGTGCGAAGTTTCATGCTTCTAGCATTATTTTTACGGATTTTCAATATGCAAAGTTTGATGGGTCTACGGCCTCTCCTTTCGGAGTTATAGCTGTTTAAAGTTTTGCTATCTTTCAGATCGAATTGCGAGAGAACCAGACATCGTACAACAATAATGTTTAGTGTTTTGGAAAGCTGGTCGCGTGTAGAATTACTGTGCGAAGTTTCATGCTTCTAGCATTATTTTTACGGATTTTCAATATGCAAAGTTTGATGGGTCTACGGCCTCTCCTTTAGGAGTTATAGCTGTTTAAAGTTTTGCTATCTTTCAGATCGAATTGCGAGAGAACCAGACATCGCACAACAATAATGTTTAGTGTTTTGGAAAGCTGGTCGCGTGTAGAATTACTGTGCGAAGTTTCATGCTTCTAGCATTATTTTTACGGATTTTCAATATGCAAAGTTTGATGGGTCTACGGCCTCTCCTTTCGGAGTTATAGCTGTTTAAAGTTTTGCTATCTTTCAGATCGAATTGCGAGAGAACCAGACATCGTACAACAATAATGTTTAGTGTTTTGGAAAGCTGGTCGCGTGTAGAATTACTGTGCGAAGTTTCATGCTTCTAGCATTATTTTTACGGATTTTCAATATGCAAAGTTTGATGGGTCTACGGCCTCTCCTTTAGGAGTTATAGCTGTTTAAAGTTTTGCTATCTTTCAGATCGAATTGTGAGAGAACCAGACATCGCACAACAATAATGTTTAGTGTTTTGGAAAGCTGGTCGCGTGTAGAATTACTGTGCGAAGTTTCATGCTTCTAGCATTATTTTTACGGATTTTCAATATGCAAAGTTTGATGGGTCTACGGCCTCTCCTTTAGGAGTTATAGCTGTTTAAAGTTTTGCTATCTTTCAGATCGAATTGCGAGAGAACCAGACATCGTACAACAATAATGTTTAGTGTTTTGGAAAGCTGGTCGCGTGTAGAATTACTGTGCGAAGTTTCATGCTTCTAGCATTATTTTTACGGATTTTCAATATGCAAAGTTTGATGGGTCTACGGCCTCTCCTTTAGGAGTTATAGCTGTTTAAAGTTTTGCTAACTTTCAGATCGAATTGCGAGAGAACCAGACATCGTACAACAATAATGTTTAGTGTTTTGGAAAGCTGGTCGCGTGTAGAATTACTGTGCGAAGTTTCATGCTTCTAGCATTATTTTTACGGATTTTCAATATGCAAAGTTTGATGGGTCTACGGCCTCTCCTTTCGGAGTTATAGCTGTTTAAAGTTTTGCTATCTTTCAGATCGAATTGCGAGAGAACCAGACATCGTACAACAATAATGTTTAGTGTTTTGGAAAGCTGGTCGCGTGTAGAATTACTGTGCGAAGTTTCATGCTTCTAGCATTATTTTTACGGATTTTCAATATGCAAAGTTTGATGGGTCTACGGCCTCTCCTTTAGGAGTTATAGCTGTTTAAAGTTTTGCTAACTTTCAGATCGAATTGCGAGAGAACCAGACATCGTACAACAATAATGTTTAGTGTTTTGGAAAGCTGGTCGCGTGTAGAATTACTGTGCGAAGTTTCATGCTTCTAGCATTAGTTTTACGGATTTTCAATATGCAAAGTTTGATGGGTCTACGGCCTCTCCTTTAGGAGTTATAGCTGTTTAAAGTTTTGCTATCTTTCAGATCGAATTGCGAGAGAACCAGACATCGCACAACAATAATGTTTAGTGTTTTGGAAAGCTGGTCGCGTGTAGAATTACTGTGCGAAGTTTCATGCTTCTAGCATTATTTTTACGGATTTTCAATATGCAAAGTTTGATGGGTCTACGGCCTCTCCTTTCGGAGTTATAGCTGTTTAAAGTTTTGCTATCTTTCAGATCGAATTGCGAGAGAACCAGACATCGTACAACAATAATGTTTAGTGTTTTGGAAAGCTGGTCGCGTGTAGAATTACTGTGCGAAGTTTCATGCTTCTAGCATTATTTTTACGGATTTTCAATATGCAAAGTTTGATGGGTCTACGGCCTCTCCTTTCGGAGTTATAGCTGTTTAAAGTTTTGCTATCTTTCAGATCGAATTGCGAGAGAACCAGACATCGTACAACAATAATGTTTAGTGTTTTGGAAAGCTGGTCGCGTGTAGAATTACTGTGCGAAGTTTCATGCTTCTAGCATTATTTTTACGGATTTTCAATATGCAAAGTTTGATGGGTCTACGGCCTCTCCTTTAGGAGTTATAGCTGTTTAAAGTTTTGCTATCTTTCAGATCGAATTGCGAGAGAACCAGACATCGCACAACAATAATGTTTAGTGTTTTGGAAAGCTGGTCGCGTGTAGAATTACTGTGCGAAGTTTCATGCTTCTAGCATTATTTTTACGGATTTTCAATATGCAAAGTTTGATGGGTCTACGGCCTCTCCTTTCGGAGTTATAGCTGTTTAAAGTTTTGCTATCTTTCAGATCGAATTGCGAGAGAACCAGACATCGTACAACAATAATGTTTAGTGTTTTGGAAAGCTGGTCGCGTGTAGAATTACTGTGCGAAGTTTCATGCTTCTAGCATTATTTTTACGGATTTTCAATATGCAAAGTTTGATGGGTCTACGGCCTCTCCTTTAGGAGTTATAGCTGTTTAAAGTTTTGCTATCTTTCAGATCGAATTGTGAGAGAACCAGACATCGCACAACAATAATGTTTAGTGTTTTGGAAAGCTGGTCGCGTGTAGAATTACTGTGCGAAGTTTCATGCTTCTAGCATTATTTTTACGGATTTTCAATATGCAAAGTTTGATGGGTCTACGGCCTCTCCTTTAGGAGTTATAGCTGTTTAAAGTTTTGCTATCTTTCAGATCGAATTGCGAGAAAACCAGACATCGCACAACAATAATGATTAGTGTTTTGGAAAGCTGGTCGCGTGTAGAATTACTGTGCGAAGTTTCATGCTTCTAGCATTATTTTTACGGATTTTCAATATGCAAAGTTTGATGGGTCTACGGCCTCTCCTTTCGGAGTTATAGCTGTTTAAAGTTTTGCTATCTTTCAGATCGAATTGCGAGAGAACCAGACATCGCACAACAATAATGTTTAGTGTTTTGGAAAGCTGGTCGCGTGTAGAATTACTGTGCGAAGTTTCATGCTTCTAGCATTATTTTTACGGATTTTCAATATGCAAAGTTTGATGGGTCTACGGCCTCTCCTTTCGGAGTTATAGCTGTTTAAAGTTTTGCTATCTTTCAGATCGAATTGCGAGAGAACCAGACATCGTACAACAATAATGTTTAGTGTTTTGGAAAGCTGGTCGCGTGTAGAATTACTGTGCGAAGTTTCATGCTTCTAGCATTATTTTTACGGATTTTCAATATGCAAAGTTTGATGGGTCTACGGCCTCTCCTTTAGGAGTTATAGCTGTTTAAAGTTTTGCTATCTTTCAGATCGAATTGCGAGAGAACCAGACATCGCACAACAATAATGTTTAGTGTTTTGGAAAGCTGGTCGCGTGTAGAATTACTGTGCGAAGTTTCATGCTTCTAGCATTATTTTTACGGATTTTCAATATGCAAAGTTTGATGGGTCTACGGCCTCTCCTTTCGGAGTTATAGCTGTTTAAAGTTTTGCTATCTTTCAGATCGAATTGCGAGAGAACCAGACATCGTACAACAATAATGTTTAGTGTTTTGGAAAGCTGGTCGCGTGTAGAATTACTGTGCGAAGTTTCATGCTTCTAGCATTATTTTTACGGATTTTCAATATGCAAAGTTTGATGGGTCTACGGCCTCTCCTTTAGGAGTTATAGCTGTTTAAAGTTTTGCTATCTTTCAGATCGAATTGTGAGAGAACCAGACATCGCACAACAATAATGTTTAGTGTTTTGGAAAGCTGGTCGCGTGTAGAATTACTGTGCGAAGTTTCATGCTTCTAGCATTATTTTTACGGATTTTCAATATGCAAAGTTTGATGGGTCTACGGCCTCTCCTTTAGGAGTTATAGCTGTTTAAAGTTTTGCTATCTTTCAGATCGAATTGCGAGAGAACCAGACATCGTACAACAATAATGTTTAGTGTTTTGGAAAGCTGGTCGCGTGTAGAATTACTGTGCGAAGTTTCATGCTTCTAGCATTATTTTTACGGATTTTCAATATGCAAAGTTTGATGGGTCTACGGCCTCTCCTTTAGGAGTTATAGCTGTTTAAAGTTTTGCTAACTTTCAGATCGAATTGCGAGAGAACCAGACATCGTACAACAATAATGTTTAGTGTTTTGGAAAGCTGGTCGCGTGTAGAATTACTGTGCGAAGTTTCATGCTTCTAGCATTAGTTTTACGGATTTTCAATATGCAAAGTTTGATGGGTCTACGGCCTCTCCTTTAGGAGTTATAGCTGTTTAAAGTTTTGCTATCTTTCAGATCGAATTGCGAGAGAACCAGACATCGCACAACAATAATGTTTAGTGTTTTGGAAAGCTGGTCGCGTGTAGAATTACTGTGCGAAGTTTCATGCTTCTAGCATTATTTTTACGGATTTTCAATATGCAAAGTTTGATGGGTCTACGGCCTCTCCTTTCGGAGTTATAGCTGTTTAAAGTTTTGCTATCTTTCAGATCGAATTGCGAGAGAACCAGACATCGTACAACAATAATGTTTAGTGTTTTGGAAAGCTGGTCGCGTGTAGAATTACTGTGCGAAGTTTCATGCTTCTAGCATTATTTTTACGGATTTTCAATATGCAAAGTTTGATGGGTCTACGGCCTCTCCTTTCGGAGTTATAGCTGTTTAAAGTTTTGCTATCTTTCAGATCGAATTGCGAGAGAACCAGACATCGTACAACAATAATGTTTAGTGTTTTGGAAAGCTGGTCGCGTGTAGAATTACTGTGCGAAGTTTCATGCTTCTAGCATTATTTTTACGGATTTTCAATATGCAAAGTTTGATGGGTCTACGGCCTCTCCTTTCGGAGTTATAGCTGTTTAAAGTTTTGCTATCTTTCAGATCGAATTGCGAGAGAACCAGACATCGTACAACAATAATGTTTAGTGTTTTGGAAAGCTGGTCGCGTGTAGAATTACTGTGCGAAGTTTCATGCTTCTAGCATTATTTTTACGGATTTTCAATATGCAAAGTTTGATGGGTCTACGGCCTCTCCTTTAGGAGTTATAGCTGTTTAAAGTTTTGCTATCTTTCAGATCGAATTGCGAGAGAACCAGACATCGCACAACAATAATGTTTAGTGTTTTGGAAAGCTGGTCGCGTGTAGAATTACTGTGCGAAGTTTCATGCTTCTAGCATTATTTTTACGGATTTTCAATATGCAAAGTTTGATGGGTCTACGGCCTCTCCTTTCGGAGTTATAGCTGTTTAAAGTTTTGCTATCTTTCAGATCGAATTGCGAGAGAACCAGACATCGTACAACAATAATGTTTAGTGTTTTGGAAAGCTGGTCGCGTGTAGAATTACTGTGCGAAGTTTCATGCTTCTAGCATTATTTTTACGGATTTTCAATATGCAAAGTTTGATGGGTCTACGGCCTCTCCTTTAGGAGTTATAGCTGTTTAAAGTTTTGCTATCTTTCAGATCGAATTGTGAGAGAACCAGACATCGCACAACAATAATGTTTAGTGTTTTGGAAAGCTGGTCGCGTGTAGAATTACTGTGCGAAGTTTCATGCTTCTAGCATTATTTTTACGGATTTTCAATATGCAAAGTTTGATGGGTCTACGGCCTCTCCTTTAGGAGTTATAGCTGTTTAAAGTTTTGCTAACTTTCAGATCGAATTGCGAGAGAACCAGACATCGTACAACAATAATGTTTAGTGTTTTGGAAAGCTGGTCGCGTGTAGAATTACTGTGCGAAGTTTCATGCTTCTAGCATTAGTTTTACGGATTTTCAATATGCAAAGTTTGATGGGTCTACGGCCTCTCCTTTAGGAGTTATAGCTGTTTAAAGTTTTGCTATCTTTCAGATCGAATTGCGAGAGAACCAGACATCGCACAACAATAATGTTTAGTGTTTTGGAAAGCTGGTCGCGTGTAGAATTACTGTGCGAAGTTTCATGCTTCTAGCATTATTTTTACGGATTTTCAATATGCAAAGTTTGATGGGTCTACGGCCTCTCCTTTCGGAGTTATAGCTGTTTAAAGTTTTGCTATCTTTCAGATCGAATTGCGAGAGAACCAGACATCGTACAACAATAATGTTTAGTGTTTTGGAAAGCTGGTCGCGTGTAGAATTACTGTGCGAAGTTTCATGCTTCTAGCATTATTTTTACGGATTTTCAATATGCAAAGTTTGATGGGTCTACGGCCTCTCCTTTCGGAGTTATAGCTGTTTAAAGTTTTGCTATCTTTCAGATCGAATTGCGAGAGAACCAGACATCGTACAACAATAATGTTTAGTGTTTTGGAAAGCTGGTCGCGTGTAGAATTACTGTGCGAAGTTTCATGCTTCTAGCATTATTTTTACGGATTTTCAATATGCAAAGTTTGATGGGTCTACGGCCTCTCCTTTAGGAGTTATAGCTGTTTAAAGTTTTGCTATCTTTCAGATCGAATTGCGAGAGAACCAGACATCGCACAACAATAATGTTTAGTGTTTTGGAAAGCTGGTCGCGTGTAGAATTACTGTGCGAAGTTTCATGCTTCTAGCATTATTTTTACGGATTTTCAATATGCAAAGTTTGATGGGTCTACGGCCTCTCCTTTAGGAGTTATAGCTGTTTAAAGTTTTGCTATCTTTCAGATCGAATTGCGAGAGAACCAGACATCGCACAACAATAATGTTTAGTGTTTTGGAAAGCTGGTCGCGTGTAGAATTACTGTGCGAAGTTTCATGCTTCTAGCATTATTTTTACGGATTTTCAATATGCAAAGTTTGATGGGTCTACGGCCTCTCCTTTCGGAGTTATAGCTGTTTAAAGTTTTGCTATCTTTCAGATCGAATTGCGAGAGAACCAGACATCGTACAACAATAATGTTTAGTGTTTTGGAAAGCTGGTCGCGTGTAGAATTACTGTGCGAAGTTTCATGCTTCTAGCATTATTTTTACGGATTTTCAATATGCAAAGTTTGATGGGTCTACGGCCTCTCCTTTAGGAGTTATAGCTGTTTAAAGTTTTGCTATCTTTCAGATCGAATTGTGAGAGAACCAGACATCGCACAACAATAATGTTTAGTGTTTTGGAAAGCTGGTCGCGTGTAGAATTACTGTGCGAAGTTTCATGCTTCTAGCATTATTTTTACGGATTTTCAATATGCAAAGTTTGATGGGTCTACGGCCTCTCCTTTAGGAGTTATAGCTGTTTAAAGTTTTGCTATCTTTCAGATCGAATTGCGAGAGAACCAGACATCGCACAACAATAATGTTTAGTGTTTTGGAAAGCTGGTCGCGTGTAGAATTACTGTGCGAAGTTTCATGCTTCTAGCATTATTTTTACGGATTTTCAATATGCAAAGTTTGATGGGTCTACGGCCTCTCCTTTAGGAGTTATAGCTGTTTAAAGTTTTGCTATCTTTCAGATCGAATTGCGAGAAAACCAGACATCGCACAACAATAATGATTAGTGTTTTGGAAAGCTGGTCGCGTGTAGAATTACTGTGCGAAGTTTCATGCTTCTAGCATTATTTTTACGGATTTTCAATATGCAAAGTTTGATGGGTCTACGGCCTCTCCTTTCGGAGTTATAGCTGTTTAAAGTTTTGCTATCTTTCAGATCGAATTGCGAGAGAACCAGACATCGCACAACAATAATGTTTAGTGTTTTGGAAAGCTGGTCGCGTGTAGAATTACTGTGCGAAGTTTCATGCTTCTAGCATTATTTTTACGGATTTTCAATATGCAAAGTTTGATGGGTCTACGGCCTCTCCTTTCGGAGTTATAGCTGTTTAAAGTTTTGCTATCTTTCAGATCGAATTGCGAGAGAACCAGACATCGTACAACAATAATGTTTAGTGTTTTGGAAAGCTGGTCGCGTGTAGAATTACTGTGCGAAGTTTCATGCTTCTAGCATTATTTTTACGGATTTTCAATATGCAAAGTTTGATGGGTCTACGGCCTCTCCTTTCGGAGTTATAGCTGTTTAAAGTTTTGCTATCTTTCAGATCGAATTGCGAGAGAACCAGACATCGCACAACAATAATGTTTAGTGTTTTGGAAAGCTGGTCGCGTGTAGAATTACTGTGCGAAGTTTCATGCTTCTAGCATTATTTTTACGGATTTTCAATATGCAAAGTTTGATGGGTCTACGGCCTCTCCTTTCGGAGTTATAGCTGTTTAAAGTTTTGCTATCTTTCAGATCGAATTGCGAGAGAACCAGACATCGTACAACAATAATGTTTAGTGTTTTGGAAAGCTGGTCGCGTGTAGAATTACTGTGCGAAGTTTCATGCTTCTAGCATTATTTTTACGGATTTTCAATATGCAAAGTTTGATGGGTCTACGGCCTCTCCTTTAGGAGTTTATTTATTTATTTATTTATTTAAAAATTAAAACTAAGCCATAGGCTTTATAGTTTACATAACATTTTGGTAAATAATAAATAAATGATTAAATACATAGCAAAGTAAATATATTACTGTTGATTTTTTAGGAATTGAAGAATTTTGATTCTTGTTAAATGAATTGAATCAGAGAAGGTGATGTTGCTATTAACATAGTTGAAGTCGGCACAAGCATTCCTAAGTGGTTCGTGCTGGAGATAGTTTGATCGACAGAAACTCAGTTGTAGAAATTGAGGTCTTCTGGCTACACGGCGAGCTACATTAATATTGATGTTAGACAGAAGATAAGGATTGTCAATATGGCCATAAAGTAGCTTCAGCACAAAAATTGCATTCAACATAATTCTCCGATGAGCTAAAGATGGAAGATTAATGAGTTCCAATCGATAATTATAAGATGGTAAGTTCTGCAAATCGTTCCGGTAGATATTTCGTAAGCAAAAGAGTAGAAATTGCTTTTGAACTGACTCGATTTGAGAAATATAACAGTTGTAGTTAGGACACCACACAGGTGAGGCGTATTCAATATAGGACGAACCAAAGAGGTATATAGAATCCGCGTTACTTGTGGCTCCATAAATTCTTTGGCCCACCGTTTAATGAATCCCAAAATGCTATAAGCCTTATTAGTTATGCGGTTGATGTGTATATGAAATCTGAGTTTTTGGTCCATAGTAATACCAAGATCATCCATATGCTCAAGAGAATCCAAATAGTGGCCTCCAATAGAATAGTTGACATTAATGTGGGCCGCACGATAGAAAGTCATTTGCTTGCATTTGGAAAGATTCAGCTTCATACAGTTAAAATTACACCACATGACTAAGTTGTCCAGGTCATTTTGAAGCAATAACGTATCCGTTTTATTTTTGAATGAAAGAAAAATTTTTAGATCATCAGCGAACATCAGCGTGTTACTGTTATGTATAACCGTGGGTAGGTCGTCAATGAAAATTAAGAATAATAAAGGTCCTAAGTGGCTACCTTGAGGGACACCGGAAGTAACAGGAATTGCTCTTGATTTTCTATTGTTTAGGAACACCATCTGCGTGCGACCTTGAAGGTAGGAGGCAATCCATTTTAACAAATTTTGTGGAAATCCGAACAATTTCAGCTTTAACAGTAGTAGCTTATGATTCACAACATCAAAGGCCTTAGCAAAATCCGTGTAGATAACATCCGTTTGATTGCCATATTTGAAATTATTAATTGTACGGAAGACGAAGTTCAATAGATTTGTAGTAGTTGACATACCCGGGCGAAAACCATGTTGAACAGGAGATAAAGCTGCATTCACTTGACGCGCAATTTGGTGAGTTATTATCTTTTCGAATAGTTTGGGCAGAGCACTTAACTTGGCAATACCTCGATAATGGGTTATATTTGATCTATTACCAGATTTATGCAAAGGAATGATGTATGAGGTCTTCCATGCGGCTGGGAAGTAACCGGTGCGTATGGATTGATCAAATATTGCTGTAATCGGAATTACCAATTCGCTTGCACAGTGTTTTAGGATGCAAGAAGGTAGATTATCTGGACCAGGGTTATAGGTACTCTTAAGATCCATCAGAAATTCGAGAACGACATTTTCATCAATAATTGGTTGATCAATGTTCCCACAACTTATGGAGTATGGATAGAATTCAGAATCAAACTCCAATTGGGAATAAGTTGAGCTAAAGAATTTCGCAAACAATTCGCATATTGAATCTGCATCGCTAGCTTGGTTATCTTCAAATTTCATCACGGTTGGAAGTATATCGCTCCTCCGCTTAGAATTTATAAAGCTCCAAAAGTAGTTAGGATCAGATTTTAGTTTAAGTTTCATTCTTAATAGATAATTATTGTACGACTGCTTGCAAGCTATCTGATATCTATTTCGTATTGACGCATATTTAACAAAGCTGTCCGTTGTATGAAGATTACAGTGAATTTTATAAAATTTTGATTTTAGATTCCTTAGGGTGCGAACCTCCTTGGAAAACCAAGTTGGATATAAGATGCTAGATACCTTTCGTTTCTCTACCGATAGTTTGAAACCGTCGTGAAGAATTTGGTTGAACTGAGCAACAGCATAATCCAGGCACGATTTGGTAGATGTCACGCTAAGTGATGATGCAAAGCTCCAGCTTACACCCCTTAAATAATTTTTCAGGTATACATAATTAGTCTTTTTGAAATAAAAGACAGTTTGTTGCACCATCAAGTTTCCAGGAGGTGGTAGATGCTTATTACAATTTTTAACCCATAAATTCAATTCCAAGGCTGGATGATGAAAATCTTCAGGTAACAGGAGAGGGGTCGAACGATGTACTTCAACAATGTCCTTATCGTCAGTAAATATTAAGTCCAGCATACGGTTATTTGGGTTTCGAATATTATTTATCTGATATAAACCAGTAGAGGATAAGTTGTTCAAGAAATCAAAATTCGCGAAACCATATGTTGACGGTAATAAGACAGCCGGGTCATCAGTACTTTCCCAAAAGACACGAGGTATATTAAAGTCTCCCAATACAAGTAAACGATCATCAGGTAACATTCTGTTTACTAGTGAAGATATGCAATACGAGTGCAAGTTATAAGTCGTTTCACTAGAATTCGGTGGGATATAGGAGCAGGTGATGTAGAAGGATAATAACTCAGATTTAACATACACACAACAGAACTCGATCTCCGAGTCTATATCAAAGTGCACTTCCTCTGAGAAATACGACGATTTAACAGCAATTAAAACACCACCACCTCTTGACAATTGTGTTGAACAAGAATTTCTGTCCTTCCGAAATACAACAAATTGGTTAGAGAATATTTCCAGATTTTGTACATCAGCTTTAAGCCATGTTTCAGTAAATGCAACAATTTCATAATCCAGACCAAAACTCATAGTATGAATATCTTTTAATTTAGTATTAATGCCACGTACGTTTTGATAAAAAATATTCAAATTATTGGTTAGAAACGAGTGACTTAGTTTTTTGATGAAATGTTTTTATGTAGGTTACCATTATATCGTGGCAATGAGGTATTTCTTCTAGGTTCGAATAAATGAACAACGGCATTATCTGGCCAGAAGTTAGATTTAAGTACTTGACTTGTTAAGTGATCCGGTAAGTAAATTCTAAATGAAGATATAGTTCTCGGGTTATTAAATTTGTATTTAACAACAGATATACTCGTATCATTGAAGCCTAGCTTTGAAGTGATGTCGTTACGAATATCTTCAATTGTAGTATCAGCAGCAAATCGGGAGGCAAAGATAGATTTTCTCGGCTGAATCACCACAAGCTTCTTAACCGGTTCAATACCCTGAGCAGAGGTCCCAGCCTGAACGTTTAGTAGGCCATTATCTATTGGCCCCGATGGAGAACTACTAGATCCGCCAACAGAATTGAGTAGCATCGTAGTTATAGCTGTTTAAAGTTTTGCTAACTTTCAGATCGAATTGCGAGAGAACCAGACATCGTACAACAATAATGTTTAGTGTTTTGGAAAGCTGGTCGCGTGTAGAATTACTGTGCGAAGTTTCATGCTTCTAGCATTAGTTTTACGGATTTTCAATATGCAAAGTTTGATGGGTCTACGGCCTCTCCTTTAGGAGTTATAGCTGTTTAAAGTTTTGCTATCTTTCAGATCGAATTGCGAGAGAACCAGACATCGCACAACAATAATGTTTAGTGTTTTGGAAAGCTGGTCGCGTGTAGAATTACTGTGCGAAGTTTCATGCTTCTAGCATTATTTTTACGGATTTTCAATATGCAAAGTTTGATGGGTCTACGGCCTCTCCTTTAGGAGTTATAGCTGTTTAAAGTTTTGCTATCTTTCAGATCGAATTGCGAGAGAACCAGACATCGCACAACAATAATGTTTAGTGTTTTGGAAAGCTGGTCGCGTGTAGAATTACTGTGCGAAGTTTCATGCTTCTAGCATTATTTTTACGGATTTTCAATATGCAAAGTTTGATGGGTCTACGGCCTCTCCTTTCGGAGTTATAGCTGTTTAAAGTTTTGCTATCTTTCAGATCGAATTGCGAGAGAACCAGACATCGTACAACAATAATGTTTAGTGTTTTGGAAAGCTGGTCGCGTGTAGAATTACTGTGCGAAGTTTCATGCTTCTAGCATTATTTTTACGGATTTTCAATATGCAAAGTTTGATGGGTCTACGGCCTCTCCTTTAGGAGTTATAGCTGTTTAAAGTTTTGCTATCTTTTAGATCGAATTGCGAGAGAACCAGACATCGCACAACAATAATGTTTAGTGTTTTGGAAAGCTGGTCGCGTGTAGAATTACTGTGCGAAGTTTCATGCTTCTAGCATTATTTTTACGGATTTTCAATATGCAAAGTTTGATGGGTCTACGGCCTCTCCTTTCGGAGTTATAGCTGTTTAAAGTTTTGCTATCTTTCAGATCGAATTGCGAGAGAACCAGACATCGTACAACAATAATGTTTAGTGTTTTGGAAAGCTGGTCGCGTGTAGAATTACTGTGCGAAGTTTCATGCTTCTAGCATTATTTTTACGGATTTTCAATATGCAAAGTTTGATGGGTCTACGGCCTCTCCTTTAGGAGTTATAGCTGTTTAAAGTTTTGCTATCTTTCAGATCGAATTGTGAGAGAACCAGACATCGCACAACAATAATGTTTAGTGTTTTGGAAAGCTGGTCGCGTGTAGAATTACTGTGCGAAGTTTCATGCTTCTAGCATTATTTTTACGGATTTTCAATATGCAAAGTTTGATGGGTCTACGGCCTCTCCTTTAGGAGTTATAGCTGTTTAAAGTTTTGCTATCTTTCAGATCGAATTGTGAGAGAACCAGACATCGCACAACAATAATGTTTAGTGTTTTGGAAAGCTGGTCGCGTGTAGAATTACTGTGCGAAGTTTCATGCTTCTAGCATTAGTTTTACGGATTTTCAATATGCAAAGTTTGATGGGTCTACGGCCTCTCCTTTCGGAGTTATAGCTGTTTAAAGTTTTGCTATCTTTCAGATCGAATTGCGAGAGAACCAGACATCGTACAACAATAATGTTTAGTGTTTTGGAAAGCTGGTCGCGTGTAGAATTACTGTGCGAAGTTTCATGCTTCTAGCATTATTTTTACGGATTTTCAATATGCAAAGTTTGATGGGTCTACGGCCTCTCCTTTCGGAGTTATAGCTGTTTAAAGTTTTGCTATCTTTCAGATCGAATTGCGAGAGAACCAGACATCGTACAACAATAATGTTTAGTGTTTTGGAAAGCTGGTCGCGTGTAGAATTACTGTGCGAAGTTTCATGCTTCTAGCATTATTTTTACGGATTTTCAATATGCAAAGTTTGATGGGTCTACGGCCTCTCCTTTAGGAGTTATAGCTGTTTAAAGTTTTGCTATCTTTCAGATCGAATTGCGAGAGAACCAGACATCGCACAACAATAATGTTTAGTGTTTTGGAAAGCTGGTCGCGTGTAGAATTACTGTGCGAAGTTTCATGCTTCTAGCATTATTTTTACGGATTTTCAATATGCAAAGTTTGATGGGTCTACGGCCTCTCCTTTCGGAGTTATAGCTGTTTAAAGTTTTGCTATCTTTCAGATCGAATTGCGAGAGAACCAGACATCGTACAACAATAATGTTTAGTGTTTTGGAAAGCTGGTCGCGTGTAGAATTACTGTGCGAAGTTTCATGCTTCTAGCATTATTTTTACGGATTTTCAATATGCAAAGTTTGATGGGTCTACGGCCTCTCCTTTAGGAGTTATAGCTGTTTAAAGTTTTGCTATCTTTTAGATCGAATTGCGAGAGAACCAGACATCGCACAACAATAATGTTTAGTGTTTTGGAAAGCTGGTCGCGTGTAGAATTACTGTGCGAAGTTTCATGCTTCTAGCATTATTTTTACGGATTTTCAATATGCAAAGTTTGATGGGTCTACGGCCTCTCCTTTCGGAGTTATAGCTGTTTAAAGTTTTGCTATCTTTCAGATCGAATTGCGAGAGAACCAGACATCGTACAACAATAATGTTTAGTGTTTTGGAAAGCTGGTCGCGTGTAGAATTACTGTGCGAAGTTTCATGCTTCTAGCATTATTTTTACGGATTTTCAATATGCAAAGTTTGATGGGTCTACGGCCTCTCCTTTCGGAGTTATAGCTGTTTAAAGTTTTGCTATCTTTCAGATCGAATTGTGAGAGAACCAGACATCGCACAACAATAATGTTTAGTGTTTTGGAAAGCTGGTCGCGTGTAGAATTACTGTGCGAAGTTTCATGCTTCTAGCATTATTTTTACGGATTTTCAATATGCAAAGTTTGATGGGTCTACGGCCTCTCCTTTAGGAGTTATAGCTGTTTAAAGTTTTGCTATCTTTCAGATCGAATTGTGAGAGAACCAGACATCGTACAACAATAATGTTTAGTGTTTTGGAAAGCTGGTCGCGTGTAGAATTACTGTGCGAAGTT
Source organism: Myopa testacea (assembly GCA_949629155.1). Classification (NCBI taxonomy): domain Eukaryota; kingdom Metazoa; phylum Arthropoda; class Insecta; order Diptera; family Conopidae; genus Myopa; species Myopa testacea. The sequence continues at coordinate 14,329,647 of OX451348.1, read as the reverse complement.
TCATGCTTCTAGCATTATTTTTACGGATTTTCAATATGCAAAGTTTGATGGGTCTACGGCCTCTCCTTTAGGAGTTATAGCTGTTTAAAGTTTTGCTATCTTTCAGATCGAATTGTGAGAGAACCAGACATCGCACAACAATAATGTTTAGTGTTTTGGAAAGCTGGTCGCGTGTAGAATTACTGTGCGAAGTTTCATGCTTCTAGCATTATTTTTACGGATTTTCAATATGCAAAGTTTGATGGGTCTACGGCCTCTCCTTTAGGAGTTATAGCTGTTTAAAGTTTTGCTATCTTTCAGATCGAATTGCGAGAGAACCAGACATCGTACAACAATAATGTTTAGTGTTTTGGAAAGCTGGTCGCGTGTAGAATTACTGTGCGAAGTTTCATGCTTCTAGCATTATTTTTACGGATTTTCAATATGCAAAGTTTGATGGGTCTACGGCCTCTCCTTTCGGAGTTATAGCTGTTTAAAGTTTTGCTATCTTTCAGATCGAATTGCGAGAGAACCAGACATCGTACAACAATAATGTTTAGTGTTTTGGAAAGCTGGTCGCGTGTAGAATTACTGTGCGAAGTTTCATGCTTCTAGCATTATTTTTACGGATTTTCAATATGCAAAGTTTGATGGGTCTACGGCCTCTCCTTTAGGAGTTATAGCTGTTTAAAGTTTTGCTATCTTTCAGATCGAATTGTGAGAGAACCAGACATCGCACAACAATAATGTTTAGTGTTTTGGAAAGCTGGTCGCGTGTAGAATTACTGTGCGAAGTTTCATGCTTCTAGCATTATTTTTACGGATTTTCAATATGCAAAGTTTGATGGGTCTACGGCCTCTCCTTTAGGAGTTATAGCTGTTTAAAGTTTTGCTATCTTTCAGATCGAATTGTGAGAGAACCAGACATCGCACAACAATAATGTTTAGTGTTTTGGAAAGCTGGTCGCGTGTAGAATTACTGTGCGAAGTTTCATGCTTCTAGCATTAGTTTTACGGATTTTCAATATGCAAAGTTTGATGGGTCTACGGCCTCTCCTTTCGGAGTTATAGCTGTTTAAAGTTTTGCTATCTTTCAGATCGAATTGCGAGAGAACCAGACATCGTACAACAATAATGTTTAGTGTTTTGGAAAGCTGGTCGCGTGTAGAATTACTGTGCGAAGTTTCATGCTTCTAGCATTATTTTTACGGATTTTCAATATGCAAAGTTTGATGGGTCTACGGCCTCTCCTTTCGGAGTTATAGCTGTTTAAAGTTTTGCTATCTTTCAGATCGAATTGCGAGAGAACCAGACATCGTACAACAATAATGTTTAGTGTTTTGGAAAGCTGGTCGCGTGTAGAATTACTGTGCGAAGTTTCATGCTTCTAGCATTATTTTTACGGATTTTCAATATGCAAAGTTTGATGGGTCTACGGCCTCTCCTTTAGGAGTTATAGCTGTTTAAAGTTTTGCTATCTTTCAGATCGAATTGCGAGAGAACCAGACATCGCACAACAATAATGTTTAGTGTTTTGGAAAGCTGGTCGCGTGTAGAATTACTGTGCGAAGTTTCATGCTTCTAGCATTATTTTTACGGATTTTCAATATGCAAAGTTTGATGGGTCTACGGCCTCTCCTTTCGGAGTTATAGCTGTTTAAAGTTTTGCTATCTTTCAGATCGAATTGCGAGAGAACCAGACATCGTACAACAATAATGTTTAGTGTTTTGGAAAGCTGGTCGCGTGTAGAATTACTGTGCGAAGTTTCATGCTTCTAGCATTATTTTTACGGATTTTCAATATGCAAAGTTTGATGGGTCTACGGCCTCTCCTTTAGGAGTTATAGCTGTTTAAAGTTTTGCTATCTTTCAGATCGAATTGTGAGAGAACCAGACATCGCACAACAATAATGTTTAGTGTTTTGGAAAGCTGGTCGCGTGTAGAATTACTGTGCGAAGTTTCATGCTTCTAGCATTATTTTTACGGATTTTCAATATGCAAAGTTTGATGGGTCTACGGCCTCTCCTTTAGGAGTTATAGCTGTTTAAAGTTTTGCTATCTTTCAGATCGAATTGTGAGAGAACCAGACATCGCACAACAATAATGTTTAGTGTTTTGGAAAGCTGGTCGCGTGTAGAATTACTGTGCGAAGTTTCATGCTTCTAGCATTAGTTTTACGGATTTTCAATATGCAAAGTTTGATGGGTCTACGGCCTCTCCTTTCGGAGTTATAGCTGTTTAAAGTTTTGCTATCTTTCAGATCGAATTGCGAGAGAACCAGACATCGTACAACAATAATGTTTAGTGTTTTGGAAAGCTGGTCGCGTGTAGAATTACTGTGCGAAGTTTCATGCTTCTAGCATTATTTTTACGGATTTTCAATATGCAAAGTTTGATGGGTCTACGGCCTCTCCTTTCGGAGTTATAGCTGTTTAAAGTTTTGCTATCTTTCAGATCGAATTGCGAGAGAACCAGACATCGTACAACAATAATGTTTAGTGTTTTGGAAAGCTGGTCGCGTGTAGAATTACTGTGCGAAGTTTCATGCTTCTAGCATTATTTTTACGGATTTTCAATATGCAAAGTTTGATGGGTCTACGGCCTCTCCTTTAGGAGTTATAGCTGTTTAAAGTTTTGCTATCTTTCAGATCGAATTGCGAGAGAACCAGACATCGCACAACAATAATGTTTAGTGTTTTGGAAAGCTGGTCGCGTGTAGAATTACTGTGCGAAGTTTCATGCTTCATTAGTTTTACGGATTTTCAATATGCAAAGTTTGATGGGTCTACGGCCTCTCCTTTAGGAGTTATAGCTGTTTAAAGTTTTGCTATCTTTCAGATCGAATTGCGAGAGAACCAGACATCGCACAACAATAATGTTTAGTGTTTTGGAAAGCTGGTCGCGTGTAGAATTACTGTGCGAAGTTTCATGCTTCTAGCATTAGTTTTACGGATTTTCAATATGCAAAGTTTGATGGGTCTACGGCCTCTCCTTTAGGAGTTATAGCTGTTTAAAGTTTTGCTATCTTTCAGATCGAATTGCGAGAGAACCAGACATCGCACAACAATAATGTTTAGTGTTTTGGAAAGCTGGTCGCGTGTAGAATTACTGTGCGAAGTTTCATGCTTCTAGCATTATTTTTACGGATTTTCAATATGCAAAGTTTGATGGGTCTACGGCCTCTCCTTTCGGAGTTATAGCTGTTTAAAGTTTTGCTATCTTTCAGATCGAATTGCGAGAGAACCAGACATCGTACAACAATAATGTTTAGTGTTTTGGAAAGCTGGTCGCGTGTAGAATTACTGTGCGAAGTTTCATGCTTCTAGCATTATTTTTACGGATTTTCAATATGCAAAGTTTGATGGGTCTACGGCCTCTCCTTTAGGAGTTATAGCTGTTTAAAGTTTTGCTAACTTTCAGATCGAATTGCGAGAGAACCAGACATCGTACAACAATAATGTTTAGTGTTTTGGAAAGCTGGTCGCGTGTAGAATTACTGTGCGAAGTTTCATGCTTCTAGCATTAGTTTTACGGATTTTCAATATGCAAAGTTTGATGGGTCTACGGCCTCTCCTTTAGGAGTTATAGCTGTTTAAAGTTTTGCTATCTTTCAGATCGAATTGCGAGAGAACCAGACATCGCACAACAATAATGTTTAGTGTTTTGGAAAGCTGGTCGCGTGTAGAATTACTGTGCGAAGTTTCATGCTTCTAGCATTATTTTTACGGATTTTCAATATGCAAAGTTTGATGGGTCTACGGCCTCTCCTTTCGGAGTTATAGCTGTTTAAAGTTTTGCTATCTTTCAGATCGAATTGCGAGAGAACCAGACATCGTACAACAATAATGTTTAGTGTTTTGGAAAGCTGGTCGCGTGTAGAATTACTGTGCGAAGTTTCATGCTTCTAGCATTATTTTTACGGATTTTCAATATGCAAAGTTTGATGGGTCTACGGCCTCTCCTTTCGGAGTTATAGCTGTTTAAAGTTTTGCTATCTTTCAGATCGAATTGCGAGAGAACCAGACATCGTACAACAATAATGTTTAGTGTTTTGGAAAGCTGGTCGCGTGTAGAATTACTGTGCGAAGTTTCATGCTTCTAGCATTATTTTTACGGATTTTCAATATGCAAAGTTTGATGGGTCTACGGCCTCTCCTTTAGGAGTTATAGCTGTTTAAAGTTTTGCTATCTTTCAGATCGAATTGCGAGAGAACCAGACATCGCACAACAATAATGTTTAGTGTTTTGGAAAGCTGGTCGCGTGTAGAATTACTGTGCGAAGTTTCATGCTTCTAGCATTATTTTTACGGATTTTCAATATGCAAAGTTTGATGGGTCTACGGCCTCTCCTTTAGGAGTTATAGCTGTTTAAAGTTTTGCTATCTTTCAGATCGAATTGCGAGAAAACCAGACATCGCACAACAATAATGATTAGTGTTTTGGAAAGCTGGTCGCGTGTAGAATTACTGTGCGAAGTTTCATGCTTCTAGCATTATTTTTACGGATTTTCAATATGCAAAGTTTGATGGGTCTACGGCCTCTCCTTTCGGAGTTATAGCTGTTTAAAGTTTTGCTATCTTTCAGATCGAATTGCGAGAGAACCAGACATCGCACAACAATAATGTTTAGTGTTTTGGAAAGCTGGTCGCGTGTAGAATTACTGTGCGAAGTTTCATGCTTCTAGCATTATTTTTACGGATTTTCAATATGCAAAGTTTGATGGGTCTACGGCCTCTCCTTTCGGAGTTATAGCTGTTTAAAGTTTTGCTATCTTTCAGATCGAATTGCGAGAGAACCAGACATCGTACAACAATAATGTTTAGTGTTTTGGAAAGCTGGTCGCGTGTAGAATTACTGTGCGAAGTTTCATGCTTCTAGCATTATTTTTACGGATTTTCAATATGCAAAGTTTGATGGGTCTACGGCCTCTCCTTTAGGAGTTATAGCTGTTTAAAGTTTTGCTAACTTTCAGATCGAATTGCGAGAGAACCAGACATCGTACAACAATAATGTTTAGTGTTTTGGAAAGCTGGTCGCGTGTAGAATTACTGTGCGAAGTTTCATGCTTCTAGCATTAGTTTTACGGATTTTCAATATGCAAAGTTTGATGGGTCTACGGCCTCTCCTTTAGGAGTTATAGCTGTTTAAAGTTTTGCTATCTTTCAGATCGAATTGCGAGAGAACCAGACATCGCACAACAATAATGTTTAGTGTTTTGGAAAGCTGGTCGCGTGTAGAATTACTGTGCGAAGTTTCATGCTTCTAGCATTATTTTTACGGATTTTCAATATGCAAAGTTTGATGGGTCTACGGCCTCTCCTTTCGGAGTTATAGCTGTTTAAAGTTTTGCTATCTTTCAGATCGAATTGCGAGAGAACCAGACATCGTACAACAATAATGTTTAGTGTTTTGGAAAGCTGGTCGCGTGTAGAATTACTGTGCGAAGTTTCATGCTTCTAGCATTATTTTTACGGATTTTCAATATGCAAAGTTTGATGGGTCTACGGCCTCTCCTTTCGGAGTTATAGCTGTTTAAAGTTTTGCTATCTTTCAGATCGAATTGCGAGAGAACCAGACATCGTACAACAATAATGTTTAGTGTTTTGGAAAGCTGGTCGCGTGTAGAATTACTGTGCGAAGTTTCATGCTTCTAGCATTATTTTTACGGATTTTCAATATGCAAAGTTTGATGGGTCTACGGCCTCTCCTTTAGGAGTTATAGCTGTTTAAAGTTTTGCTATCTTTCAGATCGAATTGCGAGAGAACCAGACATCGCACAACAATAATGTTTAGTGTTTTGGAAAGCTGGTCGCGTGTAGAATTACTGTGCGAAGTTTCATGCTTCTAGCATTATTTTTACGGATTTTCAATATGCAAAGTTTGATGGGTCTACGGCCTCTCCTTTCGGAGTTATAGCTGTTTAAAGTTTTGCTATCTTTCAGATCGAATTGCGAGAGAACCAGACATCGTACAACAATAATGTTTAGTGTTTTGGAAAGCTGGTCGCGTGTAGAATTACTGTGCGAAGTTTCATGCTTCTAGCATTATTTTTACGGATTTTCAATATGCAAAGTTTGATGGGTCTACGGCCTCTCCTTTAGGAGTTATAGCTGTTTAAAGTTTTGCTATCTTTCAGATCGAATTGTGAGAGAACCAGACATCGTACAACAATAATGTTTAGTGTTTTGGAAAGCTGGTCGCGTGTAGAATTACTGTGCGAAGTTTCATGCTTCTAGCATTATTTTTACGGATTTTCAATATGCAAAGTTTGATGGGTCTACGGCCTCTCCTTTAGGAGTTATAGCTGTTTAAAGTTTTGCTATCTTTCAGATCGAATTGCGAGAGAACCAGACATCGCACAACAATAATGTTTAGTGTTTTGGAAAGCTGGTCGCGTGTAGAATTACTGTGCGAAGTTTCATGCTTCTAGCATTATTTTTACGGATTTTCAATATGCAAAGTTTGATGGGTCTACGGCCTCTCCTTTCGGAGTTATAGCTGTTTAAAGTTTTGCTATCTTTCAGATCGAATTGCGAGAGAACCAGACATCGTACAACAATAATGTTTAGTGTTTTGGAAAGCTGGTCGCGTGTAGAATTACTGTGCGAAGTTTCATGCTTCTAGCATTATTTTTACGGATTTTCAATATGCAAAGTTTGATGGGTCTACGGCCTCTCCTTTAGGAGTTATAGCTGTTTAAAGTTTTGCTATCTTTCAGATCGAATTGTGAGAGAACCAGACATCGCACAACAATAATGTTTAGTGTTTTGGAAAGCTGGTCGCGTGTAGAATTACTGTGCGAAGTTTCATGCTTCTAGCATTATTTTTACGGATTTTCAATATGCAAAGTTTGATGGGTCTACGGCCTCTCCTTTAGGAGTTATAGCTGTTTAAAGTTTTGCTATCTTTCAGATCGAATTGCGAGAGAACCAGACATCGTACAACAATAATGTTTAGTGTTTTGGAAAGCTGGTCGCGTGTAGAATTACTGTGCGAAGTTTCATGCTTCTAGCATTATTTTTACGGATTTTCAATATGCAAAGTTTGATGGGTCTACGGCCTCTCCTTTAGGAGTTATAGCTGTTTAAAGTTTTGCTAACTTTCAGATCGAATTGCGAGAGAACCAGACATCGTACAACAATAATGTTTAGTGTTTTGGAAAGCTGGTCGCGTGTAGAATTACTGTGCGAAGTTTCATGCTTCTAGCATTAGTTTTACGGATTTTCAATATGCAAAGTTTGATGGGTCTACGGCCTCTCCTTTAGGAGTTATAGCTGTTTAAAGTTTTGCTATCTTTCAGATCGAATTGCGAGAGAACCAGACATCGCACAACAATAATGTTTAGTGTTTTGGAAAGCTGGTCGCGTGTAGAATTACTGTGCGAAGTTTCATGCTTCTAGCATTATTTTTACGGATTTTCAATATGCAAAGTTTGATGGGTCTACGGCCTCTCCTTTCGGAGTTATAGCTGTTTAAAGTTTTGCTATCTTTCAGATCGAATTGCGAGAGAACCAGACATCGTACAACAATAATGTTTAGTGTTTTGGAAAGCTGGTCGCGTGTAGAATTACTGTGCGAAGTTTCATGCTTCTAGCATTATTTTTACGGATTTTCAATATGCAAAGTTTGATGGGTCTACGGCCTCTCCTTTCGGAGTTATAGCTGTTTAAAGTTTTGCTATCTTTCAGATCGAATTGCGAGAGAACCAGACATCGTACAACAATAATGTTTAGTGTTTTGGAAAGCTGGTCGCGTGTAGAATTACTGTGCGAAGTTTCATGCTTCTAGCATTATTTTTACGGATTTTCAATATGCAAAGTTTGATGGGTCTACGGCCTCTCCTTTAGGAGTTATAGCTGTTTAAAGTTTTGCTATCTTTCAGATCGAATTGCGAGAGAACCAGACATCGCACAACAATAATGTTTAGTGTTTTGGAAAGCTGGTCGCGTGTAGAATTACTGTGCGAAGTTTCATGCTTCTAGCATTATTTTTACGGATTTTCAATATGCAAAGTTTGATGGGTCTACGGCCTCTCCTTTCGGAGTTATAGCTGTTTAAAGTTTTGCTATCTTTCAGATCGAATTGCGAGAGAACCAGACATCGTACAACAATAATGTTTAGTGTTTTGGAAAGCTGGTCGCGTGTAGAATTACTGTGCGAAGTTTCATGCTTCTAGCATTATTTTTACGGATTTTCAATATGCAAAGTTTGATGGGTCTACGGCCTCTCCTTTAGGAGTTATAGCTGTTTAAAGTTTTGCTATCTTTCAGATCGAATTGTGAGAGAACCAGACATCGCACAACAATAATGTTTAGTGTTTTGGAAAGCTGGTCGCGTGTAGAATTACTGTGCGAAGTTTCATGCTTCTAGCATTATTTTTACGGATTTTCAATATGCAAAGTTTGATGGGTCTACGGCCTCTCCTTTCGGAGTTATAGCTGTTTAAAGTTTTGCTATCTTTCAGATCGAATTGCGAGAGAACCAGACATCGCACAACAATAATGTTTAGTGTTTTGGAAAGCTGGTCGCGTGTAGAATTACTGTGCGAAGTTTCATGCTTCTAGCATTATTTTTACGGATTTTCAATATGCAAAGTTTGATGGGTCTACGGCCTCTCCTTTCGGAGTTATAGCTGTTTAAAGTTTTGCTATCTTTCAGATCGAATTGCGAGAGAACCAGACATCGTACAACAATAATGTTTAGTGTTTTGGAAAGCTGGTCGCGTGTAGAATTACTGTGCGAAGTTTCATGCTTCTAGCATTATTTTTACGGATTTTCAATATGCAAAGTTTGATGGGTCTACGGCCTCTCCTTTAGGAGTTATAGCTGTTTAAAGTTTTGCTATCTTTCAGATCGAATTGCGAGAGAACCAGACATCGCACAACAATAATGTTTAGTGTTTTGGAAAGCTGGTCGCGTGTAGAATTACTGTGCGAAGTTTCATGCTTCTAGCATTATTTTTACGGATTTTCAATATGCAAAGTTTGATGGGTCTACGGCCTCTCCTTTCGGAGTTATAGCTGTTTAAAGTTTTGCTATCTTTCAGATCGAATTGCGAGAGAACCAGACATCGTACAACAATAATGTTTAGTGTTTTGGAAAGCTGGTCGCGTGTAGAATTACTGTGCGAAGTTTCATGCTTCTAGCATTATTTTTACGGATTTTCAATATGCAAAGTTTGATGGGTCTACGGCCTCTCCTTTAGGAGTTATAGCTGTTTAAAGTTTTGCTATCTTTCAGATCGAATTGTGAGAGAACCAGACATCGCACAACAATAATGTTTAGTGTTTTGGAAAGCTGGTCGCGTGTAGAATTACTGTGCGAAGTTTCATGCTTCTAGCATTATTTTTACGGATTTTCAATATGCAAAGTTTGATGGGTCTACGGCCTCTCCTTTAGGAGTTATAGCTGTTTAAAGTTTTGCTATCTTTCAGATCGAATTGCGAGAGAACCAGACATCGTACAACAATAATGTTTAGTGTTTTGGAAAGCTGGTCGCGTGTAGAATTACTGTGCGAAGTTTCATGCTTCTAGCATTATTTTTACGGATTTTCAATATGCAAAGTTTGATGGGTCTACGGCCTCTCCTTTAGGAGTTATAGCTGTTTAAAGTTTTGCTAACTTTCAGATCGAATTGCGAGAGAACCAGACATCGTACAACAATAATGTTTAGTGTTTTGGAAAGCTGGTCGCGTGTAGAATTACTGTGCGAAGTTTCATGCTTCTAGCATTAGTTTTACGGATTTTCAATATGCAAAGTTTGATGGGTCTACGGCCTCTCCTTTAGGAGTTATAGCTGTTTAAAGTTTTGCTATCTTTCAGATCGAATTGCGAGAGAACCAGACATCGCACAACAATAATGTTTAGTGTTTTGGAAAGCTGGTCGCGTGTAGAATTACTGTGCGAAGTTTCATGCTTCTAGCATTATTTTTACGGATTTTCAATATGCAAAGTTTGATGGGTCTACGGCCTCTCCTTTCGGAGTTATAGCTGTTTAAAGTTTTGCTATCTTTCAGATCGAATTGCGAGAGAACCAGACATCGTACAACAATAATGTTTAGTGTTTTGGAAAGCTGGTCGCGTGTAGAATTACTGTGCGAAGTTTCATGCTTCTAGCATTATTTTTACGGATTTTCAATATGCAAAGTTTGATGGGTCTACGGCCTCTCCTTTCGGAGTTATAGCTGTTTAAAGTTTTGCTATCTTTCAGATCGAATTGCGAGAGAACCAGACATCGTACAACAATAATGTTTAGTGTTTTGGAAAGCTGGTCGCGTGTAGAATTACTGTGCGAAGTTTCATGCTTCTAGCATTATTTTTACGGATTTTCAATATGCAAAGTTTGATGGGTCTACGGCCTCTCCTTTCGGAGTTATAGCTGTTTAAAGTTTTGCTATCTTTCAGATCGAATTGCGAGAGAACCAGACATCGTACAACAATAATGTTTAGTGTTTTGGAAAGCTGGTCGCGTGTAGAATTACTGTGCGAAGTTTCATGCTTCTAGCATTATTTTTACGGATTTTCAATATGCAAAGTTTGATGGGTCTACGGCCTCTCCTTTAGGAGTTATAGCTGTTTAAAGTTTTGCTATCTTTCAGATCGAATTGCGAGAGAACCAGACATCGTACAACAATAATGTTTAGTGTTTTGGAAAGCTGGTCGCGTGTAGAATTACTGTGCGAAGTTTCATGCTTCTAGCATTATTTTTACGGATTTTCAATATGCAAAGTTTGATGGGTCTACGGCCTCTCCTTTAGGAGTTATAGCTGTTTAAAGTTTTGCTATCTTTCAGATCGAATTGTGAGAGAACCAGACATCGCACAACAATAATGTTTAGTGTTTTGGAAAGCTGGTCGCGTGTAGAATTACTGTGCGAAGTTTCATGCTTCTAGCATTATTTTTACGGATTTTCAATATGCAAAGTTTGATGGGTCTACGGCCTCTCCTTTAGGAGTTATAGCTGTTTAAAGTTTTGCTATCTTTCAGATCGAATTGCGAGAGAACCAGACATCGTACAACAATAATGTTTAGTGTTTTGGAAAGCTGGTCGCGTGTAGAATTACTGTGCGAAGTTTCATGCTTCTAGCATTATTTTTACGGATTTTCAATATGCAAAGTTTGATGGGTCTACGGCCTCTCCTTTAGGAGTTATAGCTGTTTAAAGTTTTGCTAACTTTCAGATCGAATTGCGAGAGAACCAGACATCGTACAACAATAATGTTTAGTGTTTTGGAAAGCTGGTCGCGTGTAGAATTACTGTGCGAAGTTTCATGCTTCTAGCATTAGTTTTACGGATTTTCAATATGCAAAGTTTGATGGGTCTACGGCCTCTCCTTTAGGAGTTATAGCTGTTTAAAGTTTTGCTATCTTTCAGATCGAATTGCGAGAGAACCAGACATCGCACAACAATAATGTTTAGTGTTTTGGAAAGCTGGTCGCGTGTAGAATTACTGTGCGAAGTTTCATGCTTCTAGCATTATTTTTACGGATTTTCAATATGCAAAGTTTGATGGGTCTACGGCCTCTCCTTTCGGAGTTATAGCTGTTTAAAGTTTTGCTATCTTTCAGATCGAATTGCGAGAGAACCAGACATCGTACAACAATAATGTTTAGTGTTTTGGAAAGCTGGTCGCGTGTAGAATTACTGTGCGAAGTTTCATGCTTCTAGCATTATTTTTACGGATTTTCAATATGCAAAGTTTGATGGGTCTAGGGCCTCTCCTTTCGGAGTTATAGCTGTTTAAAGTTTTGCTATCTTTCAGATCGAATTGCGAGAGAACCAGACATCGTACAACAATAATGTTTAGTGTTTTGGAAAGCTGGTCGCGTGTAGAATTACTGTGCGAAGTTTCATGCTTCTAGCATTATTTTTACGGATTTTCAATATGCAAAGTTTGATGGGTCTACGGCCTCTCCTTTAGGAGTTATAGCTGTTTAAAGTTTTGCTATCTTTCAGATCGAATTGTGAGAGAACCAGACATCGCACAACAATAATGTTTAGTGTTTTGGAAAGCTGGTCGCGTGTAGAATTACTGTGCGAAGTTTCATGCTTCTAGCATTATTTTTACGGATTTTCAATATGCAAAGTTTGATGGGTCTACGGCCTCTCCTTTAGGAGTTATAGCTGTTTAAAGTTTTGCTATCTTTCAGATCGAATTGCGAGAGAACCAGACATCGTACAACAATAATGTTTAGTGTTTTGGAAAGCTGGTCGCGTGTAGAATTACTGTGCGAAGTTTCATGCTTCTAGCATTATTTTTACGGATTTTCAATATGCAAAGTTTGATGGGTCTACGGCCTCTCCTTTAGGAGTTATAGCTGTTTAAAGTTTTGCTAACTTTCAGATCGAATTGCGAGAGAACCAGACATCGTACAACAATAATGTTTAGTGTTTTGGAAAGCTGGTCGCGTGTAGAATTACTGTGCGAAGTTTCATGCTTCTAGCATTAGTTTTACGGATTTTCAATATGCAAAGTTTGATGGGTCTACGGCCTCTCCTTTAGGAGTTATAGCTGTTTAAAGTTTTGCTATCTTTCAGATCGAATTGCGAGAGAACCAGACATCGCACAACAATAATGTTTAGTGTTTTGGAAAGCTGGTCGCGTGTAGAATTACTGTGCGAAGTTTCATGCTTCTAGCATTATTTTTACGGATTTTCAATATGCAAAGTTTGATGGGTCTACGGCCTCTCCTTTCGGAGTTATAGCTGTTTAAAGTTTTGCTATCTTTCAGATCGAATTGCGAGAGAACCAGACATCGTACAACAATAATGTTTAGTGTTTTGGAAAGCTGGTCGCGTGTAGAATTACTGTGCGAAGTTTCATGCTTCTAGCATTATTTTTACGGATTTTCAATATGCAAAGTTTGATGGGTCTACGGCCTCTCCTTTCGGAGTTATAGCTGTTTAAAGTTTTGCTATCTTTCAGATCGAATTGCGAGAGAACCAGACATCGTACAACAATAATGTTTAGTGTTTTGGAAAGCTGGTCGCGTGTAGAATTACTGTGCGAAGTTTCATGCTTCTAGCATTATTTTTACGGATTTTCAATATGCAAAGTTTGATGGGTCTACGGCCTCTCCTTTCGGAGTTATAGCTGTTTAAAGTTTTGCTATCTTTCAGATCGAATTGCGAGAGAACCAGACATCGTACAACAATAATGTTTAGTGTTTTGGAAAGCTGGTCGCGTGTAGAATTACTGTGCGAAGTTTCATGCTTCTAGCATTATTTTTACGGATTTTCAATATGCAAAGTTTGATGGGTCTACGGCCTCTCCTTTAGGAGTTATAGCTGTTTAAAGTTTTGCTATCTTTCAGATCGAATTGCGAGAGAACCAGACATCGCACAACAATAATGTTTAGTGTTTTGGAAAGCTGGTCGCGTGTAGAATTACTGTGCGAAGTTTCATGCTTCTAGCATTATTTTTACGGATTTTCAATATGCAAAGTTTGATGGGTCTACGGCCTCTCCTTTCGGAGTTATAGCTGTTTAAAGTTTTGCTATCTTTCAGATCGAATTGCGAGAGAACCAGACATCGTACAACAATAATGTTTAGTGTTTTGGAAAGCTGGTCGCGTGTAGAATTACTGTGCGAAGTTTCATGCTTCTAGCATTATTTTTACGGATTTTCAATATGCAAAGTTTGATGGGTCTACGGCCTCTCCTTTAGGAGTTATAGCTGTTTAAAGTTTTGCTATCTTTCAGATCGAATTGTGAGAGAACCAGACATCGCACAACAATAATGTTTAGTGTTTTGGAAAGCTGGTCGCGTGTAGAATTACTGTGCGAAGTTTCATGCTTCTAGCATTATTTTTACGGATTTTCAATATGCAAAGTTTGATGGGTCTACGGCCTCTCCTTTAGGAGTTATAGCTGTTTAAAGTTTTGCTATCTTTCAGATCGAATTGCGAGAGAACCAGACATCGTACAACAATAATGTTTAGTGTTTTGGAAAGCTGGTCGCGTGTAGAATTACTGTGCGAAGTTTCATGCTTCTAGCATTATTTTTACGGATTTTCAATATGCAAAGTTTGATGGGTCTACGGCCTCTCCTTTAGGAGTTATAGCTGTTTAAAGTTTTGCTAACTTTCAGATCGAATTGCGAGAGAACCAGACATCGTACAACAATAATGTTTAGTGTTTTGGAAAGCTGGTCGCGTGTAGAATTACTGTGCGAAGTTTCATGCTTCTAGCATTAGTTTTACGGATTTTCAATATGCAAAGTTTGATGGGTCTACGGCCTCTCCTTTAGGAGTTATAGCTGTTTAAAGTTTTGCTATCTTTCAGATCGAATTGCGAGAGAACCAGACATCGCACAACAATAATGTTTAGTGTTTTGGAAAGCTGGTCGCGTGTAGAATTACTGTGCGAAGTTTCATGCTTCTAGCATTATTTTTACGGATTTTCAATATGCAAAGTTTGATGGGTCTACGGCCTCTCCTTTCGGAGTTATAGCTGTTTAAAGTTTTGCTATCTTTCAGATCGAATTGCGAGAGAACCAGACATCGTACAACAATAATGTTTAGTGTTTTGGAAAGCTGGTCGCGTGTAGAATTACTGTGCGAAGTTTCATGCTTCTAGCATTATTTTTACGGATTTTCAATATGCAAAGTTTGATGGGTCTAGGGCCTCTCCTTTCGGAGTTATAGCTGTTTAAAGTTTTGCTATCTTTCAGATCGAATTGCGAGAGAACCAGACATCGTACAACAATAATGTTTAGTGTTTTGGAAAGCTGGTCGCGTGTAGAATTACTGTGCGAAGTTTCATGCTTCTAGCATTATTTTTACGGATTTTCAATATGCAAAGTTTGATGGGTCTACGGCCTCTCCTTTAGGAGTTATAGCTGTTTAAAGTTTTGCTATCTTTCAGATCGAATTGCGAGAGAACCAGACATCGCACAACAATAATGTTTAGTGTTTTGGAAAGCTGGTCGCGTGTAGAATTACTGTGCGAAGTTTCATGCTTCTAGCATTATTTTTACGGATTTTCAATATGCAAAGTTTGATGGGTCTACGGCCTCTCCTTTAGGAGTTATAGCTGTTTAAAGTTTTGCTATCTTTCAGATCGAATTGCGAGAGAACCAGACATCGCACAACAATAATGTTTAGTGTTTTGGAAAGCTGGTCGCGTGTAGAATTACTGTGCGAAGTTTCATGCTTCTAGCATTATTTTTACGGATTTTCAATATGCAAAGTTTGATGGGTCTACGGCCTCTCCTTTCGGAGTTATAGCTGTTTAAAGTTTTGCTATCTTTCAGATCGAATTGCGAGAGAACCAGACATCGTACAACAATAATGTTTAGTGTTTTGGAAAGCTGGTCGCGTGTAGAATTACTGTGCGAAGTTTCATGCTTCTAGCATTATTTTTACGGATTTTCAATATGCAAAGTTTGATGGGTCTACGGCCTCTCCTTTAGGAGTTATAGCTGTTTAAAGTTTTGCTATCTTTCAGATCGAATTGTGAGAGAACCAGACATCGCACAACAATAATGTTTAGTGTTTTGGAAAGCTGGTCGCGTGTAGAATTACTGTGCGAAGTTTCATGCTTCTAGCATTATTTTTACGGATTTTCAATATGCAAAGTTTGATGGGTCTACGGCCTCTCCTTTAGGAGTTATAGCTGTTTAAAGTTTTGCTATCTTTCAGATCGAATTGCGAGAGAACCAGACATCGCACAACAATAATGTTTAGTGTTTTGGAAAGCTGGTCGCGTGTAGAATTACTGTGCGAAGTTTCATGCTTCTAGCATTATTTTTACGGATTTTCAATATGCAAAGTTTGATGGGTCTACGGCCTCTCCTTTAGGAGTTATAGCTGTTTAAAGTTTTGCTATCTTTCAGATCGAATTGCGAGAAAACCAGACATCGCACAACAATAATGATTAGTGTTTTGGAAAGCTGGTCGCGTGTAGAATTACTGTGCGAAGTTTCATGCTTCTAGCATTATTTTTACGGATTTTCAATATGCAAAGTTTGATGGGTCTACGGCCTCTCCTTTCGGAGTTATAGCTGTTTAAAGTTTTGCTATCTTTCAGATCGAATTGCGAGAGAACCAGACATCGTACAACAATAATGTTTAGTGTTTTGGAAAGCTGGTCGCGTGTAGAATTACTGTGCGAAGTTTCATGCTTCTAGCATTATTTTTACGGATTTTCAATATGCAAAGTTTGATGGGTCTACGGCCTCTCCTTTAGGAGTTTATTTATTTATTTATTTATTTAAAAATTAAAACTAAGCCATAGGCTTTATAGTTTACATAACATTTTGGTAAATAATAAATAAATGATTAAATACATAGCAAAGTAAATATATTACTGTTGATTTTTTAGGAATTGAAGAATTTTGATTCTTGTTAAATGAATTGAATCAGAGAAGGTGATGTTGCTATTAACATAGTTGAAGTCGGCACAAGCATTCCTAAGTGGTTCGTGCTGGAGATAGTTTGATCGACAGAAACTCAGTTGTAGAAATTGAGGTCTTCTGGCTACACGGCGAGCTACATTAATATTGATGTTAGACAGAAGATAAGGATTGTCAATATGGCCATAAAGTAGCTTCAGCACAAAAATTGCATTCAACATAATTCTCCGATGAGCTAAAGATGGAAGATTAATGAGTTCCAATCGATAATTATAAGATGGTAAGTTCTGCAAATCGTTCCGGTAGATATTTCGTAAGCAAAAGAGTAGAAATTGCTTTTGAACTGACTCGATTTGAGAAATATAACAGTTGTAGTTAGGACACCACACA
Source organism: Myopa testacea (assembly GCA_949629155.1). Taxonomy (NCBI): domain Eukaryota; kingdom Metazoa; phylum Arthropoda; class Insecta; order Diptera; family Conopidae; genus Myopa; species Myopa testacea. Next base: position 14,312,922 of record OX451348.1, on the reverse strand, counting down.
GGTGAGGCGTATTCAATATAGGACGAACCAAAGAGGTATATAGAATCCGCGTTACTTGTGGCTCCATAAATTCTTTGGCCCACCGTTTAATGAATCCCAAAATGCTATAAGCCTTATTAGTTATGCGGTTGATGTGTATATGAAATCTGAGTTTTTGGTCCATAGTAATACCAAGATCATCCATATGCTCAAGAGAATCCAAATAGTGGCCTCCAATAGAATAGTTGACATTAATGTGGGCCGCACGATAGAAAGTCATTTGCTTGCATTTGGAAAGATTCAGCTTCATACAGTTAAAATTACACCACATGACTAAGTTGTCCAGGTCATTTTGAAGCAATAACGTATCCGTTTTATTTTTGAATGAAAGAAAAATTTTTAGATCATCAGCGAACATCAGCGTGTTACTGTTATGTATAACCGTGGGTAGGTCGTCAATGAAAATTAAGAATAATAAAGGTCCTAAGTGGCTACCTTGAGGGACACCGGAAGTAACAGGAATTGCTCTTGATTTTCTATTGTTTAGGAACACCATCTGCGTGCGACCTTGAAGGTAGGAGGCAATCCATTTTAACAAATTTTGTGGAAATCCGAACAATTTCAGCTTTAACAGTAGTAGCTTATGATTCACAACATCAAAGGCCTTAGCAAAATCCGTGTAGATAACATCCGTTTGATTGCCATATTTGAAATTATTAATTGTACGGAAGACGAAGTTCAATAGATTTGTAGTAGTTGACATACCCGGGCGAAAACCATGTTGAACAGGAGATAAAGCTGCATTCACTTGACGCGCAATTTGGTGAGTTATTATCTTTTCGAATAGTTTGGGCAGAGCACTTAACTTGGCAATACCTCGATAATGGGTTATATTTGATCTATTACCAGATTTATGCAAAGGAATGATGTATGAGGTCTTCCATGCGGCTGGGAAGTAACCGGTGCGTATGGATTGATCAAATATTGCTGTAATCGGAATTACCAATTCGCTTGCACAGTGTTTTAGGATGCAAGAAGGTAGATTATCTGGACCAGGGTTATAGGTACTCTTAAGATCCATCAGAAATTCGAGAACGACATTTTCATCAATAATTGGTTGATCAATGTTCCCACAACTTATGGAGTATGGATAGAATTCAGAATCAAACTCCAATTGGGAATAAGTTGAGCTAAAGAATTTCGCAAACAATTCGCATATTGAATCTGCATCGCTAGCTTGGTTATCTTCAAATTTCATCACGGTTGGAAGTATATCGCTCCTCCGCTTAGAATTTATAAAGCTCCAAAAGTAGTTAGGATCAGATTTTAGTTTAAGTTTCATTCTTAATAGATAATTATTGTACGACTGCTTGCAAGCTATCTGATATCTATTTCGTATTGACGCATATTTAACAAAGCTGTCCGTTGTATGAAGATTACAGTGAATTTTATAAAATTTTGATTTTAGATTCCTTAGGGTGCGAACCTCCTTGGAAAACCAAGTTGGATATAAGATGCTAGATACCTTTCGTTTCTCTACCGATAGTTTGAAACCGTCGTGAAGAATTTGGTTGAACTGAGCAACAGCATAATCCAGGCACGATTTGGTAGATGTCACGCTAAGTGATGATGCAAAGCTCCAGCTTACACCCCTTAAATAATTTTTCAGGTATACATAATTAGTCTTTTTGAAATAAAAGACAGTTTGTTGCACCATCAAGTTTCCAGGAGGTGGTAGATGCTTATTACAATTTTTAACCCATAAATTCAATTCCAAGGCTGGATGATGAAAATCTTCAGGTAACAGGAGAGGGGTCGAACGATGTACTTCAACAATGTCCTTATCGTCAGTAAATATTAAGTCCAGCATACGGTTATTTGGGTTTCGAATATTATTTATCTGATATAAACCAGTAGAGGATAAGTTGTTCAAGAAATCAAAATTCGCGAAACCATATGTTGACGGTAATAAGACAGCCGGGTCATCAGTACTTTCCCAAAAGACACGAGGTATATTAAAGTCTCCCAATACAAGTAAACGATCATCAGGTAACATTCTGTTTACTAGTGAAGATATGCAATACGAGTGCAAGTTATAAGTCGTTTCACTAGAATTCGGTGGGATATAGGAGCAGGTGATGTAGAAGGATAATAACTCAGATTTAACATACACACAACAGAACTCGATCTCCGAGTCTATATCAAAGTGCACTTCCTCTGAGAAATACGACGATTTAACAGCAATTAAAACACCACCACCTCTTGACAATTGTGTTGAACAAGAATTTCTGTCCTTCCGAAATACAACAAATTGGTTAGAGAATATTTCCAGATTTTGTACATCAGCTTTAAGCCATGTTTCAGTAAATGCAACAATTTCATAATCCAGACCAAAACTCATAGTATGAATATCTTTTAATTTAGTATTAATGCCACGTACGTTTTGATAAAAAATATTCAAATTATTGGTTAGAAACGAGTGACTTAGTTTTTTGATGAAATGTTTTTATGTAGGTTACCATTATATCGTGGCAATGAGGTATTTCTTCTAGGTTCGAATAAATGAACAACGGCATTATCTGGCCAGAAGTTAGATTTAAGTACTTGACTTGTTAAGTGATCCGGTAAGTAAATTCTAAATGAAGATATAGTTCTCGGGTTATTAAATTTGTATTTAACAACAGATATACTCGTATCATTGAAGCCTAGCTTTGAAGTGATGTCGTTACGAATATCTTCAATTGTAGTATCAGCAGCAAATCGGGAGGCAAAGATAGATTTTCTCGGCTGAATCACCACAAGCTTCTTAACCGGTTCAATACCCTGAGCAGAGGTCCCAGCCTGAACGTTTAGTAGGCCATTATCTATTGGCCCCGATGGAGAACTACTAGATCCGCCAACAGAATTGAGTAGCATCGTAGTTATAGCTGTTTAAAGTTTTGCTAACTTTCAGATCGAATTGCGAGAGAACCAGACATCGTACAACAATAATGTTTAGTGTTTTGGAAAGCTGGTCGCGTGTAGAATTACTGTGCGAAGTTTCATGCTTCTAGCATTAGTTTTACGGATTTTCAATATGCAAAGTTTGATGGGTCTACGGCCTCTCCTTTAGGAGTTATAGCTGTTTAAAGTTTTGCTATCTTTCAGATCGAATTGCGAGAGAACCAGACATCGCACAACAATAATGTTTAGTGTTTTGGAAAGCTGGTCGCGTGTAGAATTACTGTGCGAAGTTTCATGCTTCTAGCATTATTTTTACGGATTTTCAATATGCAAAGTTTGATGGGTCTACGGCCTCTCCTTTCGGAGTTATAGCTGTTTAAAGTTTTGCTATCTTTCAGATCGAATTGCGAGAGAACCAGACATCGTACAACAATAATGTTTAGTGTTTTGGAAAGCTGGTCGCGTGTAGAATTACTGTGCGAAGTTTCATGCTTCTAGCATTATTTTTACGGATTTTCAATATGCAAAGTTTGATGGGTCTACGGCCTCTCCTTTAGGAGTTATAGCTGTTTAAAGTTTTGCTATCTTTTAGATCGAATTGCGAGAGAACCAGACATCGCACAACAATAATGTTTAGTGTTTTGGAAAGCTGGTCGCGTGTAGAATTACTGTGCGAAGTTTCATGCTTCTAGCATTAGTTTTACGGATTTTCAATATGCAAAGTTTGATGGGTCTACGGCCTCTCCTTTAGGAGTTATAGCTGTTTAAAGTTTTGCTATCTTTCAGATCGAATTGCGAGAGAACCAGACATCGCACAACAATAATGTTTAGTGTTTTGGAAAGCTGGTCGCGTGTAGAATTACTGTGCGAAGTTTCATGCTTCTAGCATTATTTTTACGGATTTTCAATATGCAAAGTTTGATGGGTCTACGGCCTCTCCTTTCGGAGTTATAGCTGTTTAAAGTTTTGCTATCTTTCAGATCGAATTGTGAGAGAACCAGACATCGCACAACAATAATGTTTAGTGTTTTGGAAAGCTGGTCGCGTGTAGAATTACTGTGCGAAGTTTCATGCTTCTAGCATTAGTTTTACGGATTTTCAATATGCAAAGTTTGATGGGTCTACGGCCTCTCCTTTCGGAGTTATAGCTGTTTAAAGTTTTGCTATCTTTCAGATCGAATTGCGAGAGAACCAGACATCGTACAACAATAATGTTTAGTGTTTTGGAAAGCTGGTCGCGTGTAGAATTACTGTGCGAAGTTTCATGCTTCTAGCATTATTTTTACGGATTTTCAATATGCAAAGTTTGATGGGTCTACGGCCTCTCCTTTCGGAGTTATAGCTGTTTAAAGTTTTGCTATCTTTCAGATCGAATTGCGAGAGAACCAGACATCGTACAACAATAATGTTTAGTGTTTTGGAAAGCTGGTCGCGTGTAGAATTACTGTGCGAAGTTTCATGCTTCTAGCATTATTTTTACGGATTTTCAATATGCAAAGTTTGATGGGTCTACGGCCTCTCCTTTAGGAGTTATAGCTGTTTAAAGTTTTGCTATCTTTTAGATCGAATTGCGAGAGAACCAGACATCGCACAACAATAATGTTTAGTGTTTTGGAAAGCTGGTCGCGTGTAGAATTACTGTGCGAAGTTTCATGCTTCTAGCATTAGTTTTACGGATTTTCAATATGCAAAGTTTGATGGGTCTACGGCCTCTCCTTTAGGAGTTATAGCTGTTTAAAGTTTTGCTATCTTTCAGATCGAATTGCGAGAGAACCAGACATCGCACAACAATAATGTTTAGTGTTTTGGAAAGCTGGTCGCGTGTAGAATTACTGTGCGAAGTTTCATGCTTCTAGCATTATTTTTACGGATTTTCAATATGCAAAGTTTGATGGGTCTACGGCCTCTCCTTTCGGAGTTATAGCTGTTTAAAGTTTTGCTATCTTTCAGATCGAATTGTGAGAGAACCAGACATCGCACAACAATAATGTTTAGTGTTTTGGAAAGCTGGTCGCGTGTAGAATTACTGTGCGAAGTTTCATGCTTCTAGCATTAGTTTTACGGATTTTCAATATGCAAAGTTTGATGGGTCTACGGCCTCTCCTTTCGGAGTTATAGCTGTTTAAAGTTTTGCTATCTTTCAGATCGAATTGCGAGAGAACCAGACATCGTACAACAATAATGTTTAGTGTTTTGGAAAGCTGGTCGCGTGTAGAATTACTGTGCGAAGTTTCATGCTTCTAGCATTATTTTTACGGATTTTCAATATGCAAAGTTTGATGGGTCTACGGCCTCTCCTTTCGGAGTTATAGCTGTTTAAAGTTTTGCTATCTTTCAGATCGAATTGCGAGAGAACCAGACATCGTACAACAATAATGTTTAGTGTTTTGGAAAGCTGGTCGCGTGTAGAATTACTGTGCGAAGTTTCATGCTTCTAGCATTATTTTTACGGATTTTCAATATGCAAAGTTTGATGGGTCTACGGCCTCTCCTTTCGGAGTTATAGCTGTTTAAAGTTTTGCTATCTTTCAGATCGAATTGCGAGAAAACCAGACATCGTACAACAATAATGTTTAGTGTTTTGGAAAGCTGGTCGCGTGTAGAATTACTGTGCGAAGTTTCATGCTTCTAGCATTATTTTTACGGATTTTCAATATGCAAAGTTTGATGGGTCTACGGCCTCTCCTTTAGGAGTTATAGCTGTTTAAAGTTTTGCTATCTTTCAGATCGAATTGTGAGAGAACCAGACATCGCACAACAATAATGTTTAGTGTTTTGGAAAGCTGGTCGCGTGTAGAATTACTGTGCGAAGTTTCATGCTTCTAGCATTATTTTTACGGATTTTCAATATGCAAAGTTTGATGGGTCTACGGCCTCTCCTTTCGGAGTTATAGCTGTTTAAAGTTTTGCTATCTTTCAGATCGAATTGCGAGAGAACCAGACATCGTACAACAATAATGTTTAGTGTTTTGGAAAGCTGGTCGCGTGTAGAATTACTGTGCGAAGTTTCATGCTTCTAGCATTATTTTTACGGATTTTCAATATGCAAAGTTTGATGGGTCTACGGCCTCTCCTTTAGGAGTTATAGCTGTTTAAAGTTTTGCTATCTTTCAGATCGAATTGCGAGAGAACCAGACATCGCACAACAATAATGTTTAGTGTTTTGGAAAGCTGGTCGCGTGTAGAATTACTGTGCGAAGTTTCATGCTTCTAGCATTATTTTTACGGATTTTCAATATGCAAAGTTTGATGGGTCTACGGCCTCTCCTTTCGGAGTTATAGCTGTTTAAAGTTTTGCTATCTTTCAGATCGAATTGCGAGAGAACCAGACATCGTACAACAATAATGTTTAGTGTTTTGGAAAGCTGGTCGCGTGTAGAATTACTGTGCGAAGTTTCATGCTTCTAGCATTAGTTTTACGGATTTTCAATATGCAAAGTTTGATGGGTCCTCCTCTCCTTTAGGAGTTATAGCTGTTTAAAGTTTTGCTATCTTTCAGATCGAATTGCGAGAGAACCAGACATCGTACAACAATAATGTTTAGTGTTTTGGAAAGCTGGTCGCGTGTAGAATTACTGTGCGAAGTTTCATGCTTCTAGCATTAGTTTTACGGATTTTCAATATGCAAAGTTTGATGGGTCTACGGCCTCTCCTTTAGGAGTTATAGCTGTTTAAAGTTTTGCTATCTTTCAGATCGAATTGCGAGAGAACCAGACATCGCACAACAATAATGTTTAGTGTTTTGGAAAGCTGGTCGCGTGTAGAATTACTGTGCGAAGTTTCATGCTTCTAGCATTATTTTTACGGATTTTCAATATGCAAAGTTTGATGGGTCTACGGCCTCTCCTTTCGGAGTTATAGCTGTTTAAAGTTTTGCTATCTTTCAGATCGAATTGCGAGAGAACCAGACATCGTACAACAATAATGTTTAGTGTTTTGGAAAGCTGGTCGCGTGTAGAATTACTGTGCGAAGTTTCATGCTTCTAGCATTATTTTTACGGATTTTCAATATGCAAAGTTTGATGGGTCTACGGCCTCTCCTTTAGGAGTTATAGCTGTTTAAAGTTTTGCTATCTTTTAGATCGAATTGCGAGAGAACCAGACATCGCACAACAATAATGTTTAGTGTTTTGGAAAGCTGGTCGCGTGTAGAATTACTGTGCGAAGTTTCATGCTTCTAGCATTATTTTTACGGATTTTCAATATGCAAAGTTTGATGGGTCTACGGCCTCTCCTTTCGGAGTTATAGCTGTTTAAAGTTTTGCTATCTTTCAGATCGAATTGCGAGAGAACCAGACATCGTACAACAATAATGTTTAGTGTTTTGGAAAGCTGGTCGCGTGTAGAATTACTGTGCGAAGTTTCATGCTTCTAGCATTATTTTTACGGATTTTCAATATGCAAAGTTTGATGGGTCTACGGCCTCTCCTTTAGGAGTTATAGCTGTTTAAAGTTTTGCTATCTTTCAGATCGAATTGTGAGAGAACCAGACATCGCACAACAATAATGTTTAGTGTTTTGGAAAGCTGGTCGCGTGTAGAATTACTGTGCGAAGTTTCATGCTTCTAGCATTATTTTTACGGATTTTCAATATGCAAAGTTTGATGGGTCTACGGCCTCTCCTTTAGGAGTTATAGCTGTTTAAAGTTTTGCTATCTTTCAGATCGAATTGTGAGAGAACCAGACATCGCACAACAATAATGTTTAGTGTTTTGGAAAGCTGGTCGCGTGTAGAATTACTGTGCGAAGTTTCATGCTTCTAGCATTAGTTTTACGGATTTTCAATATGCAAAGTTTGATGGGTCTACGGCCTCTCCTTTCGGAGTTATAGCTGTTTAAAGTTTTGCTATCTTTCAGATCGAATTGCGAGAGAACCAGACATCGTACAACAATAATGTTTAGTGTTTTGGAAAGCTGGTCGCGTGTAGAATTACTGTGCGAAGTTTCATGCTTCTAGCATTATTTTTACGGATTTTCAATATGCAAAGTTTGATGGGTCTACGGCCTCTCCTTTCGGAGTTATAGCTGTTTAAAGTTTTGCTATCTTTCAGATCGAATTGCGAGAGAACCAGACATCGCACAACAATAATGTTTAGTGTTTTGGAAAGCTGGTCGCGTGTAGAATTACTGTGCGAAGTTTCATGCTTCTAGCATTATTTTTACGGATTTTCAATATGCAAAGTTTGATGGGTCTACGGCCTCTCCTTTCGGAGTTATAGCTGTTTAAAGTTTTGCTATCTTTCAGATCGAATTGCGAGAGAACCAGACATCGTACAACAATAATGTTTAGTGTTTTGGAAAGCTGGTCGCGTGTAGAATTACTGTGCGAAGTTTCATGCTTCTAGCATTATTTTTACGGATTTTCAATATGCAAAGTTTGATGGGTCTACGGCCTCTCCTTTAGGAGTTATAGCTGTTTAAAGTTTTGCTATCTTTCAGATCGAATTGTGAGAGAACCAGACATCGCACAACAATAATGTTTAGTGTTTTGGAAAGCTGGTCGCGTGTAGAATTACTGTGCGAAGTTTCATGCTTCTAGCATTATTTTTACGGATTTTCAATATGCAAAGTTTGATGGGTCTACGGCCTCTCCTTTCGGAGTTATAGCTGTTTAAAGTTTTGCTATCTTTCAGATCGAATTGCGAGAGAACCAGACATCGTACAACAATAATGTTTAGTGTTTTGGAAAGCTGGTCGCGTGTAGAATTACTGTGCGAAGTTTCATGCTTCTAGCATTATTTTTACGGATTTTCAATATGCAAAGTTTGATGGGTCTACGGCCTCTCCTTTAGGAGTTATAGCTGTTTAAAGTTTTGCTATCTTTCAGATCGAATTGCGAGAGAACCAGACATCGCACAACAATAATGTTTAGTGTTTTGGAAAGCTGGTCGCGTGTAGAATTACTGTGCGAAGTTTCATGCTTCTAGCATTATTTTTACGGATTTTCAATATGCAAAGTTTGATGGGTCTACGGCCTCTCCTTTCGGAGTTATAGCTGTTTAAAGTTTTGCTATCTTTCAGATCGAATTGCGAGAGAACCAGACATCGTACAACAATAATGTTTAGTGTTTTGGAAAGCTGGTCGCGTGTAGAATTACTGTGCGAAGTTTCATGCTTCTAGCATTAGTTTTACGGATTTTCAATATGCAAAGTTTGATGGGTCCTCCTCTCCTTTAGGAGTTATAGCTGTTTAAAGTTTTGCTATCTTTCAGATCGAATTGCGAGAGAACCAGACATCGTACAACAATAATGTTTAGTGTTTTGGAAAGCTGGTCGCGTGTAGAATTACTGTGCGAAGTTTCATGCTTCTAGCATTAGTTTTACGGATTTTCAATATGCAAAGTTTGATGGGTCTACGGCCTCTCCTTTAGGAGTTATAGCTGTTTAAAGTTTTGCTATCTTTCAGATCGAATTGCGAGAGAACCAGACATCGCACAACAATAATGTTTAGTGTTTTGGAAAGCTGGTCGCGTGTAGAATTACTGTGCGAAGTTTCATGCTTCTAGCATTATTTTTACGGATTTTCAATATGCAAAGTTTGATGGGTCTACGGCCTCTCCTTTCGGAGTTATAGCTGTTTAAAGTTTTGCTATCTTTCAGATCGAATTGCGAGAGAACCAGACATCGTACAACAATAATGTTTAGTGTTTTGGAAAGCTGGTCGCGTGTAGAATTACTGTGCGAAGTTTCATGCTTCTAGCATTATTTTTACGGATTTTCAATATGCAAAGTTTGATGGGTCTACGGCCTCTCCTTTAGGAGTTATAGCTGTTTAAAGTTTTGCTATCTTTTAGATCGAATTGCGAGAGAACCAGACATCGCACAACAATAATGTTTAGTGTTTTGGAAAGCTGGTCGCGTGTAGAATTACTGTGCGAAGTTTCATGCTTCTAGCATTATTTTTACGGATTTTCAATATGCAAAGTTTGATGGGTCTACGGCCTCTCCTTTCGGAGTTATAGCTGTTTAAAGTTTTGCTATCTTTCAGATCGAATTGCGAGAGAACCAGACATCGTACAACAATAATGTTTAGTGTTTTGGAAAGCTGGTCGCGTGTAGAATTACTGTGCGAAGTTTCATGCTTCTAGCATTATTTTTACGGATTTTCAATATGCAAAGTTTGATGGGTCTACGGCCTCTCCTTTAGGAGTTATAGCTGTTTAAAGTTTTGCTATCTTTCAGATCGAATTGTGAGAGAACCAGACATCGCACAACAATAATGTTTAGTGTTTTGGAAAGCTGGTCGCGTGTAGAATTACTGTGCGAAGTTTCATGCTTCTAGCATTATTTTTACGGATTTTCAATATGCAAAGTTTGATGGGTCTACGGCCTCTCCTTTAGGAGTTATAGCTGTTTAAAGTTTTGCTATCTTTCAGATCGAATTGTGAGAGAACCAGACATCGCACAACAATAATGTTTAGTGTTTTGGAAAGCTGGTCGCGTGTAGAATTACTGTGCGAAGTTTCATGCTTCTAGCATTAGTTTTACGGATTTTCAATATGCAAAGTTTGATGGGTCTACGGCCTCTCCTTTCGGAGTTATAGCTGTTTAAAGTTTTGCTATCTTTCAGATCGAATTGCGAGAGAACCAGACATCGTACAACAATAATGTTTAGTGTTTTGGAAAGCTGGTCGCGTGTAGAATTACTGTGCGAAGTTTCATGCTTCTAGCATTATTTTTACGGATTTTCAATATGCAAAGTTTGATGGGTCTACGGCCTCTCCTTTCGGAGTTATAGCTGTTTAAAGTTTTGCTATCTTTCAGATCGAATTGCGAGAGAACCAGACATCGTACAACAATAATGTTTAGTGTTTTGGAAAGCTGGTCGCGTGTAGAATTACTGTGCGAAGTTTCATGCTTCTAGCATTATTTTTACGGATTTTCAATATGCAAAGTTTGATGGGTCTACGGCCTCTCCTTTAGGAGTTATAGCTGTTTAAAGTTTTGCTATCTTTCAGATCGAATTGCGAGAGAACCAGACATCGCACAACAATAATGTTTAGTGTTTTGGAAAGCTGGTCGCGTGTAGAATTACTGTGCGAAGTTTCATGCTTCTAGCATTATTTTTACGGATTTTCAATATGCAAAGTTTGATGGGTCTACGGCCTCTCCTTTCGGAGTTATAGCTGTTTAAAGTTTTGCTATCTTTCAGATCGAATTGCGAGAGAACCAGACATCGTACAACAATAATGTTTAGTGTTTTGGAAAGCTGGTCGCGTGTAGAATTACTGTGCGAAGTTTCATGCTTCTAGCATTATTTTTACGGATTTTCAATATGCAAAGTTTGATGGGTCTACGGCCTCTCCTTTAGGAGTTATAGCTGTTTAAAGTTTTGCTATCTTTCAGATCGAATTGTGAGAGAACCAGACATCGCACAACAATAATGTTTAGTGTTTTGGAAAGCTGGTCGCGTGTAGAATTACTGTGCGAAGTTTCATGCTTCTAGCATTATTTTTACGGATTTTCAATATGCAAAGTTTGATGGGTCTACGGCCTCTCCTTTAGGAGTTATAGCTGTTTAAAGTTTTGCTATCTTTCAGATCGAATTGTGAGAGAACCAGACATCGCACAACAATAATGTTTAGTGTTTTGGAAAGCTGGTCGCGTGTAGAATTACTGTGCGAAGTTTCATGCTTCTAGCATTAGTTTTACGGATTTTCAATATGCAAAGTTTGATGGGTCTACGGCCTCTCCTTTCGGAGTTATAGCTGTTTAAAGTTTTGCTATCTTTCAGATCGAATTGCGAGAGAACCAGACATCGTACAACAATAATGTTTAGTGTTTTGGAAAGCTGGTCGCGTGTAGAATTACTGTGCGAAGTTTCATGCTTCTAGCATTATTTTTACGGATTTTCAATATGCAAAGTTTGATGGGTCTACGGCCTCTCCTTTCGGAGTTATAGCTGTTTAAAGTTTTGCTATCTTTCAGATCGAATTGCGAGAGAACCAGACATCGTACAACAATAATGTTTAGTGTTTTGGAAAGCTGGTCGCGTGTAGAATTACTGTGCGAAGTTTCATGCTTCTAGCATTATTTTTACGGATTTTCAATATGCAAAGTTTGATGGGTCTACGGCCTCTCCTTTCGGAGTTATAGCTGTTTAAAGTTTTGCTATCTTTCAGATCGAATTGCGAGAGAACCAGACATCGTACAACAATAATGTTTAGTGTTTTGGAAAGCTGGTCGCGTGTAGAATTACTGTGCGAAGTTTCATGCTTCTAGCATTATTTTTACGGATTTTCAATATGCAAAGTTTGATGGGTCTACGGCCTCTCCTTTAGGAGTTATAGCTGTTTAAAGTTTTGCTATCTTTCAGATCGAATTGCGAGAGAACCAGACATCGCACAACAATAATGTTTAGTGTTTTGGAAAGCTGGTCGCGTGTAGAATTACTGTGCGAAGTTTCATGCTTCTAGCATTATTTTTACGGATTTTCAATATGCAAAGTTTGATGGGTCTACGGCCTCTCCTTTCGGAGTTATAGCTGTTTAAAGTTTTGCTATCTTTCAGATCGAATTGCGAGAGAACCAGACATCGTACAACAATAATGTTTAGTGTTTTGGAAAGCTGGTCGCGTGTAGAATTACTGTGCGAAGTTTCATGCTTCTAGCATTATTTTTACGGATTTTCAATATGCAAAGTTTGATGGGTCTACGGCCTCTCCTTTAGGAGTTATAGCTGTTTAAAGTTTTGCTATCTTTCAGATCGAATTGTGAGAGAACCAGACATCGCACAACAATAATGTTTAGTGTTTTGGAAAGCTGGTCGCGTGTAGAATTACTGTGCGAAGTTTCATGCTTCTAGCATTATTTTTACGGATTTTCAATATGCAAAGTTTGATGGGTCTACGGCCTCTCCTTTAGGAGTTATAGCTGTTTAAAGTTTTGCTATCTTTCAGATCGAATTGTGAGAGAACCAGACATCGCACAACAATAATGTTTAGTGTTTTGGAAAGCTGGTCGCGTGTAGAATTACTGTGCGAAGTTTCATGCTTCTAGCATTAGTTTTACGGATTTTCAATATGCAAAGTTTGATGGGTCTACGGCCTCTCCTTTCGGAGTTATAGCTGTTTAAAGTTTTGCTATCTTTCAGATCGAATTGCGAGAGAACCAGACATCGTACAACAATAATGTTTAGTGTTTTGGAAAGCTGGTCGCGTGTAGAATTACTGTGCGAAGTTTCATGCTTCTAGCATTATTTTTACGGATTTTCAATATGCAAAGTTTGATGGGTCTACGGCCTCTCCTTTCGGAGTTATAGCTGTTTAAAGTTTTGCTATCTTTCAGATCGAATTGCGAGAGAACCAGACATCGTACAACAATAATGTTTAGTGTTTTGGAAAGCTGGTCGCGTGTAGAATTACTGTGCGAAGTTTCATGCTTCTAGCATTATTTTTACGGATTTTCAATATGCAAAGTTTGATGGGTCTACGGCCTCTCCTTTAGGAGTTATAGCTGTTTAAAGTTTTGCTATCTTTCAGATCGAATTGCGAGAGAACCAGACATCGCACAACAATAATGTTTAGTGTTTTGGAAAGCTGGTCGCGTGTAGAATTACTGTGCGAAGTTTCATGCTTCTAGCATTATTTTTACGGATTTTCAATATGCAAAGTTTGATGGGTCTACGGCCTCTCCTTTCGGAGTTATAGCTGTTTAAAGTTTTGCTATCTTTCAGATCGAATTGCGAGAGAACCAGACATCGTACAACAATAATGTTTAGTGTTTTGGAAAGCTGGTCGCGTGTAGAATTACTGTGCGAAGTTTCATGCTTCTAGCATTATTTTTACGGATTTTCAATATGCAAAGTTTGATGGGTCTACGGCCTCTCCTTTAGGAGTTATAGCTGTTTAAAGTTTTGCTATCTTTCAGATCGAATTGTGAGAGAACCAGACATCGCACAACAATAATGTTTAGTGTTTTGGAAAGCTGGTCGCGTGTAGAATTACTGTGCGAAGTTTCATGCTTCTAGCATTATTTTTACGGATTTTCAATATGCAAAGTTTGATGGGTCTACGGCCTCTCCTTTAGGAGTTATAGCTGTTTAAAGTTTTGCTATCTTTCAGATCGAATTGTGAGAGAACCAGACATCGCACAACAATAATGTTTAGTGTTTTGGAAAGCTGGTCGCGTGTAGAATTACTGTGCGAAGTTTCATGCTTCTAGCATTATTTTTACGGATTTTCAATATGCAAAGTTTGATGGGTCTACGGCCTCTCCTTTAGGAGTTATAGCTGTTTAAAGTTTTGCTATCTTTCAGATCGAATTGCGAGAGAACCAGACATCGCACAACAATAATGTTTAGTGTTTTGGAAAGCTGGTCGCGTGTAGAATTACTGTGCGAAGTTTCATGCTTCTAGCATTATTTTTACGGATTTTCAATATGCAAAGTTTGATGGGTCTACGGCCTCTCCTTTAGGAGTTATAGCTGTTTAAAGTTTTGCTATCTTTCAGATCGAATTGCGAGAAAACCAGACATCGCACAACAATAATGATTAGTGTTTTGGAAAGCTGGTCGCGTGTAGAATTACTGTGCGAAGTTTCATGCTTCTAGCATTATTTTTACGGATTTTCAATATGCAAAGTTTGATGGGTCTACGGCCTCTCCTTTCGGAGTTATAGCTGTTTAAAGTTTTGCTATCTTTCAGATCGAATTGCGAGAGAACCAGACATCGTACAACAATAATGTTTAGTGTTTTGGAAAGCTGGTCGCGTGTAGAATTACTGTGCGAAGTTTCATGCTTCTAGCATTATTTTTACGGATTTTCAATATGCAAAGTTTGATGGGTCTACGGCCTCTCCTTTAGGAGTTATAGCTGTTTAAAGTTTTGCTAACTTTCAGATCGAATTGCGAGAGAACCAGACATCGTACAACAATAATGTTTAGTGTTTTGGAAAGCTGGTCGCGTGTAGAATTACTGTGCGAAGTTTCATGCTTCTAGCATTAGTTTTACGGATTTTCAATATGCAAAGTTTGATGGGTCTACGGCCTCTCCTTTAGGAGTTATAGCTGTTTAAAGTTTTGCTATCTTTCAGATCGAATTGCGAGAGAACCAGACATCGCACAACAATAATGTTTAGTGTTTTGGAAAGCTGGTCGCGTGTAGAATTACTGTGCGAAGTTTCATGCTTCTAGCATTATTTTTACGGATTTTCAATATGCAAAGTTTGATGGGTCTACGGCCTCTCCTTTCGGAGTTATAGCTGTTTAAAGTTTTGCTATCTTTCAGATCGAATTGCGAGAGAACCAGACATCGTACAACAATAATGTTTAGTGTTTTGGAAAGCTGGTCGCGTGTAGAATTACTGTGCGAAGTTTCATGCTTCTAGCATTATTTTTACGGATTTTCAATATGCAAAGTTTGATGGGTCTACGGCCTCTCCTTTCGGAGTTATAGCTGTTTAAAGTTTTGCTATCTTTCAGATCGAATTGCGAGAGAACCAGACATCGTACAACAATAATGTTTAGTGTTTTGGAAAGCTGGTCGCGTGTAGAATTACTGTGCGAAGTTTCATGCTTCTAGCATTATTTTTACGGATTTTCAATATGCAAAGTTTGATGGGTCTACGGCCTCTCCTTTAGGAGTTATAGCTGTTTAAAGTTTTGCTATCTTTCAGATCGAATTGCGAGAGAACCAGACATCGCACAACAATAATGTTTAGTGTTTTGGAAAGCTGGTCGCGTGTAGAATTACTGTGCGAAGTTTCATGCTTCTAGCATTATTTTTACGGATTTTCAATATGCAAAGTTTGATGGGTCTACGGCCTCTCCTTTCGGAGTTATAGCTGTTTAAAGTTTTGCTATCTTTCAGATCGAATTGCGAGAGAACCAGACATCGTACAACAATAATGTTTAGTGTTTTGGAAAGCTGGTCGCGTGTAGAATTACTGTGCGAAGTTTCATGCTTCTAGCATTATTTTTACGGATTTTCAATATGCAAAGTTTGATGGGTCTACGGCCTCTCCTTTAGGAGTTATAGCTGTTTAAAGTTTTGCTATCTTTCAGATCGAATTGTGAGAGAACCAGACATCGCACAACAATAATGTTTAGTGTTTTGGAAAGCTGGTCGCGTGTAGAATTACTGTGCGAAGTTTCATGCTTCTAGCATTATTTTTACGGATTTTCAATATGCAAAGTTTGATGGGTCTACGGCCTCTCCTTTAGGAGTTATAGCTGTTTAAAGTTTTGCTATCTTTCAGATCGAATTGCGAGAGAACCAGACATCGTACAACAATAATGTTTAGTGTTTTGGAAAGCTGGTCGCGTGTAGAATTACTGTGCGAAGTTTCATGCTTCTAGCATTATTTTTACGGATTTTCAATATGCAAAGTTTGATGGGTCTACGGCCTCTCCTTTAGGAGTTATAGCTGTTTAAAGTTTTGCTATCTTTCAGATCGAATTGTGAGAGAACCAGACATCGCACAACAATAATGTTTAGTGTTTTGGAAAGCTGGTCGCGTGTAGAATTACTGCGCGAAGTTTCATGCTTCTAGCATTATTTTTACGGATTTTCAATATGCAAAGTTTGATGGGTCTACGGCCTCTCCTTTAGGAGTTATAGCTGTTTAAAGTTTTGCTATCTTTCAGATCGAATTGCGAGAGAACCAGACATCGTACAACAATAATGTTTAGTGTTTTGGAAAGCTGGTCGCGTGTAGAATTACTGTGCGAAGTTTCATGCTTCTAGCATTATTTTTACGGATTTTCAATATGCAAAGTTTGATGGGTCTACGGCCTCTCCTTTCGGAGTTATAGCTGTTTAAAGTTTTGCTATCTTTCAGATCGAATTGCGAGAGAACCAGACATCGCACAACAATAATGTTTAGTGTTTTGGAAAGCTGGTCGCGTGTAGAATTACTGTGCGAAGTTTCATGCTTCTAGCATTAGTTTTACGGATTTTCAATATGCAAAGTTTGATGGGTCTACGGCCTCTCCTTTAGGAGTTATAGCTGTTTAAAGTTTTGCTATCTTTCAGATCGAATTGCGAGAGAACCAGACATCGTACAACAATAATGTTTAGTGTTTTGGAAAGCTGGTCGCGTGTAGAATTACTGTGCTAAGTTTCATGCTTCTAGCATTATTTTTACGGATTTTCAATATGCAAAGTTTGATGGGTCTACGGCCTCTCCTTTCGGAGTTATAGCTGTTTAAAGTTTTGCTATCTTTCAGATCGAATTGCGAGAGAACCAGACATCGTACAACAATAATGCTTAGTGTTTTGGAAAGCTGGTCGCGTGTAGAATTACTGTTTCATGCTAGCATTATTTTTACGGATTTTCAATATGCAAAGTTTGATGGGTCTACGGCCTCTCCTTTAGGAGTTATAGCTGTTTAAAGTTTTGCTATCTTTCAGATCGAATTGTGAACCAGACATCGCACAACAATAATGTTTAGTGTTTTGGAAAGCTGGTCGCGTGTAGAATTACTGTGCGAAGTTTCATGCTTCTAGCATTAGTTTTACGGATTTTCAATATGCAAAGTTTGATGGGTCTACGGCCTCTCCTTTCGGAGTTATAGCTGTTTAAAGTTTTGCTATCTTTCAGATCGAATTGCGAGAGAACCAGACATCGTACAACAATAATGTTTAGTGTTTTGGAAAGCTGGTCGCGTGTAGAATTACTGTGCGAAGTTTCATGCTTCTAGCATTATTTTTACGGATTTTCAATATGCAAAGTTTGATGGGTCTACGGCCTCTCCTTTAGGAGTTATAGCTGTTTAACGTTTTGCTATCTTTCAGATCGAATTGCGAGAGAACCAGACATCGTACAACAATAATGTTTAGTGTTTTGGAAAGCTGGTCGCGTGTAGAATTACTGTGCGAAGTTTCATGCTTCTAGCATTATTTTTACGGATTTTCAATATGCAAAGTTTGCTGGGTCTACGGCCTCTCCTTTAGGAGTTATAGCTGTTTAAAGTTTTGCTATCTTTCAGATCGAATTGCGAGAGAACCAGACATTGCACAACAATAATGATTAGTGTTTTGGAAAGCTGGTCGCGTGTAGAATTACTGTGCGAAGTTTCATGCTTCTAGCATTATTTTTACGGATTTACAATATGCAAAGTTTGATGGGTCTACGGCCTCTCCTTTCGGAGTTATAGCTGTTTAAAGTTTTGCTATCTTTCAGATCGAATTGCGAGAGAACCAGACATCGCACAACAATAATGTTTAGTGTTTTGGAAAGCTGGTCGCGTGTAGAATTACTGTGCGAAGTTTCATGCTTCTAGCATTAGTTTTACGGATTTTCAATATGCAAAGTTTGATGGGTCTACGGCCTCTCCTTTCGGAGTTATAGCTGTTTAAAGTTTTGCTATCTTTCAGATCGAATTGCGAGAGAACCAGACATCGCACAACAATAATGTTTAGTGTTTTGGAAAGCTGGTCGCGTGTAGAATTACTGTGCGAAGTTTCATGCTTCTAGCATTAGTTTTACGGATTTTCAATATGCAAAGTTTGATGGGTCTACGGCCTCTCCTTTAGGAGTTATAGCTGTTTAAAGTTTTGCTATCTTTCAGATCGAATTGTGAGAGAACCAGACATCGCACAACAATAATGTTTAGTGTTTTGGAAAGCTGGTCGCGTGTAGAATTACTGTGCGAAGTTTCATGCTTCTAGCATTATTTTTACGGATTTTCAATATGCAAAGTTTGATGGGTCTACGGCCTCTCCTTTAGGAGTTATAGCTGTTTAAAGTTTTGCTATCTTTCAGATCGAATTGCGAGAGAACCAGACATCGTACAACAATAATGTTTAGTGTTTTGGAAAGCTGGTCGCGTGTAGAATTACTGTGCGAAGTTTCATGCTTCTAGCATTATTTTTACGGATTTTCAATATGCAAAGTTTGATGGGTCTACGGCCTCTCCTTTCGGAGTTATAGCTGTTTAAAGTTTTGCTATCTTTCAGATCGAATTGCGAGAGAACCAGACATCGTACAACAATAATGTTTAGTGTTTTGGAAAGCTGGTCGCGTGTAGAATTACTGTGCGAAGTTTCATGCTTCTAGCATTATTTTTACGGATTTTCAATATGCAAAGTTTGATGGGTCTACGGCCTCTCCTTTAGGAGTTATAGCTGTTTAAAGTTTTGCTATCTTTCAGATCGAATTGCGAGAGAACCAGACATCGCACAACAATAATGTTTAGTGTTTTGGAAAGCTGGTCGCGTGTAGAATTACTGTGCGAAGTTTCATGCTTCTAGCATTATTTTTACGGATTTTCAATATGCAAAGTTTGATGGGTCTACGGCCTCTCCTTTCGGAGTTATAGCTGTTTAAAGTTTTGCTATCTTTCAGATCGAATTGCGAGAGAACCAGACATCGTACAACAATAATGTTTAGTGTTTTGGAAAGCTGGTCGCGTGTAGAATTACTGTGCGAAGTTTCATGCTTCTAGCATTATTTTTACGGATTTTCAATATGCAAAGTTTGATGGGTCTACGGCCTCTCCTTTAGGAGTTATAGCTGTTTAAAGTTTTGCTATCTTTCAGATCGAATTGTGAGAGAACCAGACATCGCACAACAATAATGTTTAGTGTTTTGGAAAGCTGGTCGCGTGTAGAATTACTGTGCGAAGTTTCATGCTTCTAGCATTATTTTTACGGATTTTCAATATGCAAAGTTTGATGGGTCTACGGCCTCTCCTTTAGGAGTTATAGCTGTTTAAAGTTTTGCTATCTTTCAGATCGAATTGCGAGAGAACCAGACATCGTACAACAATAATGTTTAGTGTTTTGGAAAGCTGGTCGCGTGTAGAATTACTGTGCGAAGTTTCATGCTTCTAGCATTATTTTTACGGATTTTCAATATGCAAAGTTTGATGGGTCTACGGCCTCTCCTTTCGGAGTTATAGCTGTTTAAAGTTTTGCTATCTTTCAGATCGAATTGCGAGAGAACCAGACATCGTACAACAATAATGCTTAGTGTTTTGGAAAGCTGGTCGCGTGTAGAATTACTGTTTCATGCTAGCATTATTTTTACGGATTTTCAATATGCAAAGTTTGATGGGTCTACGGCCTCTCCTTTAGGAGTTATAGCTGTTTAAAGTTTTGCTATCTTTCAGATCGAATTGTGAGAGAACCAGACATCGCACAACAATAATGTTTAGTGTTTTGGAAAGTTGGTCGCGTGTAGAATTACTGTGCGAAGTTTCATGCTTCTAGCATTAGTTTTACGGATTTTCAATATGCAAAGTTTGATGGGTCTACGGCCTCTCCTTTCGGAGTTATAGCTGTTTAAAGTTTTGCTATCTTTCAGATCGAATTGCGAGAGAACCAGACATCGTACAACAATAATGTTTAGTGTTTTGGAAAGCTGGTCGCGTGTAGAATTACTGTGCGAAGTTTCATGCTTCTAGCATTATTTTTACGGATTTTCAATATGCAAAGTTTGATGGGTCTACGGCCTCTCCTTTAGGAGTTATAGCTGTTTAACGTTTTGCTATCTTTCAGATCGAATTGCGAGAGAACCAGACATCGTACAACAATAATGTTTAGTGTTTTGGAAAGCTGGTCGCGTGTAGAATTACTGTGCGAAGTTTCATGCTTCTAGCATTATTTTTACGGATTTTCAATATGCAAAGTTTGCTGGGTCTACGGCCTCTCCTTTAGGAGTTATAGCTGTTTAAAGTTTTGCTATCTTTCAGATCGAATTGCGAGAGAACCAGACATCGCACAACAATAATGATTAGTGTTTTGGAAAGCTGGTCGCGTGTAGAATTACTGTGCGAAGTTTCATGCTTCTAGCATTATTTTTACGGATTTACAATATGCAAAGTTTGATGGGTCTACGGCCTCTCCTTTCGGAGTTATAGCTGTTTAAAGTTTTGCTATCTTTCAGATCGAATTGCGAGAGAACCAGACATCGCACAACAATAATGTTTAGTGTTTTGGAAAGCTGGTCGCGTGTAGAATTACTGTGCGAAGTTTCATGCTTCTAGCATTAGTTTTACGGATTTTCAATATGCAAAGTTTGATGGGTCTACGGCCTCTCCTTTAGGAGTTATAGCTGTTTAAAGTTTTGCTATCTTTCAGATCGAATTGCGAGAGAACCAGACATCGTACAACAATAATGTTTAGTGTTTTGGAAAGCTGGTCGCGTGTAGAATTACTGTGCGAAGTTTCATGCTTCTAGCATTATTTTTACGGATTTTCAATATGCAAAGTTTGATGGGTCTACGGCCTCTCCTTTCGGAGTTATAGCTGTTTAAAGTTTTGCTATCTTTCAGATCGAATTGCGAGAGAACCAGACATCGTACAACAATAATGTTTAGTGTTTTGGAAAGCTGGTCGCGTGTAGAATTACTGTGCGAAGTTTCATGCTTCTAGCATTATTTTTACGGATTTTCAATATGCAAAGTTTGATGGGTCTACGGCCTCTCCTTTAGGAGTTATAGCTGTTTAAAGTTTTGCTATCTTTCAGATCGAATTGCGAGAGAACCAGACATCGTACAACAATAATGTTTAGTGTTTTGGAAAGCTGGTCGCGTGTAGAATTACTGTGCGAAGTTTCATGCTTCTAGCATTATTTTTACGGATTTTCAATATGCAAAGTTTGATGGGTCTACGGCCTCTCCTTTAGGAGTTATAGCTGTTTAAAGTTTTGCTATCTTTCAGATCGAATTGCGAGAGAACCAGACATCGTACAACAATAATGTTTAGTGTTTTGGAAAGCTGGTCGCGTGTAGAATTACTGTGCGAAGTTTCATGCTTCTAGCATTATTTTTACGGATTTTCAATATGCAAAGTTTGATGGGTCTACGGCCTCTCCTTTCGGAGTTATAGCTGTTTAAAGTTTTGCTATCTTTCAGATCGAATTGCGAGAGAACCAGACATCGTACAACAATAATGCTTAGTGTTTTGGAAAGCTGGTCGCGTGTAGAATTACTGTTTCATGCTAGCATTATTTTTACGGATTTTCAATATGCAAAGTTTGATGGGTCTACGGCCTCTCCTTTAGGAGTTATAGCTGTTTAAAGTTTTGCTATCTTTCAGATCGAATTGTGAGAGAACCAGACATCGCACAACAATAATGTTTAGTGTTTTGGAAAGCTGGTCGCGTGTAGAATTACTGTGCGAAGTTTCATGCTTCTAGCATTATTTTTACGGATTTTCAATATGCAAAGTTTGATGGGTCTACGGCCTCTCCTTTAGGAGTTATAGCTGTTTAACGTTTTGCTATCTTTCAGATCGAATTGCGAGAGAACCAGACATCGTACAACAATAATGTTTAGTGTTTTGGAAAGCTGGTCGCGTGTAGAATTACTGTGCGAAGTTTCATGCTTCTAGCATTATTTTTACGGATTTTCAATATGCAAAGTTTGCTGGGTCTACGGCCTCTCCTTTAGGAGTTATAGCTGTTTAAAGTTTTGCTATCTTTCAGATCGAATTGCGAGAGAACCAGACATCGCACAACAATAATGATTAGTGTTTTGGAAAGCTGGTCGCGTGTAGAATTACTGTGCGAAGTTTCATGCTTCTAGCATTATTTTTACGGATTTACAATATGCAAAGTTTGATGGGTCTACGGCCTCTCCTTTCGGAGTTATAGCTGTTTAAAGTTTTGCTATCTTTCAGATCGAATTGCGAGAGAACCAGACATCGCACAACAATAATGTTTAGTGTTTTGGAAAGCTGGTCGCGTGTAGAATTACTGTGCGAAGTTTCATGCTTCTAGCATTAGTTTTACGGATTTTCAATATGCAAAGTTTGATGGGTCTACGGCCTCTCCTTTAGGAGTTATAGCTGTTTAAAGTTTTGCTATCTTTCAGATCGAATTGCGAGAGAACCAGACATCGTACAACAATAATGTTTAGTGTTTTGGAAAGCTGGTCGCGTGTAGAATTACTGTGCGAAGTTTCATGCTTCTAGCATTATTTTTACGGATTTTCAATATGCAAAGTTTGATGGGTCTACGGCCTCTCCTTTCGGAGTTATAGCTGTTTAAAGTTTTGCTATCTTTCAGATCGAATTGCGAGAGAACCAGACATCGTACAACAATAATGTTTAGTGTTTTGGAAAGCTGGTCGCGTGTAGAATTACTGTGCGAAGTTTCATGCTTCTAGCATTATTTTTACGGATTTTCAATATGCAAAGTTTGATGGGTCTACGGCCTCTCCTTTAGGAGTTATAGCTGTTTAAAGTTTTGCTATCTTTCAGATCGAATTGCGAGAGAACCAGACATCGTACAACAATAATGTTTAGTGTTTTGGAAAGCTGGTCGCGTGTAGAATTACTGTGCGAAGTTTCATGCTTCTAGCATTATTTTTACGGATTTTCAATATGCAAAGTTTGATGGGTCTACGGCCTCTCCTTTAGGAGTTATAGCTGTTTAAAGTTTTGCTATCTTTCAGATCGAATTGCGAGAGAACCAGACATCGCACAACAATAATGTTTAGTGTTTTGGAAAGCTGGTCGCGTGTAGAATTACTGTGCGAAGTTTCATGCTTCTAGCATTATTTTTACGGATTTTCAATATGCAAAGTTTGATGGGTCTACGGCCTCTCCTTTCGGAGTTATAGCTGTTTAAAGTTTTGCTATCTTTCAGATCGAATTGCGAGAGAACCAGACATCGTACAACAATAATGTTTAGTGTTTTGGAAAGCTGGTCGCGTGTAGAATTACTGTGCGAAGTTTCATGCTTCTAGCATTATTTTTACGGATTTTCAATATGCAAAGTTTGATGGGTCTACGGCCTCTCCTTTAGGAGTTATAGCTGTTTAAAGTTTTGCTATCTTTCAGATCGAATTGTGAGAGAACCAGACATCGCACAACAATAATGTTTAGTGTTTTGGAAAGCTGGTCGCGTGTAGAATTACTGTGCGAAGTTTCATGCTTCTAGCATTATTTTTACGGATTTTCAATATGCAAAGTTTGATGGGTCTACGGCCTCTCCTTTAGGAGTTATAGCTGTTTAAAGTTTTGCTATCTTTCAGATCGAATTGCGAGAGAACCAGACATCGCACAACAATAATGTTTAGTGTTTTGGAAAGCTGGTCGCGTGTAGAATTACTGTGCGAAGTTTCATGCTTCTAGCATTAGTTTTACGGATTTTCAATATGCAAAGTTTGATGGGTCTACGGCCTCTCCTTTAGGAGTTATAGCTGTTTAAAGTTTTGCTATCTTTCAGATCGAATTGCGAGAGAACCAGACATCGTACAACAATAATGTTTAGTGTTTTGGAAAGCTGGTCGCGTGTAGAATTACTGTGCGAAGTTTCATGCTTCTAGCATTATTTTTACGGATTTTCAATATGCAAAGTTTGATGGGTCTACGGCCTCTCCTTTAGGAGTTATAGCTGTTTAAAGTTTTGCTATCTTTCAGATCGAATTGCGAGAGAACCAGACATCGCACAACAATAATGTTTAGTGTTTTGGAAAGCTGGTCGCGTGTAGAATTACTGTGCGAAGTTTCATGCTTCTAGCATTATTTTTACGGATTTTCAATATGCAAAGTTTGATGGGTCTACGGCCTCTCCTTTAGGAGTTATAGCTGTTTAAAGTTTTGCTATCTTTCAGATCGAATTGCGAGAGAACCAGACATCGTACAACAATAATGTTTAGTGTTTTGGAAAGCTGGTCGCGTGTAGAATTACTGTGCGAAGTTTCATGCTTCTAGCATTATTTTTACGGATTTTCAATATGCAAAGTTTGATGGGTCTACGGCCTCTCCTTTAGGAGTTATAGCTGTTTAAAGTTTTGCTATCTTTCAGATCGAATTGTGAGAGAACCAGACATCGCACAACAATAATGTTTAGTGTTTTGGAAAGCTGGTCGCGTGTAGAATTACTGTGCGAAGTTTCATGCTTCTAGCATTATTTTTACGGATTTTCAATATGCAAAGTTTGATGGGTCTACGGCCTCTCCTTTAGGAGTTATAGCTGTTTAAAGTTTTGCTATCTTTCAGATCGAATTGCGAGAGAACCAGACATCGCACAACAATAATGTTTAGTGTTTTGGAAAGCTGGTCGCGTGTAGAATTACTGTGCGAAGTTTCATGCTTCTAGCATTAGTTTTACGGATTTTCAATATGCAAAGTTTGATGGGTCTACGGCCTCTCCTTTAGGAGTTATAGCTGTTTAAAGTTTTGCTATCTTTCAGATCGAATTGCGAGAGAACCAGACATCGTACAACAATAATGTTTAGTGTTTTGGAAAGCTGGTCGCGTGTAGAATTACTGTGCGAAGTTTCATGCTTCTAGCATTATTTTTACGGATTTTCAATATGCAAAGTTTGATGGGTCTACGGCCTCTCCTTTCGGAGTTATAGCTGTTTAAAGTTTTGCTATCTTTCAGATCGAATTGCGAGAGAACCAGACATCGTACAACAATAATGTTTAGTGTTTTGGAAAGCTGGTCGCGTGTAGAATTACTGTGCGAAGTTTCATGCTTCTAGCATTAGTTTTACGGATTTTCAATATGCAAAGTTTGATGGGTCTACGGCCTCTCCTTTAGGAGTTATAGCTGTTTAAAGTTTTGCTATCTTTCAGATCGAATTGCGAGAGAACCAGACATCGTACAACAATAATGTTTAGTGTTTTGGAAAGCTGGTCGCGTGTAGAATTACTGTGCGAAGTTTCATGCTTCTAGCATTATTTTTACGGATTTTCAATATGCAAAGTTTGATGGGTCTACGGCCTCTCCTTTCGGAGTTATAGCTGTTTAAAGTTTTGCTATCTTTCAGATCGAATTGCGAGAGAACCAGACATCGTACAACAATAATGTTTAGTGTTTTGGAAAGCTGGTCGCGTGTAGAATTACTGTGCGAAGTTTCATGCTTCTAGCATTATTTTTACGGATTTTCAATATGCAAAGTTTGATGGGTCTACGGCCTCTCCTTTAGGAGTTATAGCTGTTTAAAGTTTTGCTATCTTTCAGATCGAATTGTGAGAGAACCAGACATCGCACAACAATAATGTTTAGTGTTTTGGAAAGCTGGTCGCGTGTAGAATTACTGTGCGAAGTTTCATGCTTCTAGCATTATTTTTACGGATTTTCAATATGCAAAGTTTGATGGGTCTACGGCCTCTCCTTTAGGAGTTATAGCTGTTTAAAGTTTTGCTATCTTTCAGATCGAATTGCGAGAGAACCAGACATCGTACAACAATAATGTTTAGTGTTTTGGAAAGCTGGTCGCGTGTAGAATTACTGTGCGAAGTTTCATGCTTCTAGCATTATTTTTACGGATTTTCAATATGCAAAGTTTGATGGGTCTACGGCCTCTCCTTTAGGAGTTATAGCTGTTTAAAGTTTTGCTATCTTTCAGATCGAATTGCGAGAGAACCAGACATCGCACAACAATAATGTTTAGTGTTTTGGAAAGCTGGTCGCGTGTAGAATTACTGTGCGAAGTTTCATGCTTCTAGCATTATTTTTACGGATTTTCAATATGCAAAGTTTGATGGGTCTACGGCCTCTCCTTTAGGAGTTATAGCTGTTTAAAGTTTTGCTATCTTTCAGATCGAATTGCGAGAGAACCAGACATCGCACAACAATAATGTTTAGTGTTTTGGAAAGCTGGTCGCGTGTAGAATTACTGTGCGAAGTTTCATGCTTCTAGCATTATTTTTACGGATTTTCAATATGCAAAGTTTGATGGGTCTACGGCCTCTCCTTTAGGAGTTATAGCTGTTTAAAGTTTTGCTATCTTTCAGATCGAATTGCGAGAGAACCAGACATCGCACAACAATAATGTTTAGTGTTTTGGAAAGCTGGTCGCGTGTAGAATTACTGTGCGAAGTTTCATGCTTCTAGCATTAGTTTTACGGATTTTCAATATGCAAAGTTTGATGGGTCTACGGCCTCTCCTTTAGGAGTTATAGCTGTTTAAAGTTTTGCTATCTTTCAGATCGAATTGCGAGAGAACCAGACATCGTACAACAATAATGTTTAGTGTTTTGGAAAGCTGGTCGCGTGTAGAATTACTGTGCGAAGTTTCATGCTTCTAGCATTATTTTTACGGATTTTCAATATGCAAAGTTTGATGGGTCTACGGCCTCTCCTTTAGGAGTTATAGCTGTTTAAAGTTTTGCTATCTTTCAGATCGAATTGCGAGAGAACCAGACATCGCACAACAATAATGTTTAGTGTTTTGGAAAGCTGGTCGCGTGTAGAATTACTGTGCGAAGTTTCATGCTTCTAGCATTATTTTTACGGATTTTCAATATGCAAAGTTTGATGGGTCTACGGCCTCTCCTTTAGGAGTTATAGCTGTTTAAAGTTTTGCTATCTTTCAGATCGAATTGCGAGAGAACCAGACATCGCACAACAATAATGTTTAGTGTTTTGGAAAGCTGGTCGCGTGTAGAATTACTGTGCGAAGTTTCATGCTTCTAGCATTAGTTTTACGGATTTTCAATATGCAAAGTTTGATGGGTCTACGGCCTCTCCTTTAGGAGTTATAGCTGTTTAAAGTTTTGCTATCTTTCAGATCGAATTGCGAGAGAACCAGACATCGTACAACAATAATGTTTAGTGTTTTGGAAAGCTGGTCGCGTGTAGAATTACTGTGCGAAGTTTCATGCTTCTAGCATTATTTTTACGGATTTTCAATATGCAAAGTTTGATGGGTCTACGGCCTCTCCTTTAGGAGTTATAGCTGTTTAAAGTTTTGCTATCTTTCAGATCGAATTGCGAGAGAACCAGACATCGCACAACAATAATGTTTAGTGTTTTGGAAAGCTGGTCGCGTGTAGAATTACTGTGCGAAGTTTCATGCTTCTAGCATTATTTTTACGGATTTTCAATATGCAAAGTTTGATGGGTCTACGGCCTCTCCTTTAGGAGTTATAGCTGTTTAAAGTTTTGCTATCTTTCAGATCGAATTGCGAGAGAACCAGACATCGCACAACAATAATGTTTAGTGTTTTGGAAAGCTGGTCGCGTGTAGAATTACTGTGCGAAGTTTCATGCTTCTAGCATTAGTTTTACGGATTTTCAATATGCAAAGTTTGATGGGTCTACGGCCTCTCCTTTAGGAGTTATAGCTGTTTAAAGTTTTGCTATCTTTCAGATCGAATTGCGAGAGAACCAGACATCGTACAACAATAATGTTTAGTGTTTTGGAAAGCTGGTCGCGTGTAGAATTACTGTGCGAAGTTTCATGCTTCTAGCATTATTTTTACGGATTTTCAATATGCAAAGTTTGATGGGTCTACGGCCTCTCCTTTAGGAGTTATAGCTGTTTAAAGTTTTGCTATCTTTCAGATCGAATTGCGAGAGAACCAGACATCGCACAACAATAATGTTTAGTGTTTTGGAAAGCTGGTCGCGTGTAGAATTACTGTGCGAAGTTTCATGCTTCTAGCATTATTTTTACGGATTTTCAATATGCAAAGTTTGATGGGTCTACGGCCTCTCCTTTAGGAGTTATAGCTGTTTAAAGTTTTGCTATCTTTCAGATCGAATTGCGAGAGAACCAGACATCGCACAACAATAATGTTTAGTGTTTTGGAAAGCTGGTCGCGTGTAGAATTACTGTGCGAAGTTTCATGCTTCTAGCATTAGTTTTACGGATTTTCAATATGCAAAGTTTGATGGGTCTACGGCCTCTCCTTTAGGAGTTATAGCTGTTTAAAGTTTTGCTATCTTTCAGATCGAATTGCGAGAGAACCAGACATCGTACAACAATAATGTTTAGTGTTTTGGAAAGCTGGTCGCGTGTAGAATTACTGTGCGAAGTTTCATGCTTCTAGCATTAGTTTTACGGCTTTTCAATATGCAAAGTTTGATGGGTCTACGGCCTCTCCTTTAGGAGTTATAGCTGTTTAAAGTTTTGCTATCTTTCAGATCGAATTGCGAGAGAACCAGACATCGTACAACAATAATGTTTAGTGTTTTGGAAAGCTGGTCGCGTGTAGAATTACTGTGCGAAGTTTCATGCTTCTAGCATTATTTTTACGGATTTTCAATATGCAAAGTTTGATGGGTCTACGGCCTCTCCTTTAGGAGTTATAGCTGTTTAAAGTTTTGCTATCTTTCAGATCGAATTGCGAGAGAACCAGACATCGCACAACAATAATGTTTAGTGTTTTGGAAAGCTGGTCGCGTGTAGAATTACTGTGCGAAGTTTCATGCTTCTAGCATTATTTTTACGGATTTTCAATATGCAAAGTTTGATGGGTCTACGGCCTCTCCTTTAGGAGTTATAGCTGTTTAAAGTTTTGCTATCTTTCAGATCGAATTGCGAGAGAACCAGACATCGCACAACAATAATGTTTAGTGTTTTGGAAAGCTGGTCGCGTGTAGAATTACTGTGCGAAGTTTCATGCTTCTAGCATTAGTTTTACGGATTTTCAATATGCAAAGTTTGATGGGTCTACGGCCTCTCCTTTAGGAGTTATAGCTGTTTAAAGTTTTGCTATCTTTCAGATCGAATTGCGAGAGAACCAGACATCGTACAACAATAATGTTTAGTGTTTTGGAAAGCTGGTCGCGTGTAGAATTACTGTGCGAAGTTTCATGCTTCTAGCATTATTTTTACGGATTTTCAATATGCAAAGTTTGATGGGTCTACGGCCTCTCCTTTAGGAGTTATAGCTGTTTAAAGTTTTGCTATCTTTCAGATCGAATTGCGAGAGAACCAGACATCGCACAACAATAATGTTTAGTGTTTTGGAAAGCTGGTCGCGTGTAGAATTACTGTGCGAAGTTTCATGCTTCTAGCATTATTTTTACGGATTTTCAATATGCAAAGTTTGATGGGTCTACGGCCTCTCCTTTAGGAGTTATAGCTGTTTAAAGTTTTGCTATCTTTCAGATCGAATTGCGAGAGAACCAGACATCGCACAACAATAATGTTTAGTGTTTTGGAAAGCTGGTCGCGTGTAGAATTACTGTGCGAAGTTTCATGCTTCTAGCATTAGTTTTACGGATTTTCAATATGCAAAGTTTGATGGGTCTACGGCCTCTCCTTTAGGAGTTATAGCTGTTTAAAGTTTTGCTATCTTTCAGATCGAATTGCGAGAGAACCAGACATCGTACAACAATAATGTTTAGTGTTTTGGAAAGCTGGTCGCGTGTAGAATTACTGTGCGAAGTTTCATGCTTCTAGCATTATTTTTACGGATTTTCAATATGCAAAGTTTGATGGGTCTACGGCCTCTCCTTTAGGAGTTATAGCTGTTTAAAGTTTTGCTATCTTTCAGATCGAATTGCGAGAGAACCAGACATCGCACAACAATAATGTTTAGTGTTTTGGAAAGCTGGTCGCGTGTAGAATTACTGTGCGAAGTTTCATGCTTCTAGCATTATTTTTACGGATTTTCAATATGCAAAGTTTGATGGGTCTACGGCCTCTCCTTTAGGAGTTATAGCTGTTTAAAGTTTTGCTATCTTTCAGATCGAATTGCGAGAGAACCAGACATCGCACAACAATAATGTTTAGTGTTTTGGAAAGCTGGTCGCGTGTAGAATTACTGTGCGAAGTTTCATGCTTCTAGCATTAGTTTTACGGATTTTCAATATGCAAAGTTTGATGGGTCTACGGCCTCTCCTTTAGGAGTTATAGCTGTTTAAAGTTTTGCTATCTTTCAGATCGAATTGCGAGAGAACCAGACATCGTACAACAATAATGTTTAGTGTTTTGGAAAGCTGGTCGCGTGTAGAATTACTGTGCGAAGTTTCATGCTTCTAGCATTATTTTTACGGATTTTCAATATGCAAAGTTTGATGGGTCTACGGCCTCTCCTTTAGGAGTTATAGCTGTTTAAAGTTTTGCTATCTTTCAGATCGAATTGCGAGAGAACCAGACATCGCACAACAATAATGTTTAGTGTTTTGGAAAGCTGGTCGCGTGTAGAATTACTGTGCGAAGTTTCATGCTTCTAGCATTAGTTTTACGGATTTTCAATATGCAAAGTTTGATGGGTCTACGGCCTCTCCTTTAGGAGTTATAGCTGTTTAAAGTTTTGCTATCTTTCAGATCGAATTGCGAGAGAACCAGACATCGTACAACAATAATGCTTAGTGTTTTGGAAAGCTGGTCGCGTGTAGAATTACTGTGCGAAGTTTCATGCTTCTAGCATTATTTTTACGGATTTTCAATATGCAAAGTTTGATGGGTCTACGGCCTCTCCTTTCGGAGTTATAGCTGTTTAAAGTTTTGCTATCTTTCAGATCGAATTGTGAGAGAACCAGACATCGCACAACAATAATGCTTAGTGTTTTGGAAAGCTGGTCGCGTGTAGAATTACTGTGCGAAGTTTCATGCTTCTAGCATTATTTTTACGGATTTTCAATATGCAAAGTTTGATGGGTCTACGGCCTCTCCTTTCGGAGTTATAGCTGTTTAAAGTTTTGCTATCTTTCAGATCGAATTGTGGGAGAACCAGACATCGCACAACAATAATGATTAGTGTTTTGGAAAGCTGGTCGCGTGTAGAATTACTGTGCGAAGTTTCATGCTTCTAGCATTATTTTTACGGATTTTCAATATGCAAAGTTTGATGGGTCTACGGCCTCTCCTTTCGGAGTTATAGCTGTTTAAAGTTTTGCTATCTTTCAGATCGAATTGTGAGAGAATCAGACATCGCACAACAATAATGCTTAGTGTTTTGGAAAGCTGGTCGCGTGTAGAATTACTGTGCGAAGTTTCATGCTAGCATTATTTTTACGGATTTTCAATATGCAAAGTTTGATGGGTCTACGGCCTCTCCTTTCGGAGTTATAGCTGTTTAAAGTTTTGCTATCTTTCAGATCGAATTGTGAGAGAATCAGACATCGCACAACAATAATGCTTAGTGTTTTGGAAAGCTGGTCGCGTGTAGAATTACTGTGCGAAGTTTCATGCTTCTAGCATTATTTTTACGGATTTTCAATATGCAAAGTTTGATGGGTCTACGGCCTCTCCTTTCGGAGTTATAGCTGTTTAAAGTTTTGCTATCTTTCAGATCGAATTGTGAGAGAATCAGACATCGCACAACAATAATGCTTAGTGTTTTGGAAAGCTGGTCGCGTGTAGAATTACTGTGCGAAGTTTCATGCTTCTAGCATTATTTTTACGGATTTTCAATATGCAAAGTTTGATGGGTCTACGGCCTCTCCTTTCGGAGTTATAGCTGTTTAAAGTTTTGCTATCTTTCAGATCGAATTGTGGGAGAACCAGACATCGCACAACAATAATGATTAGTGTTTTGGAAAGCTGGTCGCGTGTAGAATTACTGTGCGAAGTTTCATGCTAGCATTATTTTTACGGATTTTCAATATGCAAAGTTTGATGGGTCTACGGCCTCTCCTTTCGGAGTTATAGCTGTTTAAAGTTTTGCTATCTTTCAGATCGAATTGCGAGAGAACCAGACATCGCACAACAATAATGATTAGTGTTTTGGGAAGCTGGTCGCGTGTAGAATTACTGTGCGAAGTTTCACGCTTCTAGCATTATTTTTACGGATTTTCAGTATGCAAAGTTTGATGGGTCTACGGCCTTTCCTTTCGGAGTTATGGCTGTTTAAAGTTTTGCTATCTTTCAGATCGAATTGCGAGAGAACCAGACATCGCACAACAATAATGATTAGTGTTTTGGAAAGCTGGTCGCGTATAGAATTACTGTGCGAAGTTTCATGCTTCTAGCATTATTTTTACGGATTTTCAGTATGCAAAGTTTGATGGGTCTACGGCCTTTCCTTTCGGAGTTATGGCTGTTTAAAGTTTTGCTATCTTTCAGATCGAATTGCGAGAGAACCAATTTTAAAGCTAACAATCACTTAACTATGTAAACACTTTTTGAATTCTATATTACTACTCTTTTTCAATTATACTCTGCTATTTTAAGTTTAAAGTTTTGCTATCTTTCAGATCGAATTGCGAGAGAACCAGACATCGCACAACAATAATGATTAGTGTTTTGGGAAGCTGGTCGCGTGTAGAATTACTGTGCGAAGTTTCACGCTTCTAGCATTATTTTTACGGATTTTCAGTATGCAAAGTTTGATGGGTCTACGGCCTTTCCTTTCGGAGTTATGGCTGTTTAAAGTTTTGCTATCTTTCAAATCGAATTGTGAGAGAATCAGACATCGCACAACAATAATGCTTAGTGTTTTGGAAAGCTGGTCGCGTGTAGAATTACTGTGCGAAGTTTCATGCTTCTAGCATTATTTTTACGGATTTTCAATATGCAAAGTTTGATGGGTCTACGGCCTCTCCTTTCGGAGTTATAGCTGTTTAAAGTTTTGCTATCTTTCAGATCGAATTGTGGGAGAACCAGACATCGCACAACAATAATGATTAGTGTTTTGGAAAGCTGGTCGCGTGTAGAATTACTGTGCGAAGTTTCATGCTAGCATTATTTTTACGGATTTTCAATATGCAAAGTTTGATGGGTCTACGGCCTCTCCTTTCGGAGTTATAGCTGTTTAAAGTTTTGCTATCTTTCAGATCGAATTGTGAGAGAATCAGACATCGCACAACAATAATGCTTAGTGTTTTGGAAAGCTGGTCGCGTGTAGAATTACTGTGCGAAGTTTCATGCTTCTAGCATTATTTTTACGGATTTTCAATATGCAAAGTTTGATGGGTCTACGGCCTCTCCTTTCGGAGTTATAGCTGTTTAAAGTTTTGCTATCTTTCAGATCGAATTGTGGGAGAACCAGACATCGCACAACAATAATGATTAGTGTTTTGGAAAGCTGGTCGCGTGTAGAATTACTGTGCGAAGTTTCATGCTAGCATTATTTTTACGGATTTTCAATATGCAAAGTTTGATGGGTCTACGGCCTCTCCTTTCGGAGTTATAGCTGTTTAAAGTTTTGCTATCTTTCAGATCGAATTGCGAGAGAACCAGACATCGCACAACAATAATGATTAGTGTTTTGGGAAGCTGGTCGCGTGTAGAATTACTGTGCGAAGTTTCACGCTTCTAGCATTATTTTTACGGATTTTCAGTATGCAAAGTTTGATGGGTCTACGGCCTTTCCTTTCGGAGTTATGGCTGTTTAAAGTTTTGCTATCTTTCAGATCGAATTGCGAGAGAACCAGACATCGCACAACAATAATGATTAGTGTTTTGGAAAGCTGGTCGCGTATAGAATTACTGTGCGAAGTTTCATGCTTCTAGCATTATTTTTACGGATTTTCAGTATGCAAAGTTTGATGGGTCTACGGCCTTTCCTTTCGGAGTTATGGCTGTTTAAAGTTTTGCTATCTTTCAGATCGAATTGCGAGAGAACCAATTTTAAAGCTAACAATCACTTAACTATGTAAACACTTTTTGAATTCTATATTACTACTCTTTTTCAATTATACTCTGCTATTTTAAGTAATGACGGCGTAAATTCTCAGACCAACATATTTAACCCAAAATTTAAAAATTTTTATGAAAAATCGGGCGATTTTTATTTTTATTGGAACGAGTTTCCAATTTTGCAATTAATGCAAAATTTCTTCAGGTATTTCCCCATCTTCTTCACAGTTGAACAACATACTTAACTTACAATTGTAATTACTGGTTAGTAATTACAGAATCATAAATCATAATAATAAATCATAATCATAAATTAATCATAAATTTAGACTACTGTTATACACAATGATATGAACAACGGTAATCGTCGACATAATTTCAATTTTCTAACAACAACATAGTTATAAAAGTAGTGGGAAAACAATTGAAACACAATAGCAGCAGTAGAATTTTAAAAAAATACTATTTTACTTACGTGATTGTGAGCTTTAAAAAGCGTTTTCTCCTAAAATGTTGCTAAGAGACTCTATTTTGTTATGTTTAAAATAATTATGTAGGTGTACAATACGCATATAAGAAAGTCTGAAAATTTACAGTTTATGTTTCTTATATGCGATCTTTCTTATAAAGAGAACACGCATATAAGAAAGATATTTTCTTATATATGTAACATGCATATAGGAAAGATATTTTCTTATATGCGTCAGAAACAAAATTTAAAAAAGTTTTAATTTATCAGTTTTTTGTCATTTTCGACAAAGTGCTTTCCGCTAGTTTAAACTCCTTACAAATATCTTTTCGGGGTTTTCCACATTTATAAGAATTTAATATTTGAATTTTCGGGGTTTTCCACATTTATAAGAATTTAATATTTGAATTTTGGTTTTAATTGACAAACGTTTCTTTTGTTCGACGACATTTTACACAAAATAAATAAAAACAACGAAGCCGGCTGATTTCACAAAAATCAACGACTTCATTTGACATTTGGACCAGTGTTCACAGATGTAAATTGTAAAATCCCCAAATTGAAAAAAATTTCATTGTGAGAATACTTTCTTATACACGTACAATTTTCTATGGAAGAATTATAATATTTCATAAAAATTTGTTTCTTATAGCAGAGTTTTTCTTATAAGCGAGTTTCTTATATAAGGATTATTTAGCACGTAGTTATATGGAAATGTACATGGTGTCCGGAAAAGTGTTTGTTATAGCCGACTTTTTCTTATAAACGAGTTTCTTATATGTGTATTGTACTGTAATTATACAGTTCACTTAGAAAAAAATTAATGAATAGAAAAAATAACACTAAAAACTTTTAATTTCACTTTTCTCCGAAAGTACATTATTTTCGATTAAATATTTGTCAGCAACATTGACAACGAAGTCGGCTTGAGGGAGAAAAAAGGTTACATTGCAACAATAAACGACGACCATTTTAAAAAGAAGCAGTGGCGTACCGTGGGGGGTAGGAGGAGCCATTGCCCCGGGCGGCAGAGCTATTGGGGCCGGCAGAGCTATCAGAGCCGGCAGAGCTATCGGGGTTGGCCTAGCAGTTGTGTGTGCGAGGCGGAATATTTCTAAACGGCCCCGGGTGGCAGAAATTCACGCTACGCCACTGAAAAGAAGTAGTAGAAAAGTCAAAAACCACGCCAGTTAAAAATTATTATCCTTTTTCTTTTTGTTTATCACATAAATGTGTGGCATTTATTTTTACATTTTTTAGACCACACACTGACTAGAACACAGAACCATAACGACGAGCTGACATATCTATAGAATTCCTATAGAAATTAGGTAAACAACAAAATAAGAAGAAGGAGACCATTCATGTCGTTTAAAAAGAGCCTATATATATTGACAGCTATGAGTCGAATTGTCGTTATCGTTATGGTTGTGTGTTAAAGCAATAAAAGTCTTTAGTAAAATTATGCTTGGCCAAGTTTCACACTATTAGGATATCAGAGTCTCAAAAGCACATGATTTAAATTCTGTATGATGTGTCGTTAAGATTCTGGTATTTTTGAGAAATTTTTCTCTTTAGATGGAAATTAAATTGGGAAATTGAAAACTTACGCCATAACCTAAGTATTTTTTGAATTGTACTATACCTTTTTTGAAATATTCTTACTATACAATCGCGCGATTTTTTGTAAAATTTTTTCACTTTGCTTTGTGTTCACCTCATTGTAATGTTAAAAATGTAATTTCTCCTACATTCCTACACCAATCATGGTCATGTAAATTTACGTACAAAGCTAATAACCTGTTCTTTCTTAGGATTTATATAATCATATGTGTTGATTACATATTTTACTTAGAAAAAAATTATTTATTTGTGTTTTAAAAAAAAAAAAATTATTTAATTCACAAAAAAAGTATTAAAATTCTTAAATTGCGTTTCTCTCGAGAACTGTAAGGCTTTCGGTAAAATATCATATTACATAAACTGAAGATACGCTAAGTACCTTTAGAACGGAACCGGATATCTGCTATAGTTTAGGAGATATGGGCAGTTAAATTTCAAATTTCATACGGATATAAAACCGGAACCGGAAGTCCTCACCCCTTTTTGCAGTTGTTTTTGGGGTCAGTACCAAAAACCATTTAAGACTCTGTTTTGCCTGTGTAACCTAAAAGTGGGCGGATCATGCCCATATTTGGCATATTAACAACAATGCTACTCTATAACCAGGAGTGAACTTTTGTTGTCATAACTCAAAAACGAACGCCGATATCACATTTCCAATAAGAAATAGTCGTGGTCGTTGACCGATTTTGCCCATTTTCAATACCAACCTGCACACCATAAGAGATCACACCTCTTGTGATCGTGATTTCAACAGACGGACATGGGTAAATCGCCTCAGGAGGTGACGCTGATCAACCTTTCCTATTCCTATCATCTCTATTTCTACGCCTTACACATTTCCTGACAAAGTAAATATAACCCTTAACCTAAAGGTGTAGGGTATAAATATAAAATTGTGAAGACCCGATTCTAGTTGTAATTTGATCAGCTGATTCATAGATTTACCAACAAAAATTGTGCAACGCTACTGTGGCGCCATCTATAGAGGGGATAGAAATACATGGAAAGAAAAAATTCGGTTGGAGTACTTGCTTACACTTTTCGCCGCAAAATAAAAATAACATAGAGCTAACAGAGCTATCTTAATTGAATTCGCCGTCTGCTGAGAAAAAGTATGCTAACTTCACACCGGTATAATGATTAGTGTTTTGGAAAGCTGGTCGCGTGGTCGCGATTTTCAATATGCAAAGTTCGTGGACTCAGGGCTAAAGTAGGGCACGGGGCGAGATGGAATTTTCGTTAACAGATCTAACCCTACATTTCACAGCTTAAAACTGCTTGATTAATTAAATTTGAAGTATGTAATTTAGAATGTCAAATGTATTTTTAATTAAGGTATTCACATACATTCTAAACTTGTAAAATTAAAAAGTTAATAATTTCACATATTTTCCGACAGTGTTTTATCCGGAAACTTAGTAGTGTATATAAGTACTTAAACAAAACAACATTTTCTAAAGCAACTAGAAATTAAAATAAATAAAAAAGCATTGTCTATATTCTTAGAAAACTGTTATCTGAGGAGTTTTCGGAAGTTCTCCATTTCATAAATGCTGTTGGATAGTCTAAAAGTAAAATAAAAATTATGTAATTTGTGTTGAATAAACGAAAACTAATTTGCAGCTACCTTCCAAACGCATTAAATAACGCTACGATCTCTGATCGAGATAATTTAAATATGGAGTCCGCTTGTATATGCGGTTTGTCCCATAATCCACTTTCCGTTGCCATATTAAGTTTTTTCGAATAAAGAATTTTCAGTGCCGTCCCGAGACCTTGGGTCTAAAAATAAATATTAATAATGTTTAACATACGTACTATATAATGTGCAAGTATGAAGCTCACTTGTAATTTGCCCCACAGCTTGCATTTGTTACAACCTACGCAATCCATTATTCGAGAAATATTTCGAAACTTCTCTTTATATTCATGCTTTAACTTATCTGAAGAAATCCCATTCGAAAATAATGCATTTTCGTCGAAGTGGAACTGGAAAGATCTGTACATAAAATAAAAGAGAAGAGCGTTCAGTTACCTTTTTTATTATAATCTGTCGAGTTTTAATCGAAAGTAGACCATGTACTTACTCAATTACAGATAGCAAATCGTTAATTGCAAGCTTCATCTCCTCGTCTTCTTCAGATAGGCCTGTATAGTATTCTTCTCGCCGCAGATAAGGTGCTGCTTTGGCAAGAGCACGTAGTTCTACTAAATACGTGAAGTATAAGTTACGCAACCAATGCGGCCCTTCTCCGTTGGTAGTTTCTGGACTGAAACGTCGCTTGAATTCAGCTAGATTTGGTCCCCAGACGCCTTGTGGATCCAAGAAGTCTTTTGACTCAGACAGCAAATACTTGGAAGTTAAGTGAATATTTATGCTAGAATGCAGTCCAGATATCAGACGATAAAATGCGCGTTGCTCCAAACAAACATCGCGCAAATAAAACTGAGGAATATAATCTGAAAGCGACTTCATATCCTGATTTTCGCCAAAGCAATTCTCCAGATAAATGCTTCGCCAGATACGATGTGCGGAATCGCCTTTGTAACCTGTATATCGCTCTGGATTGATGAGCAGATCAACATACTGTGCGTCATCTTGCATATCATCTATAATGCAAAAATCTTCCTCAGCTTCGTCGTGTTTAGCCCATCGCGCGAATTCCTCATATGCTTTATCACTGAGGCTGGTGTCGATAATGCTAAGCGCTTTATTCAAATCCTCACTGTCGTTACAATCCTCAGTTTGGCCTTCCATAGTGTACTGCATTTGTAAAAATTTTGTAAGTTGCTATTTTAGTGAAATGTTAGAATAATATACTGTCTACAGAATACATTGCGTAATTGCGAATAGAAATTTGAATATGGAAGAACTCATGGAATAATATAAAATAAGCGATACAAGCGAGAAAAAATATAATATAATATATACATATTTCAGTATATAAATCTATCTAATATACAATATAAAAATGAAGGTTTGTCTGTGTGTTACTAGACACTAAAACTCGAGCACAAGTCGGCCGATTGAACTGAAATTTACACCGAATGTGTGCCTCTTCACGACCGATGTAATAGGTTCCATTGATTATTTTTACCCATACAAGTGCACTGAAATTATTATAGTGATTAAGAGCTCAAATACTACAGGAGTCCTTTATACATGCTTCCAAATTGGTACCTTGGGTTTATTCTATCGTAAATATATAAAATAATGAGCTATTGTTTCTACATGATATTATCACTAACTGGTATTTAAGACAATTATTTCAAAGCTTACTTTAAAAGCTGCAGTCTCGGGAGCATGTTTTACATTGTTTTTCAAACCTTCAGGAATTAAACGTTCTTCACAATTCTGCACCTGGCAGAAGCGCAACATGCACTTGTCATCAGGTGGCCAAAAAGGACACTTGTGCTGCAGGTTTACTTTGTAGAATCGAAAGTAGTTTTTTACAAGCAAGCTCTTCAGACGTGGATAGATCTTCACATTATTGAAGTGGTCAACGGTGTCAATATCGCAATTACAATCATTGATGCCACCTGCTAGCTGCAGCGAATAAAGAGAAAATAAATTAGCTTATAAGTAATCATAAAAGCATTCGTGTGAGGTAATCAGAAATACCTCGCAGAAGCAGTTTTTGTTGGTCTCCTCTTCATCATATGCCGCAAAATAGCAAGTGGAATTTCGAGCCAGACAGATGCATAACGTCAGTGTCACATATATGGATAAATGTGCAGACAGATACCTTGAGAAATGAATGTCGAACATCATTAAGGATGTATAGAATTTACTTTTTATTTCTGTGTTGTGGTTTTCGCCGGGTGTTACGCAGTACTAAATACTTTTATATTAGTTGCAGTAATAATATTCGAGTTTCTGAGGATCTTGTGATTTCTGTTGTCGATGTGTTAAGGTACTTTGAATTAATCACAGTGAAGTTATATATTGTACGTTATAAATTGTCATAAAAATTCGTAATATACGTTTCAAGAGTAATAATTTAATTCTTATTAACTTTATTAGTAATATGATGGTTTTTATAAATCGACACTTTTTTATAAATTGATTATGACTATTGTTACATTCAGTTTGAAAAGCTGCCCTTAAGAATGATATATAAAGATATCAACTTTGTTCAAAACTGTTCTTAACCGATTTTAAAATCCGATAAAAGTTACAGAATTAATTCTTCAGAAAGTCCAACAACTGCAACTTATGTCCAACAATTTCTAATAAGTTCTGAAGTCTGAAAAAGGAATGGATTAAGAATGTAGACGTGGCCTCTTAGAATTTTACACGTACGAAATATATTTCTAAATTAGATAATGTTTATGGACACGACTTTAGTTAAGAATTAACGTGGCCATGTGCTATTGAAGCATTTTCGTGACTCAGTAAGTGTTGTTTGCGTCATGAGTGACGCTGTTTGCTTTTTTTTTCAATTCCGCAGGTTTTTTTACCGCAGGTTTTTAAATTCAAAATAATTTTAAAACTAAACCCCCCATTATTTTTTATCTACTTTCGCCTTGTTCCAACCAAAATCACATTGTAGTTAAATAACAAGGAAATACTTTTTGGTAGCTGGTTATATGTTTGTCCACCTTTAAGCCGAACGCTTTATTAAAGTAAAGGAATAAGAATAATACACATTTTTGTATACTGATTTTATGAACACAACTTACATGCAGCTATACTTTCTATAAAACTAAACAATTCCTTGGCTTTGCACTGTCAAACATACAAATAATTTTCACTGGTTTTTTACTTATTTTAAATGTCACATCTTCTATTTGTTTACGTCAACAAAAATTAAACGTCATTACCAGATCTATTCAAATGTGGTGAAACTTGTGACATTTTATAAATAAGGAATTTTGTGATTTCGTCGTGTGTCTTCGAGCCTTGTTGTTTCTAATGTTTGTCATATTGAAGTTATGAAATTGTATATTTCAATTATTTATTATTATTATTTATATTTCAATTTGGAACAGATTTGGCGCAGATTGCAACTCTGAATTTTGATTTTCGTACATATATACAATTGATATTGGCTGTGTTTTCTTGATAAACGATCCAGATCCTCTCCATACAAATAAAACTTAACCAAGTTTTATAGAGGTTTTATCCAGGTTTCTATTTAGCGAGGCCAGAAGACACTTTTTTGCCAATCAAAAGGAAGTTTCGGAACAAATGCAGAATAGCGGCCTCCGATTTTTTAATTTTTACTCACCATTAGCTGGGACCATATTTTTTCGGAGGCTAGTCAGCCATATTATAATATCTCATGCGGTTATTCAGTTCAGTATTAGTCCAAATATGACCGTTTTAAGGTTAAATAAGTGGCAATATAAATGGTAAATTATCTCCTAAACCAAGTGAGCTAGCGACGAACAAAATACCGGTTGAGAGATATTTTGAATACCTTTAGTTTATATAATACAGTTTCTTGCCCATAACTTTACGGTTAAGGAGTTATA
This sequence comes from Myopa testacea, assembly GCA_949629155.1. Classification (NCBI taxonomy): domain Eukaryota; kingdom Metazoa; phylum Arthropoda; class Insecta; order Diptera; family Conopidae; genus Myopa; species Myopa testacea. Next base: position 14,271,266 of record OX451348.1, on the reverse strand, counting down.
TAAAAATATGAAAATTTGTCCTTGAAACATAAAGCAAATAGTAAATAAGCTGGTATATGTATACATATATAATAAGTACTACATTTTGTATGATGGTTGACAAAGCGTATCAATCGTTGCCATCGACCTCAAAATCAACACCACTGTTGAGCAATCATGGTTCCAATTGGAATACGAGCAAAGATATGAAAAAGTTCTTCTTCTTCATGACAACGCCAAAGCTTCATGTCGCTAAAGTCATAAAAAAATATTGGAAATACTCAAATGGGATACTTTATCCTTCCGATTACTGGTTGTTCCGAAGGATGCAGCGCCATTTGACAAGTCACTGGTTTACTTCTTTCACATAAACCGAAAATTGGCACCAAAATTCGAGCGCTCAAAAAAGACGAGTAATTTTTTGGAAATATGTAGGACTCAAAATTGACTGAGAGATGCGGAAAATTAGTAGGCAACGCATTTTCTCAACTCACTCGCCAAAGGGGTAAAAAACTTGATCGGAAACAGAGAGTTTCAGCGAGGTCACACGTAACTTTTTTTGATTGGCATTGATTAACCATTTCTCCTCTCTTCCAAAATTTTGTTTCGTGTTTTGTTATATGGTGTGCACCTGAAGTCCGATTTAGCAAAAATCTGCTTTCGAACATAGACAGCTGATCGAGTGTTCACATCAAATAAATCGGATTTAGTTTGACATTCATATACAGCTGTGTAGCCACCGATGAAAACAGTTTTTGTGTATGCGTACAACATTTGTATGAGTGCGTGTGATTTTGGTACAGCATGGTTTTATATAAAATATATATCTGTTTCTACGACACCAGTTGTAAAAAGAGACGAAGCTAAGTAGGTAAGTATTTCGAACTTCGAACCAGGGTTGTGAACTCGTAAATCACGAATTCATATAGGATTTATGATAAATCCACAGCAACAATTGCATGGGATAAATACGCTTTTATTCTTTGATTTCGTTTCTAAATACCGATTTACATGCAATTAAATGTTTTCATAATTAACTAACCAAAATATATCTGTAAGTACAAAATCCACATAAACACAGTTGATGGAACGGTGCAATATTTCCATAACCATAATCATTTCTTAGTGAGGTTTTTAGTCCTATAGCGTAGTCAACTGCCCGATATGCCGACGAAAATAGAATCTGATGTTTATGCAAATTCTTTCAACACACTCTACACTCGCAAAGTTGGCGCTATACAAAGCTTTGACACCATCATGAAGAAGAAAAATATGTAGTTGGAAACCATAAAAAACTCAAGAAATGCTGAAACATCTTGCAGTAATGAAAAGAAGTACACACACAACAATGCGAAACAGTTCATCGCATACACAAAAGTTGAGAATCTATACAGGTATAAATACGCCACACGAAAAGTGTTCCATCCCTCTGTTCCGTTTTTCAATTTCAATGAATCATATACCAATTTGTAGGTATTTTTCTTCTCTACTACACAAAACGAATGAATGCATTACGTCTCAGTAGATAAACATTGTTTATCAACATATGTTGCTAAGCACAAAAAGAATCTAAACTAGACTCCTCTAGACTCTAGAATCTAGAGGCAAAATTTTGTTGTTGTCGCAACTCCGACCACGACCGACCCTAGTGATAGATCGACCGAATAGATCTGCACAAATATACAATCGATAAAATCATATTCTACATTGAACATGTTTTTACTAATGCGAAAAAAAAACGCTAACAGATCAAATTGTGCAAAAGGAAGCGAACGAACTGAACGTTGGTTGATGAGGATAGCTTTTATAAAGCTGTAATCATAGGTTAAAGTCTTGACTGAATAGATAGCTTTTTGGTGGCCAGCGTTGCCGAAATCATAGTGGCAGAAGTTTTGGTCGGCATGCGGCATCTGTATATTATTTGTCTGTGATATTAGTTATCTGTGGTGTACACTGTGTAGCATAGGATCGTAACACACACAGATGGCGCACCCGTTTGTTACAAAGTTCAAGTATCCAAAATTTCCTTGGTCTTTAAACTGGTTGAAAAGCAGGTTTTTTCTCGGTTGTTCGTCGTGATTTCATCTAAATATTATATACATACATACATACATTATATTTTCTATCAAAATCTAAGTTCAAGAACACGTTGCGATTTCACAAATGGATAAACTAATTCAGCATCTATGGAAGTTGCAGAGCCAGGACCCACATGTTTCATCTTCGACACGAATACTGTCCTTGAATCGTTCTGTGATCACAACTGCATCACATTTATTTCATTAATGAACTTATACAACACGTAGGATTCATTCGAACCTTGGAAAAAATCTTTCATCTTTTCTTTCTTATTCTTCAATCTTTTGCACTTGAAATCGGGTTCAATAACACACTCTGCCGATATTGCAGGGTGTTTTGTAAAAAATGCTATAAAAAGTTGAGAGTGGGGTTTAAGCAAAAAAATATCGTGAGGGAACCGGATTTATACTCAAAAAGTTACTTAAAATGAGAACCAAATTCTTATAAGTTGCAAACACCTGCAATTGACTTTTAAAGCAAAAGACCCTGTAGCCTTCGTCTCTGCGGCATAAATACGGTGCGGGACACCGCCTTTTTCCACACGTTCGTATTGAACAGTATAGTACATTCTTTAACTTCGAATCACATAAGCTAGAAGATTTGGACTGTTACATCGCATTCACGAGTTGACTCATGTATGTACATGCTTTAGCATAGCATATTTAAGCCAGACGAGTTAGCAGCAACAACTGGCTGACGATTCTCATTCTGAAAATGTTAGGATCGTATGCACAATTTGTATTCCAGAGAATGTTGCTATTCACAAACTACTTTTCAGTCACTCTTTTGTTACCAGTTCTTTTGCTTTCTTCTGACCATGGTCTTGGCTTTGGTCACAGCAAAATCAAGAGGAAAGTAATTTCATTGGAATGAAAATCAGTCAGCATTAACAGTCGATCAGTTTGTCTTTATCAGTTTAACAGTGAACACCACTGAGAAGGTCGGTTCTTCCGCGCGGCTACTTAAGAAAGCAATTAACTGTAAACATTCTTGTGCTCAGCCAGGCCATTGTTGAACCAACGCTTCAGTACTAAACACAATCAGTTCGTTAAGTGTGTAGTCCGGTGCTGGCGTTTTTCAAAGTATTTTGTGAAAATCTTCCGCAGAATAGTTAATGTAAGTCGATTGAGGCGACGTGTTACTGCTTTGAGTGCCATACAACATGACAAAACTTTTGTTAGCATGGCCATGTCTCACTTTAGAATATTTTAGTGGGAAACCATTAAGCAAAAACCTCTTATATTTCTTCTAAGAATATTTTATTTCTGAAGTTCATGCTAATAATATGTGGATAGAAATATCTAGTATTGTTAAAGTTTATAGTTTCTATTGGGGTCCATATTTGAATATTCCGCAGGAAGTGAGGAGCATCTGCCACCTACATTTAACCTACATTTAATATTTGACATGGCAGATATTGCAAATTGTATATTTAATAATTAACGTATGTACATACATTGTATTGTCCGTGCGTACATATACACACACATATCGCTTAAATTTTTGCGGACATCCATGGCAACAAGTTAAATCGGCTCAAATCATCCCGATTGTAGTTTTTATACAATTTTTCATCGAATTTTTCATTCAAAAAAATTGGGCCAGTGTGCTTGAATGAATTAAATGGCACGAAACCGTTACAAAGACTGGCTATAGTAGTCACCGTATTTTATTTTATTTAAGACCGTGCGGAGGCATTGCAAAAAGTACAGCAAACGATTGTGGATTTCGAGAATGAATTTAAAATGTAATTATGAAATAGCATTGAATGTCATGTTTTCAAGTTTCAGGCCAAAGTAAAGTACAAGCTTAAAAAACTCTCGCTGTCATTTATATCAGCCAGAGTTAATTTAGTGTGTCGATTTGTGGGATTAAAATTAATTCTAAAAATAATATTATTTTGTTTTACTGAACTTTCCCAAAGTTATATTATATTAGTTGTTAAAGAAGAATACGAATTATGCATAAATAATAATTAAAATAATTGCTTTGTTCTAATTCCAAACACTAATCGATTTCCTATTCCAGTCATGAGAACCGTTCTTTAAATAAATACATATGTATGTATGTATGTATGTATTTCTCCGCATGTATAATTCTATGGCCACAAGCCAAAACAGCCAAAACAAAAGTGGGTTTTTCTTAGTTTTCAGGAAAACTTATTCATTCATTCCGTTCATTTATTTATTTTATTATTTTTTACAGAATTGACGCATTTTACACTTTCTTTCTTTCAGTTAAGTCACTAAAAATCACAGAACAGTATAATGTAATGCAAAAAAAATTATTTCATTTAGTCTATGTGGTTTTTATAGAATAACTTCTGTAATAAAGTTGATAGTGGCATTAGCTCATTTTCGTCCTAACTCTAGTTAGGCGGTTTTGGCTTGTGGCCAGAGAATTATTGTTAGTAAACAAAAGCAGCAAAGCACGTAGGCGCGGGTTCGCAATTTAACCTAAATACTTTCGAGCAAGCACCACAATAAGAAACTCTCCAAACTTTTCGTACTTAACTTGTTCTCCGATTTTTTTTTTTTCGTTTTCCCGTTTTTGGTTTGACCGGAACTGGCCATCGAATACAATCCATAAGTGGTCAATGCATAGCACTTGGAGCCCGTTTTTACTAAGTTTCTCTGTGCTTTGTGCTAGTATTATTAAATACGGATATTGAAAAATGCAATCTTTAATAAATGAAGCCGCGAACTAATATTGTAATTCTGAACCATCAAATAATTATGTTGCGCTAATATCAATTCTGTTTCGGACACATAAACACTATTCAAAGCTCATGTCGTCGACTTTAGCTAAGCATGGCATCTTTTATTTTGCCGTTAATCGTGGGGACACAGACACAGTTTCTAACACAACATGAATCATAGCTTTCACTTTGTAAATAGCATGAAAACAAGAAACACATTTGCTGCATGCACTTTTCTAAAAGGAAAATATATTATTTTCCTTGAAATGAAGTGTACTAATAGCAGCAAATTTTTAGCGACATATTTATTATTATTTATTTAGATATTCGTTTAAAAAGTAAAATTATAACTTTTTTATTTTTTAAATAATCAGCTTTCTTAAATAATAATTGTATTCCCTAACAAGTACATTACTCAAGGCACTGCAAACTTATAAAATTTGTGGGTTGCAAGCAGAAGGCTGTTTAAATTTTAAGTACTGATCTCTGGAAAGCTGCCTGGTTTCAGTACCTGAGGTCTATGTTATGCAACGTCATGATTCTGTATTTGGTCGTAATTTTCCTTAACCTTTCATTCTTCTACCTGCTCCTTTCCTCAACTATCATTTACTTCCTTGTCATCCTCAATGATATCTTTTTCATTGTCATTCTTAATATTCTGAGTAGTTTGTCTACATGGACTTGGTTTTTCAAGTCAAACGATTATCTTCCACATGACCATCATAAAAGGAATTGTCTAAAAACAATTCATTCATTATTTGCTCATTCGGGGGCAGAGTTTTCAACTTGTATTAACAACTAAATGCAAACTAATGAGGTTCTACCAATAGACGATGCGAAAGACTGAATTTACTAAAAACTAGACAGCGTAATTAATATTAGACCCTGATATTAGCAAATATATTAAGTTTTGTTTCATATTCATTGATCCCTGCCAACGAAAGGGCCTTTGGAGCTCTGGTGTGATGGACGGCCACATTCGAGGCATATCAGTGGCAAAGACTCTTCAAAGTGCAACGACTTGCCTCTACGAGAACCATTACCGCCCAAGAGAACTCAACTGCTGAACATACAGGATCAGTGGTCATAGTAGTATTATGGAGCTGTCAGATAAAACAGTAATCCCGAACGAAATAGACTCCTCAAGACCTATCATCAATTTCTCTCGTACATTTCAAGTTAGTTTTCCTTCAAGAGCGGTCTGAGGTGGAGACAACTTAACGGAGAAATTTAATATATGTAACTCATGTATCCAAGATGGGGGCGGGCGCGGAAGCCTGTGATTTTTTAGAAGAACTCGGATTTTCGCTCTGCTTTAGACTTCCAACTCATGACGATGTATTCCAGGCAGAGATTATGGCCGTTATGTTTATGGGCATTTTACTATGCTTCTGGAATGGCCAATAAACTGTTTGCCATGGAATAATTTCAAAAATAGATTCAGAAATGGATATTTTTTTTCAAAAATCGTAAGCAGAAATTAGCTGCGTTTTTTTAATGAACTGTATAGATCTTCGCCATACAACTGACACTTACTCAGGTTTTACCCAGGTCTCTATCTGGGTTATAGGGAAATTTTAAGATTTCCCTCTATTTTGAATATAGCCAACTTCACAAATTTTGAAAAACGTCAAAAAATAAAATTGAAAAATTATTTTGTTTGAAGACCTGTATAGTTCATTAAAAAAACGCGATTCAGATTACTCTACGTATGAAAGATTATACAATGAAGTTGGGCGCGATATCGATTTTAGCGAAATTTCCCTCGTCGTTCTTTTAATGAACTGGATCTTCAGTTCATTAAAAAAACGCAGCTATTATCGAAGTATTCCCGTTATTTTTATTGAGATTTTAGTAGGAGCATAAATATTGGCGAATGCAGAAACTATCTCCACATTTTTGCATATTTTGTCAGCAAATTTGTTTTGTATTATACGAGTATATAACAATATTATATTTCATATTTAATATAAAAATATTAAAACAGGACATTTTCGCAGATTATTAATTAAAATGAAGCAATGCAGACTTGCAGCAGTACTGGCTTTTGGTGTAGCGTTGATCCTACCGGCCATTGCATTTGCACAAGATGACTCATTAGCAGGCAGCTTCCTTTCAGGTACATTACCGATTACTCCTGTATTACTAGAGTATTGTGAACAGTTCGGAGAGTTTTAATGAGTTACATATTAACAGGTCTATTGGACACCATCACTAGCACAGCCGACGCTAAGGATTGTCCTGGTGTTTGTGTGCACACTTTGGCAACTCTTATTTGCTACGAAGTTCTGGACGATGTTCCGTGTCCATCGCATAGCATGAAGTGTTGCATTGAAAATGCGCCAGGTAAAAAATTTAACTGTCTGTTATTTTTATTCCATGTTGATTTTTAATCAGTTCAAATTTATCAGGTGCGAAAAATAATACGCTGGAGCAACCAGCATCCACGAAGACTGCAACAACGACTCGTCCCATTGTGACTACAAAAAAAAAAGTAGCAGTTCCGACGACGGCGTTAACTACAACAACAACAACAACAACAAGAACAACTTTAAAGCCAAAAGCACCATCAAAACGGCCAGTAACAACAACTACTACAAATAATGCGACCAGCCGAAAGCCTGTGGCAACAACGCCATCAAGTGCAAAGAAAGACGTTGAGAAAACAGATGAAACAAGTATGTGTGCGAAATTCATCCAATTGTACGCAAGTATTTGTAAGCAATCTATGTTTTATCTCTTATCTCTTTAGAAGAGGCCTGTACAGGCGTCTGCGTTGCCGATAGAATCGCGGAGTACTGCGAGGCTTATCTGACCAACTCAGGACTTTGCAAGGTCGGTACTAAGTGCTGCGTCTCGCTCGATGAGTACTCCAATGTGGAGCTTTCAAAGAACATCTATATACCAGCAAGTAAGTTATACCTTAAGTCAATTAAGTCAATGCATATCGGATATTTAAAAACGGTTTAATTCCAAAGAACACATGGGCAATGTTAAAAATCAACTGAAGAAGAAGACGAGTAGCACAACGAAGGTTATATATGTTCCGAATCTCAAGGTATATTTCTACAAATACATTGAGGGATTTGACCGACAAACTTTTCAGATTAGCTTAAAAGAGTTTCTTCATTCTACAGAATACTTCAACTACTATCAGCGCATCAACAACAACCTCAACGACTACAGAGCCGGCGCGAACAAAAGCTAACGTAAATTCCAATATCAACCACAGCAAACTCACGAAACAACCGAAAATCCCAAAAACTACAACAATGGAGCCATCAGTGGACGACGTGGATGTCGAAGAGAGCGAGGATATTGAGGAAGAGACTGTGAGCGAGAAAACTGAAAACATTAATGACCAAACGTTAAAGGAGTGCGAGGGTGAATGCATGAACGGCATCTTTGCCATCTTCTGCGATGATATCGACTCTGAAGCGTTCTGTCCAGGCGAAGGCAGCTGCTGTGTCACAGGCCAGGCCGCAGCCGGTACGACGGCCGCTACAAAAGTTCAAGAACTAAACATACCTGCAACGAAAATTAGTACTAAGCCCGTTGCATCGAAACCGGCACCAAGTCCTGCAGTGTCACAACATCCAGCAACGCCACCAGGCGGCAATGATTTGTTTTCTCAGATCCTCTCCTTCGCAGAAAATACGTTGAATGGGGCAACCGTTGCGACAACAACACCACCACCGACTCCGCCAACGTCACCGAAAATTCCACACTGCCCTGGCTTCTGTTTACTAACAATTATGGCAGCCTTCTGCGAAAGACCAGCGATACTCATATCGACAACAACAACCTGCTCCAGAGGTTCCGTTTGTTGTGATAATTCAAGGTAATTAAACACTACACTTCAGTCTGGAGAATTAACAAAGCAAATAATTTTTGTAGAGTCGAACCATCGAAACCTAAACCACAACCAACACAACAAACCAGAAGGCCACAACCGCCCCCAACTGTGGCATCTAATTTTGTTGTCAACACCCCAGTACCAGATCTGCGAGAAGAATGCCCCGGCTCATGTATTGTTAGCCTCCTCAGTTTCACGTGTTTCAGTAAATTTGCATAGCTGATAAATGATATTTACTTAACCTTTCTGAAACTCCTTTTGCAGAAAATGCTGAAATGACGGACCTTTTCAAATGCAAACGCTCTGGTCAAACCTGCTGCGCGCCCAAGAGCAAAATTCTGGAGAAGCAACAATACCATGTTCGGAACGATTCGTTCCCTGCCTATCCGCCGCCCTCGATGCCTTTATCAGTCCCACAGTACCCACCAAAGGCTCAGTACCAGTCCCTACCCCCGTACGTGCCCGCTCAGTCTTCACTGCACAACCAGCATCACCACTACCAGCAACAAGCCCCAATCCCTCCTCAGACCTACGAATACCAACACTATGGCCCGGCCTTGAGTGAGTACCTCCAAATCTGTGAGCTATTTTAGTCGTTGAAAAATCAAATCTTATATTTAATTCAGTTCCACCGCAAGCATCATCAATGCTGACGCCGTCCCTGGCCACCACTACAACCACAACCACATCTACCACCACCTCTACAACGACATCACCACGGCCTCATGTTTATTCCAAATACGTCTGCGGCGTAAAGGGCACACTTCGCAATGGGCGCTCGCGCTCAATGCATGTCCTAAAGCAGGTGGCGTACTCTCGTGCCATACATGGCATCCAAGCGAATTCGCGTCAAATGCATTTCGATTCCTCCAATGCTACAACGAGCAGTTTGTTCAAGTCCAACGAGCGCCTCATACTGGGCTCCGCGATCGTTCCCATCCAAATACACAACAATCTAATTCAAAGTGACTTCAGCGAGCTGAACCAAGTTAGTACCGATGAGGAAATCAAGAGCCCCCAAGAGATTAGTAGTGTAAAACAGACAACTGGAAAGCCTATATCTACACACCGTCGTAGTCGGGTTGTGGGTGGAGAGGATGGCGACAATGGCGAGTGGTGCTGGCAAGTAGCTCTCATTAATTCACTCAATCAATACCTGTGCGGAGCGGCACTCATTGGCACACAATGGGTATTGACAGCAGCTCATTGCGTCACAAAGTAGGTACCAGCATTGGTAATCCTTTGGATCTGTATTCTTGATTTTGTCTTTGTAGTATTGTTCGTTCTGGTGACGCCATTTATGTTCGTGTGGGTGATTATGATCTGACGCGTAAATATGGAAGTCCAGGAGCTCAAACGCTTCGCGTAGCCACAACATACATCCATCACAATCATAACAGTCAAACTCTCGACAATGACATTGCATTACTTAAGCTGCACGGCCAGGCTGAGTTAAGAGATGGAGTTTGTTTGGTAAGAATGTAGAAGAGATATAGAGATTATGTAAAGTTCTTTAAGTAAATCACTAAAGAGGTTTCTTTCCAATTTTCATTGCTATTCAATTTGATAATTTCGCTAATTATAAGTTTTTATTTAGCACCTTTACTTAGTTTTATTATTTTATTTATTCTTAGCTTTAGAGTTTTAATTGTTTCTATTTGTATTTTAATTAGTATTTTCAAATTAATTTAAAGCAACTTTTTATTATTTCAACGACTCCATAAGTTGACCAACTTGATTCTCATTAAGTTAACTATGGCTATTTTTATTTCGTAAAAAACATATTAATGTGTGCATGCTGAGGCTTTTGTGAGATTCTTTTGTAAGAAGCTTTTGTCAGATTCACAACGATACTTTTTTGTGTGGTATCGAATAGAAATTTTTCGTCTGCTAAATGTAATAAACATATTTTATATATGATTTATTATTTTATATCGGATATAATGAGTTGTGGCAAATAAGTCAAAAATAAATTAATAATCAGAAAGAGTGCTGTATTCGGTCTGGGTTAAGATACAGCCCATGATCTCTGGAGATCAATTGAGTTCGCGAGGGCCTTCACATTTTTGTATACACAAATTAATACATACATCCTTTAAGCTTTGTCTTCATAGCTTAAATGTCCCATGGATGTCCCTTTGTAATGCTGTAAAAAAAGGAAACTTTTAGTTTTGTATTAATATAGTTTTCAGTTGTATCACAGTTCAGGGGCCTCATCTTAAATGCATGGATACTTTTTTATGTGAAGTACACTTCTCCTTCTCTGTATTAGAAACGGAAGGCGGAGATTACTTAAATAACTGTAGTAACTTTTTATCTTTTGTATGTGTAGGTATGCCTACCAGCTCGTGGAGTCAATCATGCTGCCGGAAAACGTTGCACTGTTACGGGCTATGGTTACATGGGAGAAGGTAATTCAGATAATCTTATATACAGAGACGACATTCACAGACCAATTTGCAGCTGGACCGATTCCGCTACGGGTACGAGAGGCTGAAATACCCATCGTGAGCGACACGGAGTGTATTCGGAAGGTGAACGCCGTCACTGAGAAGATTTTCATACTGCCTGCTTCAAGTTTCTGCGCCGGTGGCGAAGAAGGGAACGATGCTTGTCAGGGCGACGGTGGAGGTCCGCTGGTTTGTCAAGATGAGGGCTTCTTTGAATTAGCCGGTCTCGTCTCGTGGGGCTTTGGATGTGGACGCATGGATGTGCCCGGAGTGTATGTTAAAGTCTCTTCGTTTATTGGATGGATAAACCAAATCATTAGTGTAAACAACTTATAGACATATCAAATAGGCAGTTATTGAAATTAGTTTTTAGGCGTATTAATTAATTTTCTAAAGAAAATTTTATGAATTAGTTAGATCAAATTTTGTATTGCAGTAAATAATTTGAAAACAAATTTTGTTCGATACAAAACTGATATATTTTTAAGGAATTACAGCTCAGTAATGCTCTAAGACTCATATTTTTTTAAATATTTCAATTATATGAATTAAAATATTGCTTGTTACTATTCTACGGAGATAAGCATTTTTATTATTTAATTTCCGCGCACAAATTGGGTTCATTGAAAATCTAAAACTTAACTAAATAAGAAATCTTAATTCTTTTTAGGTTAGGTTTTATTTTTAGTTTATGTTTATCTGGCTATATTGTTTTGCTGATTAATAACCATTTCATGGAATTATTTTTTCAAATAGAATAGAAAATATTTATAGAAATGTTTAATTAACGTAAAATTATCCAAAGTCTATTAAGGCTTGATAGGTAAGAAAAATAAATGGTATGTAAAAAATAAATGTACAGTTTTCGGAACAAGAGAAATTTCGTATACAGAGCATAATACGTAAAATACATGAGCTATTATCGTACATCATTGATACAGAGATTATGAATTTTAAATCAAATAACAATAATAATTTTAAGTCAAATAAACATTGTTGTGTCACAAAAGGAAATACAATCCTAATGCAAGTAAATTTATACATCTGGATCGGCTAGATTAAAATGTCCAAATGATTGAATATTTTGCAGCGCTATAACGCTTCACTTGACTATCCAATATTTTTATGACTTCTTAATGCCTTCTTAATGTCTGTTCATTGTTCAATAAATAAACGAATTACAAAATCTAAATTTGGTTCCAAAGTTTCACATGTTCTAGCTTTTGGCCTAGCCAGCAAAATAGCCCAGGTTGAGAAGTCAACAACCTTCACATCAGAGGTAAGTACGGGAAGAGTTTTTGAACCAAAGTTCGAAATTTTAGTAACTGGGCGTCGCGACTTTTCGCACTTTCCAGTTGTAATAATAATAAAATAATTCTAATAGATGGTGAAATGATTACTCACTCCTCCCTCACTATATTGGAATAGGGGAGGGATACATACTATAGATCGAATTGAATCACTTGAAAAACAACTTTTCCTTTTTGGCTTACACAACATCTACCGGGATCATTTGCAAACTTGCCTTCATATGATTCCCGATTAGAGCCGATCAATCTACCATCTTTACTGCAACGGCGAATTATGCTAAATTCCATCTTTTTACTTAAACTGCTCTGGTTGGTGGATGGTTACATTGACAACTCTTATCTGTGAATCACTGAAAACGTCGAGTGTCCAGGGGTTTTCAGTTTCTACATCAGAGCTTCTGTAGATCTACTTATTTGCAGCATGAAGCACTTAAGATCGCTTGCGCGGATTTCAACTAGATTATTAATAGGATTACATTTTCTGACTGAATTCAATCAACCAGAGTTAAAATTCTAAAATATCAAATGAATCCAATGAAATAAATAAGAAATCGTATGAGAGTAGAACCCGGATTTTATTAACTAGAGCCATATCAGTCGAAAACCCCTCTAAATTGAATCTTCTCTTCAACAAAATTAATTGTAACTCGAATATAAGTATATATGCATTCTATACCAACCTTTTGCATTCTTTTAAATTTTTTTGAATTACACTCAAAAAGTCATAAAATTCATTCTTTGGGAATCGAAGAATCGTGTTCATCCAAGTCTTATATCATATTTTTACATATAACTACAGTATACCTAATATGGAACAAGTACAGTGAACGGAAGTGACTGAAGAAAAACTTTTCTATTTGTTCAGTGATAAGATCGAAAAACCTTCTGTGGAACTTTTAAAAGTGTACATTCTTTGGTTGTAAACCCTAAACAATGAACGGAACTCGGTATCAATGCAACGGCAAGATATTCAATTTTCAAAGCTCTCGAGCTGCTGAACTACAATAAATTTAACAATAATGAAGATAGATTTTCAAATGCAAGTATACATTATTAGGTAATACATTTACCATTCGTTCATTCATACAACCGGAGTATGTATGTATGTTTACATACATACATATGTACGTATGTTTGAAAAGGGTCTATTATTTATCTGTGAAAAGAACGTACGTGAAAAAAGGCGGCGTCTGTTACAATATTCAATGTTACAACATGAGTATATCAGTATAATAAAGATCCTTAAAAGGCGTTTAGATCCAGGCATTGCAAACATATCAGTGAAGCGACACGGTTTGCTGAGAAGATGCTGCACTCACCTAAAGTAACTGAATCAGTGCTGCCCTCCTCACTGCTTTCATGCCCGAGTATGTGTGATGGGCAAGTGTGTGTGTGTTCCCTTCTAGGTTTTATTTGTGCTGCTGCTTTTTTGATGCTGTTGTTGTTCGTCCGTTACTGCTTCCCGCCATTCTAACCCTTTAACACAGTCCTTGCGCCAATATATCTGTACAGCCAGCCAAGGCAACAACAAAAACCACGTACGTAGAAACAACACCAATGAAACCTTCGAGGAAGGCAACGCAATCGCCGAAACGGACAAGTAAGCAGCGCCGTAGGCTTTTCAAAGAATAGAAATCATCCAAAGACGAAATCGCAGACATAATTTCGTCTGATTTCGGCAAGAACGGACGCAAAGGAAACCGATCTCGCAGCTTCCGTAAAATCTTTTCGTTTGAATGCGATTTCGCGGTCAGAGAAACTGGTGGCATTATTGTAACGTAGTCAGCGAAATTAAATAACAACAACAAAAATTGCAATTTAGTTAATCGGATATCGGATATCGTGCATGTTCGTTGTAGCTAAATAATCGTATAACCCCTTAACTTTTGTGTTCAATTAACCTGTTGTGCCTGTAGATTTTGCTCGCGTAGTGCCGGGCGCAGTGCACTCACTCCGGGCTCCTTTGCCCATTTGCATGCTTCGTTTTTTCATTTCGCCAGTTTTTCCGTTTCGCTCTCTTTTGGATTTTGTTTGTAGTTCGATTGTAATTTTGCAAAACAAAACTAAAAATAGAAAGAATGGAGTCTGCGAGCGGAAGCGATACAAAGAAAACTATCGCCAGCGCAATAACTACACCCACAACAGTATCCACAACAACCACGTCGGCAGTCAGTGTGGCCAGTGCGCCTGCGGACAACACCAACCACAAAGGTTCACCATTGCTACTTGCCAGAGGAAGTAGCAATAGCGGCAGTGCTGTAACACCTCCTAATAGTATCCAAAAGCAGCAACAACAAATATTGCCACTCGACACTAAACAAGAGGAAGCTAGCAACTTATCGCTGGCAAATATAATGGCCGAGGGTACACGATCGCGCTGTGGTGCCCCATCCACATCGTCAAGTCCAACCTTAAGTCCGCCCGGAAAGATTTTTGGACGCAATGCAAATGGAACAAGTGAGTTTTTATTTGACAGATTATAAACGATATTAGTTAAAGATTAATCAGAGAATTTTGAATGAAAAAACTGAAACTGATTGGTACATTAATTGCTTTCGCCTACTTGGCATACCCTTATTTGTGATTTTTTAAAGGGTTTTCTTCGAAATTATCGATCCTTTCTGTATTCACTATGTGCTATGCCCAAATTGGCATAGTTTTTTAGGAATAACCAATCTAACTGGGAACCAAACACATCAGATGTACATACATACGTACATCCTGAAAAGATGTTTAAATGTGTTGTTGGATAGATTGGCATATAATACAAATATATACATACATATATTATCTTTTGTTACTCTGGTACACACCTATTGGGATTTGTGTCGTCTTAAACTCTTACCAGGATAGATAATGTAAACATCCTTTTTCAGGAGTAATTTATCTTAATACAGAATGTTAGGGAATTAAATTCTATCGTCATAGTCCCTATATTCTTATTCACAAAAGGTATCCTTTAGTTTTTATATAAAAAGTAGGCGTAGTACCCTAGGTAAAGTACCCTTTCACCTTCGGTTGGAGAGTATTTAAATAAGAACATATTAAATGCCATTTAAAATCGTACATCATTTGAAAATAATAACACACTTCAATTTTGTGATTTCATTTCGAGTACATAAATATTCTACACCAGTGTTGCCGCCATAGTCAAGGACAACATTTACATATGTAACGGTTTTTCTGTCTAACAGTTTGTTAGTCAAATCATCTTCACTATGGTTTTTTTTGTTTGTATTGTTATGTTCTGTGTATGCTTTCCCTCATGATATGAGTTGCATTTGTCTATTGCAGCATAAAAATGTTTCGGGTTACATAAGTTACGTAAGTACATAAGTCAGAATAAATGAAGACGTAACCGAAATAACTCATTTATCTGAAGAAACTGATCTTGAATGAAATGCTATACAATTTAGAGAGCTCGCATAACTAGAAAGTTCCAAGCTAAAATTATTTTCTTTTAATATTAAAAGCCTTAGTTTATAGCATAAACTAAATAAATTGTGTATGTTAACTTGAGCTTAACACGTGTTGATCATGTCAATCAGATTATTAATATAATCTTTATTTCTATATTATTCTTTATTGCCTTATCCATTCCTTATCTCTTATATTTTATCCATCTAGTATTAAGTTTGAATTTATTTTTACACAAGAGAGTTTTACTTCTATTCTATTTATTCTATTCTATTCAAGGAATAAAAATATTAAACTTAAAATTTTTGTGTATAGAATTTATTAGGTAGAAAGAGAGTGAGAGTGAGAGTGAGAGGGATAGAAACTGAACACGTCTCCGTCATGTTGAAATATTTGATTGAAATAACACTCGCAATAACAGTAATGAACCCTCCCAACGTTCGTTAAACGCTCACTCTTATTTGGCATTCTTGAGTTTTCTTCTGATAGGCTCAAAATCTTGTGCTTCGTTTTCGTTGGTTAAGATCAAAACTACCCTCACAGGATGTAGTGTTACCCTAGCTGAGGAGCGAAAATCATGCCAACGTAAAGAATAGAACTGCATTCCAGGGAATAATAAGAAAATAATAGAAATACATATATGTACGTTTTCTACACACACAAATACACTCGAACATACTCGTACATACATATACATATAATACATTTTATATTTGCAATTATATTTGTTCTTAGATTATGGGCATGGTACAGATTGGAACATAATTGTTCTCCTCTGTTCTCACATTTATGTTAATTAAAAAGCGGTTTTTAATTATGGTCAGCTACTAAAACTCATTACTATTCAAGGCAAGATCAAGTACTTCCAACGAGAAATATGACCAGACAGCACGAACGAACGTACACGGGAGCAAAAACACAATTTTCCAAAAAAAGTTAAGTATTTAGAGAAAGGACTAACTTCTTATAGCGCAAACGACGGTTGCTTTTTGCTCGCGAGCCTGTTAAAATATGCGCAGTAGTTTTTGTGGTCCCATCAGCCATCGCTTACATCCTCGGAGCGCAGTTAGACATTAGCACGTACGAAGCAGCGCATTTCTTCTGGATGCAGCTTTGCGGCGTGCAGCCGTCGCTGACGCATTGCCGCTTTATTGCTGCCACTGGAATTTTGATCGACAGGAATTCGGTCGTTTAAAAGCTCTTGGACTATCGTATACGACAAATTCTTGTGTTTTTTGCGTGCAGACGCAGCCGGCTGAACTTGCAGACGCGTTCATATTGTTTTTGTCGCTATTGTTGCTGGAATCCTTACGGGTCTCTGCGATTCTTTCCCGGTGCTTATTTTCCAGTTTTTCTTTTCTTGCGCAACATCTTCGGAGGCAAAACAAACATTAACAATAATCGCAAAACATACAATAACATTAATAGCAGCAAAAAGAATCGCAAACTAAATTAAAAATAAATATTGTGCATTAAAATCACGTATCATTTATTTATTGCTTTAAATGCGTTCCTGCCAGTTCTCAGAGACCTGATAAGAAGACTTCTTAACCTTAACCCTTGGCTGCCGACACTTGTGTCTCTTCGTCCTTGGCGTCCTAATTTGGTAAAAAAAAGCCATTCCTAGGTATCAAGGTGTCAAATTGGCGAGGGAAGTACATACATTTATAAAGTTTCAATTTCGTTGTAAGATATCAGGCGATAATAAGATGATAAAGCATTACAATTTGATTAAAACTTTAAATATAAATGAATAGTAATACTCGTAGGCGTGTCCATTCTTCAGGGGTAAAATGGTGAGTGATATACAATAGTTCGACCGCAACATTTACTGCCTTACTTATTTGTAAGTCACTCCTTACATTTCTTAGCACATGTTTGCTTCTTTTCATTATCGAATTCATCGCCACTCCTGTTGAATTTATCTATTCATTGATCCAATTTAGAGTAACGAGTGTCTGGGTACCTCGAGACCCATCTGCTAAACTGGGCAGTGACGAAAGCGCAACCAATATTGCTCTGGTTTGCATGATCAGGATTACACTTCTGTCACCATCTGCGTCACTGTGACCTGTTACTGTGCCTTGTGAATGATTGTGAATATTTTTAAAATTACTTACGTACTCATGGGCCATACTTGGGCCTCATTAGGTGACTATAGTAGTTTACTATTCCCAGAGCTGTATTTTGTGATGTCCTTCCGAAGCAGCATCTCACAATAAATTCCTGCAGATATTCCTGCAGACAATAATTAGGCATTTCTATACATTTAGTTATATTCTGAAATGTTTTAGGGTACACATTTCCGGCATTCCTCTTCAATTATGGTTTGTATATAAACCAATTTCGCCGATTTGTCATTTTCAGTGTCTGTATTAGTATTTCTATATACATGAACTGGCTGTTTCGATTGACCAAAGTACAAAGTAAATTTTTTTTAACCTTAATAATGACAAAAGGCAATATGTTCACAATTATACTCGCACATTGTACATGCACAAAAGACTTCAATTGAAATTTTAAATACAATTTTAGAGTAAAAAAAGCCATTTCTCATTTTTAGGTACGAAAGTTCTCAGCTGTTGAAAATAATTCCCACAAAAATCCTAAACATTAAGCCCAAAAAACAGAATTAAACGAGTATGATCAAAAAAAAATCGATACATAAAAAAGCGCAACAACAAAAGATAACCGATCCAAAGGTACAACTAACAATCCAGTTGTTGTTGTTTTTCCTTTATACGTAATTCTAGTAGAAGACGCTGATTATGATCCTGTTTCAGTGTAGTCGATGTGAATTTGAATAAAGGATAAGCGTTTTTGCTGCTGTAATTTTTTTATGTGGATGTGAAACCAAGTTTTTTTTTGCGTTTTGTTTAACAGAGCAACAGAAAGGGTTACGTCCATACTGTCTCTGGACGTTTTTTCAGAAGAATTTGCATTTTTTTCCATTAGGTTTTTACTCTTATGGGAATGAATGTTCGAAATTGTGTGTGATCAATTGTAGTAATTTGAAATGGAACAATTTCTGAATTTAAGGTAAACTAGGGTAAATTTATATTACTAAATTGTTTTGTTTTTCGTAAAATACATCATCCAATAAAATATTTGTAAATATTATGTGTATGTTTGGCAGAATTCACACAATTCAGTTTAATTCTCATCATATTTTATTTACATATTATGTAAAGTCGAAAGTAATATGAATAACGCATATCTTGTAAAATTAAAACTTAATGAAACCCTATAAAAATAATGACCCTTAACAAGCCTTTTAACCTCGGGTCTAGGGTATAAAAACAATTCAAGTGTGGCTATTTTTGGTTCTGAAAGGGTGTACACTAAACTAGAAGGCCTCCATTATTACATACATATGTACATGCGGAACTGAAATAACGTTACTTTTCTATTTTGTTACAGTGATTGCCACATCGCGTCCCAGTAATGAGGCTGAAATCCAACTCTATCGCGTGCTCCAACGTGCTAGTCTCCTGGCCTACTACGATACTTTGCTGGAAATGGGCGGCGACGACGTGCAGCAGTTATACGAAGCAGGCGAGGAGGAGTTCCTCGAGATTATGGCCTTGGTTGGCATGGCTTCGAAACCTTTGCATGTGCGTCGCTTGCAGAAAGTCTTGCACGAATGGGCCAACAACCCAAATTTCTTTCAGGGTCCCATGGTTTCAGGGTCTACAGGTACACACAAAAATATTCAGTTTTTAAATGTATATATTAATTTTTCATCGTTTTCTTAAAGGTGTTTGTGAGATCACTCCAACCAAGGCAATATATTTTCCCGAAACTGCTGCACCTACGCACTCAAAACTTCCTTCCATCGCCAATGTATTCAATCCCACTCCACTCATAAGCACCACGCACACGAACTCCACACACCCACTACCACAACTAACTACCTCTACAGCTCTTGCCCCTGTCGCTGGACTACAATCAGCCCTTTCATACCCCTCTTTATCTTTAGCTTCTCCGGCTCCGTCGCAGTCTCAGCCAAAACAACAGCAGCCCAGCGGAGTCACCCATCACGTCACCTCCAGTTCGCCGCAGCTGACACCCGTCCTAACCGAAATACAAGTGGCACGCGTAACCATGGGCGCTGAGAAGATCGCACGCCAGCTGCCGCAACGGGAACCGCGGGCTCAAACCTCGAAGAAAAGGACCAGTCGGGAACTAGAGCAAGTGATTGCTATGAGTGAGCACGATCCGCGGCGTATGGATGAGATTCGTAAGTATTCCGCTATATACGGGCGATTCGACTGCAAGAGGCGTCCAGAGAAACCACTGACTTTACACGAAGTCTGCGTTAACGAAGCAGCAGCCCAACTTTGTAGACTTGTGCCTGCCCTCCTTACAAGACGCGATGAGCTCTTCCCACTAGCGCGCCAAATTGTTAAGGATGCCGGCTTTGGGCATTCGGCCAGCATAGCGAGGTACGGAGGTCTGGTACCGCACACGCAGGTCAATCAAACTCAGCGTTCAAGTGTGTCGGTGGTCGACTGCGAGTCCAGCGACACCAGTTCGATGACGCCAAAGAGACCTCGTCTGTCGTCCACTGACACCGCGATCACGCAGGAGTCCACTCGGGTAAGGATGACATAGTGTCCATCAGCGATTGAATTTGCTGGGCGCTGTGTAATCATGCTTCTGCTTTAATGCTTAATAATGCTTACAGCTAAGAAATCTAATGGGTTTGATGGGGTTCGCATTATTCAAAGTGGTAAATTATTATCGAAACATTAAGGAAATAATTTTCTTTTCAGCAAACCACAGCAAAAGATATCATTTATCTCGTTGGCTGTATTTGGCAGTAATTGATGGCTTATGTTTCCTAGCGAATCATGTCCTTAAAGGATCATGTAACAAACGTGATTTAAATTCGTTGAAAGCTCTCAACGATGTATATGGTTATCCTGTTATCCGAAATTCGTAATTTGTGGCCAGAGCGCTAATCTTTCACTCTGGTCTACGATTTATCTGACATCTTACATGCTCTTTAAGCCAATAACTCGCAAAAGGTTATGTTATACTGGATGCGACTGTGTTGGAGTTTAATTATAATAGACAATTTTTTGCTGAGCTTAATCGTTAATCTTAATAATATTAGTTCGTTAATTAACTCGTAAATTTAACCATAAAAAAATCCTTCTAACAAACCACTTTCCTGTATCCTCAAATCCTTTTAGTATATCTGTGATTTATACAATTCTAGCAATTGTTTATTATAGCATGCTTTGTACAAATGCATATCTTTAAATGTTGAAGTAGTCGTAAGTGTACCCTATTCACGCTATTCACCTCTTGAGTCGTTTATTTCTGCCCATCAGAAACAAATTCCTAAACAAAACCATTTTCTAGAGTTGAAATTGAATATTAAATTTATTTGCATGACTTCGTCTATTCTTCACTGTGTGCTCTATTGAAGAAATGCATGGAATACAATGGCTACAAAGTCAATATTTAATGTGTGTGTTAATGTGTTTCAATATTCTATTCAATAACTTTTTGATTCATTCGCCGTTTTGGATGCATTTAACAGGGAAAGTGAAACTCTTTAATGGATATAATTATTAGAATTAGAATTTATAAATAAATATACATGCTTTTACAACTTTAATTTGGCTTTCTTTATTGTTCTTTTATTGCTCTTTCGTTGATGTTATACTGTATTGTATATTCTACTGGTTTATTTTATTTCACAAAACTGTTCTTTTTAAGAAACCTTTCTGGTAATTCAATAAATTTGTATATTAGAAATCTATTTAAAAAACGTAATGTAAAATTTCTTTGAGTTTTATTTCATCCTCCAAGCTTTTGCTTTAACTCTGCATATTATCCAAATATTTCGAAAAAAGGGGCAAAATATATACATAAACAAATATTTCAAGGAAAATTTGGACGATTCGCGCTTCAACTTGTTCGCTATGTATCAAAAGTTCTCAAAGCCGCCATTCGACCTCTCGGACATTGCAAAGTTTCCGTAAGTTCAAGTTGTGTGCTTGTACCTTTAAGTACACACCCTATAAATGCCCCAAGCTTTTGAATATGTTTAAACCAATCCCTCTTTCAGATTAGGTAAATCACACTATGAGGATAACGATGACTCGCGCTTCTCTTTCAATAGCTCAAGTTCGCCATCGCTTCCAGTAAGTATGCAGATCTGAAATAAGTTTTAGAGTAATGAAACCCGACACCGCGGTAGATACAAATCTAAGCATCATTTGATCAGTTAATCTATGTGATCTGCATTGACTAGTTTTTTGCATGATTACATAAATTGTTTATTCAGTTAGCTGGATTAAAAGTATGTAGTTAATTTTTAAACCTCTTTCTTATGACGTTCTCCTTCATTTTGAAAAAGTATCGAATTGACAGACTCGAAATTGTAATCAATGCTCTGAATTTAAATGTAAGCATATAACTGGATGACAATGCAATATTAAACTTATTAGTTCGATTTTTTTTTTTTATTTATTGTTATTTTATTTTTTACAATATGTAACATTCAAAACTTTTAAAATAATAGACAAAATAGTTTTCTATGATAAAATTTCATTTCATATTTCTGATGTGAGCAGCAGAACACAAGTTCAGATCCCGAACGGGAGTTCGCAGAGAGCCCAGTTACGTACGTCGTCGATTCAGCGCCGAAATCCTGCAGTCCATACCATTCTCTGCAGGCGAGAGCGTCAACATTACCAGAGTGCCAGAGTACTTCCATCCACCTGAAGCATGGAAGTCCTGTCGTCGAGTCAACAGACACACTTGCCTTGACCTCGTCATCTCTAGGCGTGGAAGTACTATCAGCTGCTGGAAGCCACATCATCGCTGTCACTAATCCTGCCCTGGCACTGAGTCCAACGCTGAACGATAACTTGACCATAAAGCGAGAAATCGGTTCGCCGGACGTCTGAGAGACCCCTAATATTGTATCTTTTATATAAGTTTGTGCAATTTATTTACTATGACGAATAAAAAATTCAGAATTCTAATACTGATGATCCTACTAATACGGATAGTTAGATTATAAGGTAATTAGAGCCAATTGGTATTCGAATACGCTGTGATTTAGATAATTGAATGTAAGTGCGACAGATTTAATAAATACTGAACAGAAAGGTTTCGCTGTTTAATTAATTTTACTGAGTGGGTTTAGCTGGGAAACCAGCTCAATGAATTGATCATTTTGTCCGACAACGCACATCATTTGTCTGGCTACATCAGAAGTAATTCTCTTACGACTGCCACTTTATTCAGCTAAATTCCATTGAGACGGTTTGGGGGGGAATCAGGCCCATGTCAAAGGAGGAATACAGGTACCAATAACAATACCCGATGCAGTCGGAGAGCAACGTCTGCTATACAATGGAAACTTAAGCTAAGAGAACCGTCTCCAAGAGCGACTGCACACACGTGCAATACAGCACATGTGAAATAATGAAATACTCGTATAATAACAAACGACCATTAATTTAAACACATAGTAATAAATTATTATAAATTATTACACTTGCTATAGCTTCTGATAGCGTGTTATACTTTTATAACTTCTGATTAAAATTATAACTTGTATATATTCAAATGAACTTAAATCTTGTTTTCAATTAAGAGAAATAAGTTACTAAAAGGTTTCAGAAGAAAAACTTTAAAGACATCTAAACATTTCACTGAGAAAGCATGAGATTCTAAGGTATACAATCTTAAAGTATCCCTAAAATAATGTACTAATAATCTTTTGTAGCTTGTTTTAAAATCCCTATTTTTTAAGAACGCTCTTGAAGCCCGAAATATTAACAAGTGAACCTCTGCTGACGATCGAATCGGGGATATTAATACATCATCCAGTAGTTGTTATGCTCAGAATAAATACTTCGATTTTTTTATTGACACTATAAATATACGAGTAATTTATGTCGTGTACTTGTGCTAATAATAAGTATTTTTTTTTAATCTTAAACTATTTGTAAAGCCCCTTTGTTTCCCATGGTCTTAAGAAATAATCTCTCTTCGTTATTCCACACAACAATTATTTATTCCACAACAATATGCAAATTCTTTAAAGTCTCTCCGATGTCTCGACTTACCGAGTATATTCGCTCGATCATCTTCATCATCATTATCCAGAATCGTCACTGTCACCCGACCGAACATGTCGGGGTAGAAGAGCCTCTGCAATCTTACAATAGCATACACTGCTGGTCATAAAAAATTATCTGTACAAACAATGCTGTCAAAGGGTTGCCTACTACTGTCGCCATAATCCCAGGGCAATATGCAAATTGAATAACCAAAAAAATGACCTTAAACACTGAGCGAGAAACAAAAAATCCCAAATGAAATTCACCCAATAAATCCCTAAGCGTCATGAGCGTCCTAAATGAGCGTCATGTAAAAAGGAATACGTAAAGGAATACGTATGTATGTGTAAAACGTGAAATGAAATTGAATGTATGGGAAATACTTACACATTTACTTAGTTTATATCAGGTATAGTGAATATACAAGAGGATCTTAATTTATCTTTAATGAATTTGAAGAAAACTATTCAGAAATCGCATTTAATATTGACTTTCAACGATGAGTCAAATTAATTTCACAGGTCAAACTCAGATCTCAACGTATTTTGATGAACTTGTTGCTGTTGTGAATGTGCAAGGAATGTTTAGTATCGTATCTCATCTGCTGTCGAAAGTGATCTATTCAATGCTGGATCTTAATTCGATATATTCGCTTTTATTCGTTGTTCTTGATCATCCTATGTCCATCCGTCAAAACTTGGCTCATATATTTAAGACATTTCTAACAGCATTTTAAAAGAATAACTCATTTCATTTAATCGAAAAACTTATGTAAAAAATTCGAACATCTGTCAGAAAAGTTCACAAAGAAAAGGGTGTAGGATGTTAATGAATTGGACAAGCCGAAGATAACACTTTTTTGGTTATATTAATTCTGTCTTACTGTGAAATATGTGCTGCGTATAGTTGAAAAAGAAATCATCAAAAATATTCTCACGAGAAAGTGAATCCGAAAAGTTATCGCACTAAATAACCTTATAAAAACGTAAGACACGAAAAGCAATGCAAAAAAAAAATCTAATTTTTTATAAAAACGACCAAAAAACGAAAATCAACACTTTTATTGTTCGGACGAGCGCAGACAACCCTTTATTTGATCATCCTTGTGCCGCAACGTAATCTGCATACAGAATTATGAAGGATGAAACTAAAGCGAGTCTGCGTTCGAGGAACACTCGCATGTCTGCGACGTGCGCAACCACCACCGTCAGTGCCCATGTGCAGCGGTAGGTAAACACAAAATGATAAACACTTTTTTATACACACGGTTTTTTTGGTTGATTTTTTACCACTTTTACATTTTTTTTTTTGGAAAAAATAAAAAATTATTTAAATTCCAACGTGAGAAATTTTTACGTTGACCCTGTAAATGAGGAGGTTGAATAAACTCACATCCTGAGAAATGCAGTCAATTAATAAATAACCCGATCTTTTTATATTGAATATGTAATGTGTGTGTGTGTGTGTGTGTAAGTATTATTAGATCCAATATTTATACTTACTTACTTACTTTATATACTCGTTTATATACAAACGTACAAAATTATACTTAAGAATAATTAAATATTTAGTGTACATTGTACTCTATATTATAGATGCACAGCTGTAATTTCAATTAAATCCATATACATACTCTGTTATAGAGATTCAAATGCACGCAGATAACACAGAACACAAGATTTAAGAACTGAGGATTTCTTATCATTAACTAAATCGGATCATTAAAAAAACCGACTGTTTAAAAGACAAATATTTGTCTACCGAACCTCAGGAAGAGAATTAAAATAACAAAGAACCGTTTCTGTACATGCTCCACTGGAATCACCTTGGATGCGTTCCCTTTTCCCTCACAGGTTTCCAAATTCAGGGGTCCTGCTGCAGTCTTGATTGTGGCTGTGGTTAGAAAGTAGAATTAACTTTCACCCGCGTTTTCACCCTAATTGCAGTTGCGCCGTTGCAGTGAACTAGCTAGAGTCTTATAACTTCAGACTCTGCATCCACCCTTACTGAGAGGAACAGATGTAGGATCTTGAAAAGAAATCTTTGAGGGGATCTGCCAAACTTAGATCACAGATCCTTCTGGTTTCGTGATTTATTATTCCATTTATTTACTAGTGTTTTTTATTGTACGTACGAGTAAGTTGAAAAATATCGGGGTGCATATGCTCGTCAACATTGAAATTCGTGTTTCACAACAGAATAGCCTATAAATCGAAGTTATCAAACATACTTATTACACTTTAATTGGCGATATACTCGTAGTTACGTGAGTCCCTTCGCAGAACCCAGAAATTGCAACCTTACTTATTTGCATATTGCAATATGCAAATGCATTGATCTTCACCACTTAAGATCATATTTGCCTACAATCTGTGCATTCTATGCGATGAGAAAACATTAATGAAACCATCAACGCGAAAGCAGACGTGCTGAAATACACATCTCAGGGGTCCACGTGACAACGCTTCATCAATTGAGTGCGATTCCTTGCATTTGCGGAAATCTTTGCTAATCTATCGACGATCGGTTGACAAGGGTTCGCGCGAGGCTTGCACCAAAATAAACATGCACACAAGTCAATGAGAACAGCCACAGGAACAAAGGATAATGAGGATCTACGGTTACAAACAGTATTTGTTTGCAAAACATCATTATTGAATATTCGTATTGAATGAACGTTTGTTCATACCTATTCGCGAAGAAGAGGGATAGAAGGCAAGATAAACAAAAGTCAACTTAAAGAAAACAAAGAGCAGTGATCGAAGACAATCGTTTGAAAGTGCAATTATTATGCCATCAATGGGAAGAATTGAGACTTCGAGACTTTCAATGAAGAACTATCAAGAGAACGGCGTGAAAAAGAATTCCTATCCATTTTCCATATAAAATATAGCTATATCCATACATATATATTTTTATATAGTTATATACTACACTTCTTGTACTTTGCTATATTATACTTTTTATACATTTATACATTTATAGTTATATAGATTTAATTGTTTCTAGCACTGAAAAATTGTCAAGCTTTTGGAGTTATTTGTTTTTCTTCTTCTTTACTTCTTATAAAAAAGTATGCTTTATTAAAAACAAAGTGCAAAAAGTTCAAACACAAACTTTGAATGATTTAGATCCATTTGTAGCGCTAAACTGTGTCTGCAATTTTTTGCTCTATCCAGTTCATGAAATACTGTACACTTGTATAAACACCCAGGACACCCGGACGGGCACAGCCTACTCCATAGGAAACCACGCCAATCAAATAATAACGATTGTCACCTCCGAAGAGCTGTAAAAGCATAGATATATAAATGTATATGTAGACCATATCGCACCCAAACTCCGAAACACTTTTTTTAAAGGCGGAAACTTACCTCAGGAATCATAAGCGGACCGCCGGAGTCGCCCTGACATGTATCCATACCACCCGATAAAACGCCGGCGCACAAAACCGCCGCGTTAAACTGCTTCTCGGAAAACAAGCGGTTGATTTTCTGATAATTATCCATGCAGACTTTATTGTCGTAGACAGGTATTTGAAGTTCTTGCAGGACGTTGGCGGATCTTCCGCCTTCCATGGTTTTGCCCCAGCCCACAACGAATGGGGAGTGTTTCACGTAGGACTTTTGACGCAGCTCGTTGGTTCTGGGCATACATATTGGCAATATGAAATCTACAGGATTAGATAGGATATGAGAATGAGTGGACCCGGAAGCATTATTATCATGTCAATATTATTATTAACATATTTTTATTGACATTATAATGGAAAATATTGAAAACTTATAAGTTTTCTTTCTTGTAATAAGAATTAGTAAAGAGTTCGTACAATAATACGTAAAACAGAATTATTATAACCTGAGAATTCCACATTTCGTTCCAAGTATAAAAGAGCGATATCGCTGTGGCCATCCCGCCGATCGTAGTTCGGATGAACTTCGTTCTGAAATAAAAATTATGGTAAATCGCGAACTGATCACGCATATCATCGTACGCACCCTGACGATTCGAATGTCAACATGTGCAGCTTCCGTGTCCGTCGTCAAATCGTGTTCGCCCAGTCTTACGTATAATCTATGGGAAATAAATTGAAGACCCAGAATTGGTTATGTTCGATGTTAAGGATGCATTGTGAATGACATACAGATCTCCGCGAATGCAGTGGGCCGCAGTCAAAACATGGCGCGCTGTTATTAATGCACCTCCACATTTAAAGGGCGAAGCAGAAAATTCGGATTCGTAAGCAAGCAAGGCTACCCAGGGCCAGGCGCCCCTCTTGCTTACTTGACCACCCACAATTTTTTTGTTCGAGTTCTTTGCATAACCGCATCCCTCATCCTCAGTTGGCAATCGACGTGGAATCACATTCTTTGATGACTTAGTAATTGTTGGACTTGTTGTCATCATTTCACTTCTTGGACAACAAACTGTAGATCCTGAGGTCCCACAAATCCTATTTGACGCACGCAGGAAGTTTGCGAAAACTTCGTCCCTTTGCTTGTTTAGTAGCTTATCGAGAAGCTCCTGACATGCTTCCAGTGCTGCGGGATTCATAACACCAAGAAAAAGCAATAAGAACAAGCAATAATTCTGGGCGAAAAACTCACCTATGCAATTTCCTTCGCGCATATCGGGTCCACGGCAATAAGCAGTGGACTGTGCAGCTGAAGTGACCATGCGTTCCTTTTGTGTCCTCTGAGTTGTGCTCTCGGTTTTTCTTTCGGTTGTCGTTTCTTGAAATGGTCTTGGAGAAGGCAGGAATGGATTCTCGTTTTGTGAGTTTCTGGTGTTTGCGGGTCTGTCGGGTTTTTCCGTAGGAAAGACAAAAGTTATCTCTTCTGTGGTCGGTCCATTTTGAGGCTGGTTGCTTCTGACGGGACTTCCGCAACATACCTAACAGGGGAAAAATTAGAAAAGATTGTTATATTGAGTTCAACAATTATATTAATTGATATGAATATCTTAAAACTTCACCACTGGATCTCCGTTGATATTTCGAGTGCCACAAGCTCGTTGAAGAGCAAAAACGTACTGTTCTGCCGCTCTGCGGTTCTGTGTTCGGAATACGTTCACCACCTGTGGACAGAAGCTCAGTGTTGTGCAGAAACCGTAGTCATTTTGGGGGGTGACGCAATTCCCTGGTGCTAAAATTGTATGAAAATGTAAGGATAAGTTAAACAAATAATTAAATTAAAGGAATAGTTTTCTTTATTGTGCTCGAGATTAAGATTGGACAGGGTAGATAATACTGATACAAAATGCGCAGATACTCAATGTAATTTTGTCTTCGTATTTTACTTCGATCTATTCAACAACAACGTAGAGTACATAAAAAATTGAGAGGATCATATATAAAAGGAAGAAATGTACTAAAACAATGTTAGTACATACATATTATGTCATTAGTTTCTAAGATTTCAGCTCTGAACTATCAGCTATATTAATCAAAAAGAATAGAATTGATATCTTCATTAAAATGAAATAAAAACCAAATATAAAATATCGGGACATCAAATATTCACAAACACACAATATCTTCGTAGAAAATTTTTACAAATTTCTAAGCACTGGAAAAACTCCTTTCATTCCTTGGAAAAAATAATATTTAAGAGAAAGTAAACAGAAAATAAGAAAACTGAACTTTACTGAATTGAGCTACTTGAAAATAATGAAAGATCTAAAAGATAGAACCAAAGATTTAAGAAACGAACTCGACGTTCATATGTTAGTTACGGATCGCAGGTTTATGTAAATGTGATAAAGTAAATAAAATAAAGAGTGAAATATCAGAAAGCAATGAGATTGGAGACCGAGTTCCGAAAAAATTATTATTCAGTTAATATTGGGTTATAAATTATTCATAAGTACTCACATCATTACAAACAATCGGTGATAATGTCAATAAATGTAACTGTACTCAGTGCTAACTGAAACAACAAGTAGTTGAAATACCATTTTAACAACAAGATATGGAAAACTTACAATAATATTATAGCTAAGATAATAATAATAATAATAATAGCTAATAGTAAAGCTAATAAATACTACGGTAAAAAGGCGTCGCTGGTTAAAAAATTGTGGGGCGAAATAAGGAACTGGCGTTGAACTGATCTAGAATTCCTCATATGACTACTGTTGCTCCGTTAAATTTTAATAGACACATTTTCGTGCTTAGTAGAAGCAGCCGCGTCCAGTTTCAATGCAATAATCAATGATTTTATTAGAATATTAAAAATAGAATAGAATATAATAGAATATTAAACATTCCCCGGCGTCGCAAAAATCAAAAACGCAGTTTCCAAACCGGTTTCGCTTACCAAAGTGCTGCTAAATACGTCAAAAGTGTGTGTTTTTATAATGTTTTTTAAATTCTATATATTAACATGTATTTACTGTTAATACGAGCCCAATTTACCGAAAGTAGTAGACTATTTCTGTAAGCTGGGAGTTGCTGCGGATGTATAAACTGCATGAGAACTTTGAACTCTATTCATAAAGACCCAAACTCCAAACCAAACTTTGTTTATAGCGAACGATTAAACGAACTCGAAATGTAACCTTGATAAAGCACATATGTATGTAATACATAAATCATTCATAACATATCAACCTTGACCACTTTCTTGCTATGAAATCGTAAATGTTATAAACATTAATTCAACCAGATTTTAGAGCAATATTTTCTGCCTGTCGGAACCTTGGATACCCTGCAACCTTCTAACCCCGGTAACCTCTTGTGGCAGATGCTCGTGCTGAGTAACTTCATTTGTATAAAGCAATGTTATTATTTACACACACATAGTAAACATACCACCGTGTCCTTGAAGCTCTCAGTAATCACAAATTACCTTTTCATTTTCATTGATTCTATAAGCGTATCAAATAACGTAAGAATAAAACGTCAAGAAATCTCCCTTTAACAGCTCATTGCGAAAACTATTAACTGTCCAAAAACGACACATCTACATACATTACGAGGTGCTAAGTTCTTACCTTGTCCATTGATCCACTGTGCATAAACCGGCACACTGCAGACGATGCTTATGAACGAGTATAGAAAATGTTTCATTTGGATTTCGAATCTTCGCTCTTATATGATATAATAAAATATCGATACCAGCCGTAGATTAATTTATTAGTACGGTATTTGAAATTCTTTAAAATAAAAACTTTTTTGATTCAATCTCGCATCAAGAAGCTTAATGAACTAAATTAACGAATTAACTGATATGTTGGTTAGCGTCAATGCGATATTCTGCGACTGAGATATGGAGTACACTGCGTTTAAGATGAATCGGAAATTGCTAAACCTGTCACGAACGCGAATGTATTTAAACTGTTTGGTGTGAACAGAAACAGCTTTGAATGAAGCTTCTTTAAAGCCACGGAATTACTATCACTCAGAACTTACGTCGTTTGCTGGGAAACACTGAACACGCAAACGATATAAACAAATCTCGGACGAACGACTCGCTGATTTAATTGCAGCCACATTCATGTGCAATGAAAAACTAAAATATTCATTAATCTATATAATTAACAGTTTACTCTCAATTACGATTCGTAAGAACCACGGCGGACTTCGTCAAATCAATCGTATCACAATTGAAATTACAAATTAAATTTATGTATTTAAAACATTCCATGGCCCATGTGATGACAACTATATTAGCAGAGCTGACGGGAATCCCACAACAAGGCTGCGCCATGACTCAGTGTACGCATGAGCGCCTACTTTGTTCACATTTTTATTCTCTGCAAGTATGTGAACTCGATACTGGAGGCCTCGATACAGTCAGATACTATTTTAAGTCTTTGATATCACAATCAATCTAGGTTTCAGCTATGTCCGGCTAATTTAAGAATACAACACATGGGAAAAATGTTCAACGATGAATCATAGAAACTGTAACAACAAATAAATTTAGAACTTCCGAACAAATTATGTATGTAAAGTAAAGTATAGTTAACAGAGAATAAGTTGAAATAACTTCGGGTGAAATTACTTTCGGACTTCCGGACCACGGCTGAAAATTGTTTGTGTTACAGTTCATGCATGTAAGATTGATGTTTGGCAGAACCATTTTTTGTGGCGTTAGATGTTTCATAGTAAATAATGAACACAATTAACATTAACATAAAAAACTTCCGGTATTTTTACGCGCGAATTTCGTTCTTCACTTCGGCTTTTTTTGAATTCATTTCAAAACCCGTTTAGATCTGGGCACACCGAGTTTCTGATGGGCATATTAGCCCAGTAGTATTGGTTTAGTAACAGTAACATTGGTTTTAAGAGCAAAGCACAAATGTAAAACACGAACATTTTCATATAATATGTACGAATGTATTTTGCAGTCTAGAACAGTCAGTAATAACAACTAATTTTACACTTTACAACAAGTAAGTTTGGACTATGATTATAGGAAAGCGAGCGCTTTTGCTATAAAAAGAAAACAGCAATAATAAACCTTAGATTGGCTGTATTTATTTCTGTATGTATGCGTGAATGGATTTTTGCTTGTATTTCAGTCACGCGTTATACATTATAAATACATATGTAGACATATCAATAAATAACTGCATGAGTATTACCGGTTTTTAATTTTCATAATTCGAAAACCAGTTTATTTAAATGGTGTATTAAATTCGGATTATTCCAGGAATCGGTTATCATATGCAGATTATAAGTTATCAACAGAAAGAGCAACATCTTCGGCATATGCGAAACCTAAGCACTCAACGAAGTATGATGCTTGAACTGAGATCCTTTAGACGGAGCAGCTGCAGATGTTATTACTTACAGAAATGAATGAATGAAGAGAATGAATGAATGAATGCAAGAATGAAGATTTTGCATTAAAGTTTCAGTCGCAAACACTGCCTACTTTAAATATGGTGAAAAATGATAGCTGCAACACCATCGACAAGCAGCAACAACTTTAATAGCAACAATAACAATTTTAATCGGAACACAACCGGATAACAACTGAAACTCTACATATCAAAATAGAAATAATGGCAAAAACCGTTTCAAACTCGAACTAAAATAAACACATAATCAGAACCACTTTCTAATAAACCACGTGCGCAACAGAAACTCAAAGTGAAGACGCACTGTCAAGACCCAAAGTTAACTCAGATATATTAAAAGAAATGATACGAAATGAAATCGATTAAACAGTTAAGAAAACACTAATTATTACAAGGGGCATGAGTAACAGAGATAATAACAAGGGGCAATGTATGTATGTATGTATGTATGTATGTATGTACATCTCAACAGAATCAACCTGATCAACTTCGAATTCGGGAATGAACATCAATAACTGATATCAGAAATATGAAGAAACTAAAATTTACTATAATGTCGACAAAAATATGAAATATTGTAAAATTATTATTAAAAATTATAACGTGCAGGTAGAATGTAGCGATAACACAGCGAAACTAGATTCGATACTGCAGAAGCTAGCATGAAAGATGAACAAAGATAATATAGAATATATAGCGCTAGAGAATAATGATGAAATATGTCTATGAGAGTCTATGACAAAGAAGAATTTAAAAAGACATACACAAAAATAAAGATAAATAACAATGTTCCCCAATTGGAAATAGTAATTTATGCCGCCCCAAAACA
Source organism: Myopa testacea (assembly GCA_949629155.1). Classification (NCBI taxonomy): domain Eukaryota; kingdom Metazoa; phylum Arthropoda; class Insecta; order Diptera; family Conopidae; genus Myopa; species Myopa testacea. The sequence goes on along the minus strand of OX451348.1, from coordinate 14,237,747 downwards.
TATAAAAGATGAATTAATGAAATATAAAATAATTCTACGCCAAACTTATAATTGGGCAATGGTTTAATAATAGTTCAATAATTATTAGAAACAATGCAAAACATTGAGTGAGATCAAATATGTGAAGAACGAGAAGAGCGATACCATTGAGCTTATAGTGTGTAACAATAGATTAAGCATATGTGAAATTGTCAATTGTAATATGTCAACGTATTCACTCTTAGAATGGGATCACTTAGGGTATAAAAACCCAAGTAATCCAGAATAAAGACAAGAATTGTTCGAAGACAGCCAGCACAAAGAGGCTTATATTTCCATTCTACGCCAGCGATTTAGCAAGGCGTAATACAAAATATAGTGCCAACTTCATTACAGGCACTGTATCCTGTCCAGTGGCGTTCCACGCCGGACACCTCATTAGGTCGACCCATTCCACTCGGGAAGCATATTCGTTGAACACTTACAGAGCTCTAGACGAGATGCATAACAGCATGCACAACAATGGTGACAGACCAAATTAATATACACCCGTGTGTTGGATAGCAAAAGTTCTCCACAAACAACATTTGTAGCTTATCAGAAGGCCAAATAAACCTTCAGATTTAATAAAAGAAATTCATAGGAACCAATGCGAATATGAAGTTCCTCTTCTAAGGCTTTCTGCCATTGAAGATTTCGCTCAACCCTTAGTTTATTATATAAATACTCGTATATACTTTGGTTTTCTAACGAATCCATCACCTTCGTCAAGGTCTGAAGGTCTAAAATCTGAAGGTCTGAAAAAAATGTTAGTGAGACAAATCATTTACAAAAGTACAACATTTTATTGTACTCGTGTGTGTAGTTGATGTGTATTTTGTAATGTAATTTGATTTCCTTTTACAAATACATAAGGTACTCGTAATTTACTGAACTACCACAAATCTTTCTGCTCACTGGTGAAGGTGACTCTTGATCCAGGATATATAAGCAGCCACTCGGGTGTATACGCCAGGGAATCCGTCGCGCGTGCACTCACTGCCATAGGAAACGATGCCCAGAAGGTAATATTTATAAACGTTGCCGTTCCACTAGAACGGAAGGAATAATTTCACGGCAAGCTTAAGCTTTATACTGAAGTGTTCGCCTACCTGCGGTAGCATGAGTGGACCACCAGAGTCCCCTTGACAAGCGTCGGCGCTAATGTTGCCAGCACATATACACTGAAACAGTTATTGATGATTACGATAATTAATTAGCTAAGCTACGAGCATGAGTAAAAAACCTTGTCGTCGATTATCAAATTCTCGGAAACAGATTTGTAGCTTTCTTCGCATATTGCGCGATTCACAATCGGAACTTGTGTGACACGTAGTATTGGTTCAGACATCTGACGGTACTTCGTAGCTCCCCAGCCGGCAAGAAATGGGTTCATTCCCACAAAATCTTGCGTTAGAAAATGATTGCTCTCCGGCAAACAAAGTGTACCAATAAATTCTATAATCGAATGGTTCAAAATTGTTATGAATTTCGTATCAGATGTGAATTACCACTTTCGGGAGCTGCAGCAATTAACTCAATAATTGCAATGTCATTCGTAATACTCTTCAAGTTGAACATTTCGTGTACTACAGTGCGTTTGATGCCGATGTTCACAGCGTCCAACTCGACTGGGTTAGAGAGGTTATGTGCTCCCAGGCGAACTACCGCTAGTGTTGGTTTTATGCAGTGAGCAGCAGTTAAAACGTGTCTTCTGGTAATCAAGGTTCCAGCACTGAGAAAGCCCATCGGTTCATGAGAGCCATATTGGTAGCCTAGCGCTGCCATCCAAGGATACGTTCCTGAAAAACATGTCGATGTGAGTACAAAATTTAAAAGTCTAAAAACGTTGCTCGCACCCATTTCAGCTTCGGTACCGCCAACCACGCGATTGATTTTGCCTCTGACTGTGCCACAAGTGGATTCTAGCTTCATCTGTCCCGGACTTTGGCTCGAGAAATAACTTTGCTGTAGTGTTGAAGCCGACAATATTTTGTCATATATTGTTTTCGGATAGCTCAATGGTTGCGTAATCGTTTCGGGGCTTTCTTTTTCGTGTAATGCTGCGAAATGCAATGCACCCGTTAGTGGCAATGGAAACGTTGAAATCTCATTAAACTTGAGCGATGAATGGTTTATTCCTGTCCTTTCTACATTTTCAACTCCTCTGCAGCAAATCTATGAAGAGTTCAAAGTATATTTTATTTTTGGCACATATAATATTTTTTAAAACTATTATTTAAAACTATACAACGATATACCTATAATAAAAGTAAATTCATATTCACCAAGAAGTTCGTGCCATCAAATCCACAAATGACAGCGCTCAGAAGAGTTGGAGAGACAGTTACGTTCATTGTAACGTCTTGCGTTTGAATTGCGTTCGATTCTTCGGTTCTACTTGCGCACTTGGACAAGGTAACGCATATTCCCGAACGCCCTCCTGAGTCCGTGCACACTTGAGCTATACATATTAAATATAAATATTGCCAACATGATAAAAAAACCGTTAAAGACATACACAATATACATATTACATAGTTTTAAAAAATATAACCCAAATAAAGTATTTCACTCCCAAGCGATTTAGAAATAAATAAATTAAAAACAGTCTATTATTAATTTGGATGCACTTGTTTCACTGATAACGAGAATTTAGTATGTACATGTGTACATTCATATGTACATATATTATATGGACTAGAATTTGCAAGTTGAAATGAGTTCAAAAATGAATACTGCGCTTCAAGCGCCGGCGGCGGCGTTTTGTGGTTGTTAAGCTGGCTTTGCTGACCATGTTAGAGGAACCGACAGCACCGGAGGGCAACAAGAGTCGTTCGCCGTGCCAGCGTGGATCGATACAGGCGCAATGTAGCATGGTCCTGTCGTCGCCTTTCAAGCAAAGTTGCGGCAATGTGGGACACGGTGCCAGTGTAGTTGGAATAAGCGTAGAAAGTTGTGTAGACGTGGACGTGTGTTGGAAATTTGGAGTCGTTGAACTCGATGTCACTGCCTCCGGAGGCAGCGTTATCAGCGGAAAATTTCCTGTAGGATTGACTGCACAGAAGCCTTTGATATTAGCCAGATACGAGAGGAATGGCCACAAGTAAATCTGCAAGCATATGTCGTCAAAACTCATTCCAGCAGATGAGTGAGCCACTAAAATCCAGACCAAAAAGATAGAAAATAAGACGAAAATAGGCTGTGGTAATAAACAGCAAGCAGTCACCGGCAACTCTCTCCAGCAGTCATAAATTGTTTTGCTTTTTAATAGACTATTTAATGGAGTACTTCTCACAACTGCAACTACTCTCTACTGTAGTTTTAGAGAGTACCGAAACTCACGATCTGCAGCTCATACTTTGCGTAGTAATCATTTAGCAATGAAGAAAAATGCACCGAACCACCACGAGTGACTATCAGACTATCATTCTGATCACCTTCACGCTTCAATATCCATTCGTAACAACCAGCTACATAATTAGGTCGGTTCAGAATAATACTCCAATAAAAACAAGAAAGAGCAGTCGGTTCGAAGCTAAAATACCCTACACTACCATGTAAAACTGGCTTCTTTCCGTATGTAAACCACCCACCAACTCTTAATACTCTTGATGAGTATTAGTATTGATACTATTTAATAATATCAACAAAATTCATATTTAATATGATTGTAATAATATACATACATATATGTATGTAATATATGTAACATATAATATATGTAATATTTTCACTCTAGACCACACCGATTAGTACTTAGAAGAACGCACAAATGATGTGTATATAACGTATGATTAGAAGTGGACGTGTCTATTGACTGATGTCGTTCAACCCCAAACATCGCAAAGAATATTTGAGATCCACTTCATTCACCTCTTTTCGTTTCCTCTCAGTAGCGCTTTCAACAGACGGACAGACGGACGGACAGATCCAAATTGGAGGAGGCTAAATCAGGAGATGACGCTCACAAATACTTTCCTATGTCTGTGTTACAGATTCTACATCTGCACGTTACAAACGAAGGACCAACATTATAGGTTTCACCTTCGAGAGTAGAGTATAAAAATAATTATTAAACATAAAAGTGAAAAATAACTTTTAAAAACAGCTGTTAAAAATAAGTTGTTTTTAGTTTATAATGAAGTCTCGTGACGACTCTTTACTTAACCCTGACTTTTTATATAGCATAAATTACACAAGTTCCAAGCTCTGCTTAAAACTAAAGGCACCACCAAAAGGAAATCTTGATAATCACCTAATATAGAGTTTTTGCGTCCTAGTATATATCGATTTTTCTGAAATTTAATAATCTTGGTAAAGACCCTCAAAGTACACAGCTTCCACATAGGTCCTTAACCATTTTCAAACTGTACAAATCGTCAAAAATTTAAACGAAATATTCAACAAAATGCCGACGTACAGAACTCATCTAACAGAACTCATTTGCTTCATGACAAATACTCACAATTAACAACGTAATAACAATGAATTACACAAAATGAATAGAATAGAACTTTATTGGTCTTCATTTCAGTCTTGAACTTTGATTTCAAAAATAACTTAACAATAATATTGACTTAACCAGAGCTTCTAACGAATATTTCAAAATGCTGCGAAATGATTCCGGTTCACAATTTTAAAATATTTTGACCCAATTAATTTGAATTAAAATAACATTTCTTAAAAACTTATTTGTTGGCTTTGTTAAAGCTTCACTATAGTGATAAAACCGTTTTTTTACTTTAGTCACACTCAGCTGACTACAACTACCCTACACTCGGCATGACAGAAACTCATTAGTAATTTGGTACGTTAGTTAATTCGTACTAATATTAATACAAACTATTATTAATGATACTATTCGGATATTAAATGAAATCATAGAATTCGGCAATAACAGCTTCACACGATAAAGGATACGTGTTCCACATACACTCCACATGTATTTATGTTCGTTTTATCGTAATCATGTTGGCATCATATGTACATATATATAGTGTATTATTAAACATATAGTATTTCTATCAATACTGAAAAAACTGAAAATGGTATCGCATTCCAATTCAATCTTGCTCAAGTTTTTGTTACGCCAGCTTCAATCTTAAATTAAATAACTCAAATATATTGTATGTATATTATGCCCACTTAGACTATGCGTACATGAAGAATAAAAATAAAAATAACAATTGAAAAAAGTAGGAATTAAAAATAAAAATGAAAAATAACAAATTCTAAATAATTTCCAAATCTGAATAACTGAAAGTGTGTGAATATAATATGTATATGCATTATAATGTTTATATTATGAACGTGTAGGGTACTTAATGCTCTACTAAACCGGAGAGAACTTTTTACCCGTTTTTATTTCATTTATTTAAATAATTACTGCCTGGACAATTAAATATGACGCCTGATAAACGGATGACGCTCATATTGGTGACGAATGATTCCCCTAGTACAGTGAGGTATACAATACTTCACTATATGCATCGCGTACATGTATCTACTCTTTCAGTCGATATCACATGCTTTCCATAGGGCAAAACGAAAAAAGTAACTTTAATAAATTAAATGTATAGGTAAAGCATACACCCAAAGAAACCATAGTAAAGCAAGTTATTTCGTTCCTGTATACTATATATATATTCCTGATCAGCGTCCTCTCCAGAGTCGATGTAGCCCCATCCGTCAGTCAGTCTGTTCGTTGTAGTATACATATGTCCCACTACATACATACATATGTCCCACAGATCATTATATTTGGACTGAAAATAGTTTATTTCTGGTCTATTTCGATTTAGCAAATATTAACATAGAAACATTTAAAAAAGATGGCAAAAGGCTTTGTAGTTGTAGCATTAACATTCGTTTCCATAATTTTGATGATAGAACAAAGAAGCACATTAATTATGAATTGCTCATTAATGTAAGTTTCATATCCATAAATACTTAGAAGCATATGTATATTTTCAATTAGACTAGAATTTCATATTATCTTTTCCGACCAGATCTTGTAATAGAAGAACACAGTGAAGTCATCTTTTGCATCATGGCACTTATTCTCTGTGCTTGCAATCCAAGAATAATTGGGCTTCAGTCTGTTGGAAATTAGAAAGAAATTTTTAATTTGATAAATGTTAGGACTCCTTATCACATCAATAGCAATGTGTTATCAATTATAGGATATCAATGCATTTTTAGGAAGGTACACAGTCACACTCACACATCACATAAGCACACTAAAAATTACAGTTCTTCTCAATTTTGCTGGGCTTTTATACAATTTTCTTCAGTTATTCTTCTGTTCCTTTAAGTTTAATTACATTTGGGCAATGTTTCTACAATATTCTTGAGTTGACTTAATTTGCTAAATCGGATATATAGTCGTTTAATGTTAATATAAAGATATTTCGTAGAGAGAACAATGAAGGCAATATTGACAATGGAAACATCATCAACCAGTTCAGAAATCTTGTGTGTAGTTTTTAGGATTGAAAGTATTAGTTTTATCTGGATGCGATTCAGTACACGTATTCTTTGTTACTTAGCGCTGGTTGGAAATGCAAATGGGCAAACTAAAACTCCAACCATTTAGGAAACCATGTAACAGGACATATAAAAGGATGTAAGCTATGCAGATAAAACGTAATTCATTAACTAAGTATTAATAAAGTCTGCGTAGCCTAGAATAGACGTTGTCCGCCCACTATTCCACTATAAGCCCTTTAAAACTTTTGTTTGTATGTACGACAACCAAATGAATATCTTCACTATTGCTAAACTTAATATCTTATCTATCTACAGTATCACTATTGTATTCACATCCAAGAGTGGAGGTCGTCCCATGGGTCTAGAGGTCCACTATAGTATTCTTTCTATAGAGCTCTCAGGTAAACCGTCATTCACCAGAGGCCACAAGGATGTCGACGAAAAATTCAAGATAACATCCTTTCTGTTTTAGCTTAGGATTGTGCACTTCGTACCTGTACGAAGCGAAATATCTCCAAAAGTAATTCCTTAGAAGTTTTACATTTTTCCATCTGTGTGTCGAAATCATGACCGCCGGTCACATGCCCGTTTTCTGATCGTTTTCCCCAATCGGGTGAGAATGTAAGCTATAAATATTTGAAAGTTTACGAGAAATAAATTGAAAATGAATTTATTAAGTAATTGTCCATTATACCTGGCCTTCGGCGTAGACCAAAAGCAGCAAGAGTATAGTCGGCAGCACAAGTGAACGTTTTGAAACCATTTTGAACTCTATTCCAGCCTCTCAGATTCAACGCTTTTATACGCTGCATAAAATCAATCCAAGTAATTAAAGAATTCTTTATGGCTTCAGAATTTCAATTATTTATTTCATTTGATTACATGAGAACCAACACAGAAGAAGTGGGTGCGTATGTGTTTATATACATATGTACAATATGTATGTATGTGTACTGATACACACTGAACGTCTAAAAGTAGGCTTCTTATAATATCTTATTATTGCAGTCAGGGATAAATTTAAGGGGTGAGTTTAAGTGATCATTCTGTGAAACTCGCTGGGATTTTAGAAATTGTCAATGAAAATATATGTATATCGTATATAGACTCTGAACTGTAGATTTATAAACGAAATTGATCACCCTTTTTATATACGCGTTCAAATAGTGAAATCAGGCCATAAACTTTACATTACAGCAACCCGAGACAGCATATAAGAAAGAATTTCTAGGGACTGCTAGGGAACTCTAGCTTATTTAAGTCTACCTTATAAAGTCTAGCTTATATAATTAAGAAATCACATGAAAACAATGATCTATTGTTGAAAGACAATACTCCAATACAACCATGGGCTATGTTTTGGTAAACATTGATTCCTTGATGGAATCAATTTGCTCTTTATTGTTAACCTTGGCTTTATCTTTAACATAGCCCGAAAGAAACAGGTATAATGGTGTTAAATCACATGATCTTGGCGGCGAACTGAAGTCTCCATTTCGAGAAACCCCACATCCGGAAAATGTTCACCAGCTGTGTGGCATGTGGCGCCATCCTGCTGAAAATAAAACTCGTCATAGTCAACTATGAAAGGCTGTTCGACTATTTTTCTTGAACTTTCGAAGTCCGAAATGACAGTTTCCAGATGCGGCAGTTTCGCTTATTTACGTATCCAGGCAGTAGAACTGGTCATAAAACACAAGCTCACTCATGCATTTCCAGCACCCAATCAGCGAATGTACAGAATTATATACGTGGTCTTGTAGCTCCAAGTCTTGTGTCAACTGCACCTTATAAGCATGTATGCTAAGATTTTTTCTACAAAATACCAGTGTGTATCGACCCATACCTGAAATCTTCTGGTTTTTACTTCTTAAATCACATAAAAATGTCAGCTTAAAATGGCACCCCTTGTTGAAGGGGTGTAACCCTGTATTACAATGCACGGTCGCACTTCAGAATAATAGTAGGCACTGTAATGCCACTGCAGACCTCATTAGAGTTCGTTTTAGCAATTGTTTTGTAAGTCTTCTTCTACTATTGGTAAAAGTTTTGATAAACGCTAGATAGAGTCAAAAAATTTAACAAGAGAAGTCCATGTATACAGGAATGCATTCTTTTTGAATTATAGTCTTACATACTCTTCTTTATATGTACGTATAATCTCCAAGGGATAGCTTAAGAACATCCCACAGATGCTCGATAGGTCTTAAATCCGAAGAATGTGATGGCTAATCCATAGCGCTAACTTTATTATTATTGTATGTAAATCGATTCCTTGATTTTTATTATTATTTCAATACTGTGATAAGTATATTTTTCTTGGCATATGACATAGAAAGTTTGAGAACCATTTACAGGAAGCAATTTTGAGGTTTTCAGAAACGTGTACATAAAATTACTTTGTTTCGATTTTCTAATTAATAATTTGTGAAATCTCAATGTGGATTTTCTTCTGCGGGTCTTAAATTTCAAGGTAAAATGAATAGCATCTTTTTCTTTGAACTTGACTTTCAAAATAGTATCACATATGAAACACATTTTTTGGATCGCAAAAGGTTTGTTTCCATCATACGTTCCATTAATATATTTAAAGGATGGTTCAAATAGCAACGGAGTGCAGGTTTGGCTGCAATAAGATAAAATGCTGGTATGGGGGTGTATTTTTCCCATTCTGGCGGAAGGGGAATTTTCTAAAGAACAAAACATGAAGGACGAAACAGAGTTGTATTAATAACTATTATTATCATTCGAACTCGACGCGTTCGGCTAACGCGCCCAATCACGGAATAGTGGAGGTATAAAAACCTTCAACATCAACCGACTCGTCTAAACTCTTAGGGACAAAAATGGGGAGTGTCCGTTCAGCTTGTCAGAACTGGTCAGCTTCTTCTGTCTCTTATAATATCTGGAATAAACAAAAAGTAACACTAAATATTATGAAACATATCCAATCATCCGATCTCGACCCTACGCAGTTTGCAATTTGCACTTTTCGGTGCAATTTTTTTTTAATAATTTCCACTACTTTTAGTTAAAAATTAATAGTTTATTTTTTAATTTAGATATTAAAATATATTATTCACATAAATTTTGTATTTCTAAAATGAAAAAGATGCGTGCTTAACATAATTTTCTCTGACAAAATGTTTTGTCTGAAAACTTATGGACGGCAGTGTATTGTACATAGATATATAATTTATAATAATAAATATTTATCGATTGATGAATTATAATATATATGAATATATTCGGTAAATTTGTATTAAAATGTTGCATTTCATCTTCGAACAATACATATTTCCATAACATTTGATATTTCTGTTTAAAATTTTTGTAAACGTACATACAAATAATATATACATTTTATATATTGCCACTGCAATTAAGACCCTTTTGAAGATATTCTCTTGTAATTACAGCATTTAGTTTGTGCAGTAAAAGGAGCAAAACAAGAAGCCGAACAACACGAGAAAATATCGCCAGATGAATCTACATCAGACATACTAGTACACAGATATTAATTGATATCAATATGATAATGAAATAATAATCTTATATAAATTTTGGTTTCTGATATTTATAATCATTATTAATTGACTTTACTTGCAAGCTCAAGATGGCTTCTCGGTGTCTGGCATCATCAACCTGTTTGTTTTATATGTTCCATGTTGTTGTTTTTTATTACAGTAGGCAGCAATTTTTTTTGTTCTTCTTCTTGTACGTCTCCTCCATGAATGGTCGTTCAGAAATTTGAAATTTCCGAACAATCCGCACTAACTCATGAAACGCTTGGTCCACATTGATGCGTAGCTTGGCGCTGCACTCGATGTAAGGAATAAGCAAATTTCTACTGGTATTTTGAGCCTCGTCCAAAGCAACTTGTCGTTGAAGTTCCAAGTCGCATTTATTACCGACCATCAACATGGGGAACTCATCACGATCTTTTACACGCAAAATTTGCCTTTGAAACTTAGGGATCTCGTCGAAGCTGGAATGATCATTTAGCGAAAAAACAAGTAGGAATCCTTCACCAGAGCGCATGTACTGCTCTCTCATTGCACTAAATTCTTCTTGTCCAGCTGTATCCAAAACTAAAGAAAAAGTTTAGCCAGTCTACTGTAACAAAAATAATACCCATTCTGAATAGTTACTGTCTAACTTTGCGGGAACATCGTCGATTACGCATTGCTTTGTGTAAGAATCCTCGATAGTGGGATCGTAATCTGTTACGAAATAACTCTAAAATAGAAGTAAAAATAAATTAACATAAATTAAAGTCACCTATAATAAATAAAAATATACATATTATGTTTGGCCTTCGGTTTGTACTGCACAGGTGGCGTGGCAGGTATAGAAAAGAGTTACTCAAAACTTTTATTTTTTAATAATTTTAAAAGTTATTTGGAATCTTTTGGTTATAAGTCTTTTGAAAATTAAATTTCAGTTTTATTACTTTAACTAATATAAAGCTCAAAACATATCGAATCTATACAGGTATGTATATGTATGTATGTATATATTTAATAATGCATACATTTAGTGTGTTAAAATATGAGCGCCGCACAGTGGCCGGAATACTGAAATAATGGCCATAAATAGAAATTTCCGTCAATTTCAAAGGCATTTTCATATGTGGCATGATGTGTATTTTAGGCAAAATCAATTTGCTTGTGTAAAAATGAAAAATGTGTGGGCGATAACGCCAAATGCTATTAGGTAACAATGATTTTTAATTTAATTTGATGCGTAATGAACGAAGATCCTACAATAGCTATTTAAAACTTAAATATTAAGTTTCGCCTACTCTAGGAAGTTTTTTCTTGGAAATTAATAACCTTTCACCAAGCTACTTTCCGGATAACTGGATATTTGTTGATTGTCAATTATCTTAAAACTACCTCCGAAACATAACACTTGGAACAAAACATTGCTTTTGAACTATTGCTTTTGAACTCTTGAGTATGTAGTACTCGACTGGTCGCTCAGAAACTTCCTGTTTAATATGCTAAAAACATAAATATTCCCCTTTTTAATGATACAACACAATACTACAAAAACAGATTAAAGACTTACTACATACTGGGAAGATTATCGTAAGCTCAATAAGAAAAGCCAAGCTATTCATTGGAAAGTATATCTGATTTAATAACTTATTCAGTACGTTTCGTAGCTGTTATATTCTTACGAACTGCAACTATTGAACTATGGATGGATTGGTCAAAAGAACGTTAAAACCGTTTGGAATCGTTAATTAAAAGAATGCTAAACCAACTCCATATATTCGTATATAGGAATAGTGAGACAATTTCAACCAGTTCGTTTAAAATCCCAGACTTGAATTCGTCAGGTAAAGACTTATTAGATAGCTATCTTATTAGGTAGCGTCTTTTCCGAATGGAATATACATATTTTTGTTGATGAGCTATGTATTACTTAAGGCCACAAACATTACTTTTTCCACTCACCTGAATAAATTGAATTGTTATGGCTGATTTGCCAACGCCTCCACCGCCTACCACAACTAACTTATAGGTTTGCATTTGCCCGGAACCTGTTCCTTGGCTGTTGTACCTTGACATGTTGCCTCTTGATCGTGTAAATTCTTCTCTCTTCAATAATTGTTCAAAATTTTCCTACGGAATGGATGATCCACACCCAAAATAATTATTGCTGACAACAAGTAATAATAGAAAAATACCACCACAATTGCAAGATGATGACGGAAGCAACAAGTAGAGTTGCCAACTCTACTTCACCCTGCTTTTTTTAAACTATGTACCTACATTCATGCAAATAGCAACTTGCTAATTATATGACTAGATTACACGCAGTATATGTAATCATGTTATTAAAATTGCAGAATACTGCTTTAAACACAATCAAAGCAGCAAGATGTAACTTCAATTCTTAGGTGTGAAAATTGCATGGGCTCTTATGGAGATCGATCTTTCATTGCTGCGTTTGAAAGATTAAGCAATGAATGCGATTTCGAGTTTAGCGAAATTTCACACGCAGCTATTAAAGCATGCGACAAAAGAGGAAATTTCTTTTTTCTGTCGTTGTCGGTACTCTTGTTTTTGTTTTGATTTGTATACATTAGGATTGACATTTGCAATATATGTATCTTGCGTGCAAATTTCGTTATATTTTACTTTATCGATGTAGTATTTCTATTTCGTACTGCTTTTTCATTATTTATATTATATTATATATATTGAATATTTTACATAGGAAGCGAAAGATTCACAATAGAGTCAGCCATTTATAACCTACCAAACGTATTTTTAGCCGAAAAAGATGCAAACGTATTCAACCTCTTTTTTTTATATATAAATTTGTGATTTAGTTTAATTTTAACTTAATTGTGATTTTAGTTCTTTTGCTCTCTAATTTAAATGAATTTTAATTTAAATGCATGAATTGTTTATTTAATTTTAATTTAAATTAATGAATTGTGAATTAATTTGTGTTTATCTCATTTTAATTTAAATAAAGGAAAAATCAAAAATTACAAAAACAATGGATAGAATCTATTTTAGGGCCGGAAGGCCAATTTAGTTGTTTTTATTGTTTTGCACAGAAACAACAATATCGGTTTCTCTTGCTCTCGTCTGGTTTCGGAGTTATAGCCTTTTATTTTACCGCTATATCTCCTATACTATAGAAGATATCCGCTTGGTGTAAGCATCATGACACAGGTATTTAAAATATATTTCATATCTTTCATCACAACAACACCAGGAACAACAAAAAAATTGGCCTTCCGGTCCGAAACTAGAAATTGTCAAAACCACGACAGCTCTTAATTGCATTGTAAAATTTGTATAAATTTTACTTCAAAATCCAAAAAAATAATAAATAAAAATGTTGGGTCGTTGGTATCTCTGCCACTAACTCACCCCATCATTTTGTGACGGTGTGGTAACAAACCAAAACGGTTTACCTTTTAATCTATCTTTGTTTGTAATAGCCGCTTTAAGTTTGTAACATGGAAACAATTTCACCAAAAAATGCACATACAATATGCGTGAGAATGCGAACAGACATTTTTTTAACTCGCTCACGAAAGGAGAGGAGTTGGCAGTCTTTGGCGGGAATATTTCGTCTTAAATGAAGAGAAAAAGGTCGGTTCGTAGGTGTGTGGTCATTGTTGCTGAACTAAAAAAAGCTCATATTTTATATTCTGGACATGGCGGATCAAATGGAAACAAATAATGATGATTTGAAGCGTCGTAATTTGCCATGGTGAGTAAATTTTCGTCCTTGAAAAACTTTGCTTTTAAGCACCCATTATGTGTTACAGGATTGAAAAGTACAGACCAACAAAGTTCGAGGAAATCGTAGGAAATGCAGATACTGTAAGCCGGTTATCTGTTTTCGCCACACATGGAAATGCTCCGAATATTATCATTGCCGTAATTAACTCCCTTCATAATACTGTGAATAACTTGCTGAAATATGAAATGTTTTTTGATATATAGGGTCCTCCAGGTGTAGGTAAAACCACTACCATACAATGTCTGGCCCGTATACTGCTGGGTGATAGCTACAAAGAAGCAGTGTTAGAACTGAATGCTTCCAATGAGCGTGGCATCGATGTAGTGCGAAATAAAATCAAAATGTTTGCTCAACAGAAAGTAACACTGCCACGCGGTCGCCACAAAATCATTATATTGGATGAAGCTGATAGTATGACTGAAGGCGCTCAACAAGCATTGCGACGCACCATGGAGATCTACAGCAACACAACACGTTTTGCTCTTGCTTGCAACAGTAGTGAGAAAATTATTGAGCCGATTCAGTCCCGTTGTGCAATGTTGCGTTTCACAAAATTATCAGATGGCCAAATTCTAGCTAAACTTATTGAGGTGTGCCAAATCGAAAATCTAACTTATGATGAGGATGGCTTGGAGGCTATTGTTTTTACAGCACAAGGAGACATGCGCCAGGGCTTAAATAACTTACAATCGACTGCGAATGGTTTTGGAAGCATTACAGGGGCGAATGTTTTCAAAGTATGTGATGAACCTCATCCAATGCTTATCCAGGACATCATTGAGCATTGCAGTCATAACGACATTCACAAAGCGTACAAGATTCTCGCTAAACTATGGCGTCTTGGATATGCAGCAGAAGATATAATAGGTAACATCTTTCGCATCTGTAAGCGAGTCAAAATTGATGAAAAGATGAGACTAAACTTCATTCGAGAGATCGGGATTACGCACATGAAAGTCGTTGATGGACTTAACTCTCTGCTACAATTAACTGGTTTGCTGTCCAGAATGTGTGAAAATGCTGAAATGTTGACTGCTTAACTTAGTTTTATTGTATAATATTCGGTATGTTCTGAATTAACATTTTAAAATTATATTACTATTAGAAGGATCTAAATAAGGAAATAATCAGGTTCTAAATAAGGAAAGCACACAAAAAGAAAATTGTATAATAATTGCAAACAAAACAATCCGTTTCGATTTAGTGAATATTGCTTGCAGCATAAAATTAATATTTTTGATTCTTTACGCTTGAGTAAAGAACAAGACCATTTCTTTCGAAATTTGCAAAAAAATAATTCGTAATTTTCATTTCTAGTTCACAAAGCGTCACTTATAATTCAGAAAACGACAATTGAAAATCAGAATAGTCAATTGTTAGTTAGAAAGCATCAATTGAAATTCAAAACACTTACATATGCTGTATGCTGTAAACACATAGAATGCAGCGACATTGTAGCTGCATCTTGTCAAAATTACACAGGCTCTTATGGAAAACGAGAAAAAAATAAAAGGTAGCCGCTGCCTCTGCCAATGACGGCGACAATTTTGGAAAATTTTCCAATTTTTTTGTTCTCCTTCTCTTTATGATTGTTTACATGGTATTTAACATTTGAGTTAATATTTTCAGGCAAAATCGTACTGTGTGAGTTTTTATATGATAATTATATTAAATTAAGCTTTATTTATCTATTAGTTTTTATTTTAGAATGGATTTTGCAGATTTAATTTTGTAAAAATTAAATCCTCTGTTCTCTGCGGCGTCTCAGCAGCGCAGATTTTTGACAATTTCCTGAGACTGTTGTAGCTGAGCTACATTCTATGTGTTTACAGCATTACTTAAAACTGTTCAACTTAAACAAACTGTAGCCGTGCTAACCAACTGTTACCTGCTGAGGGAAAAGTATCCATTTAATTAAAGCAATATCTGCAACCGGAATAATTTGAATGGACCGTCGCAATGGATATTTTAAAGTCCAAGCAGCGAACGAATGGATAGCATCGGAGCTACAAATGAGGGAAGAGCTAGGCAAACACTTGTTCGACAACAACAACAACAGCTTGCAACAATGCCCCATCCCACACGGCTTTGGAGTCTGCAGTCGCACTAAATTCAGACTTAGGGCTAAAACTTTGAACATTTTATATATAAATAACGTAAATAGGATTAGGGCCTTACTCTCCCATTCCGAATCCGAATGGTATTACATCGAGATTGATGCTTTCTGAATTACAAAACTATGCGTTTTGTACAGTGACAACAAGTAATCAAAATGTCTTTTTGTAATTCAGAATGATTTTTAACCAAAACTAACAGATTTTAGCCAGGTTTGATTCAGAGCACCTACAACAGCTGAAACATTTCGAAAACTAAATAAAAATAATGTTGCAAATTTCGAATGAAAAAACCTACGCTATGTCTAGATGTTGATCAGTGATGCCCAAACGCACACTATCACATTGGTCTCTTCTCCTTTGTTTGCATCATATCAATCAATTATTTTTTGGGTGTAGTCAAAATAAAGGAACGCTGCGAGACATTCCCACTTCCATGATAGCTTGGCAGAAACTGGCTACATTTTTGTTAAGCACACTCAATGTATATGTACATATTAAGGTGCTCAAAAATTGAGCATTTAAATATATATCCAGGAAATATATCCGGAGTCGGACATGTTTTGAATTGTATTGTCAACTCCTTCCAGTCGGCACAACCAAACCGAGAAGCTCCTACATAAAGCATTAACCACAACCAAGGCTACAAGATACAAGCGGCAACTGTCAAAATTACATTGGCCCTTATGGGGAACAAGAAAAAAAACATTGATTTCCAGTGCCGCTACGTATCTGCGGTTAGCCGCTACGCATCTTGCAGCTAGCCGCTAGGCTTCACGCCGCTTGCAGTCGATCGAGTTCTATTTTTCTCTGGCGGCGTAGGTATGCTTCTTCTTCTTTTGTGTTTGTTTACGTTTTAAGCATTAACCAAAACCAAGGCTACAAGATACAAGCGGCATCTGTCAAAATTACATTGGCTCTTATGGGGAACAAGAAAAAAAACATTGATTTCCAGTGCCGCTACGTATGTAGCCTGTAGCCTTGGTTGTGGTTAATGCTTTAGCTGCGTTTTTTTAATGAACTATACAGGTCTTCATACAAAATTATCTTTCAATTTTATTTTTTGACGTTTTTCGAAATTCGTGAAGTCGGCTACATTCAAAGTAGAGGAAAATTTTAAAATTTCCCTATAACCCAGATAGAGATCTGGGTAAAACCTGAGTAAAGCATTAAACACAATTGGAGCAACAGGATACAAGATACATTTTGAGCTGTCAAATTTACATGGGCTCTTATGGAGATCGAGAAAAAAGTTTGCTTTCCAGTTTGTTGCCGTGGTTTGCATTCCATTTTGTATCTTGTCTCCGGGCTAATTTCTAATTTTGACAGCAACAGAATCATTCTTGTTCTTCTTCGGTGTGTTTGTTTACATTGTGTCATGTAAAATTTGACAATTTGCATTGTGAGGGGTGTCACACTAGGCATCTTAATGCCAATTTATTTAAGTTAACATTTAACGAAATTTTTATTATTATTATTACAAGCAATTTATTTCTGAAATAGAAAATATACGGCATTCCTATTTAAAAAAAATTACACATTATATTTATCAATTGCTAAAAGAAATGGAAAATCCTCTAAAAAAGGATGCTGGAGAAAATGTAAGAAACAGTTGAAGGTTTTCTAAGAAGGCCTCAAGTGGCCTAGTGTTACACCACCATTAAGAATTTGACATATGAAATTTTTGTTGCTGAGCAACAGTTGCCCAGCCATTATAATTAACGCCATGGAATTTCTTGTTTCCTGGAAATGTTGCTGTATCCTGTTGCTCCAATTGTGTTTACCAACTTTACTTAAGTTCATAGTAATTTTTTTCAATGATCTCAAAAACTTAATTGAAATATGGATTGTTTGCATTGCGTCTTTAAATCTTGCCATGCCCATTTTTAGTAGTTAGCGACGGAGTATACATATGTATGTGTACAATTTGTTTAAAATTCGGAAAAGGATGTAGATTGAGGATGAGTACTTCATGCAAGCATTCATATAAGTAAATATAACATTCATATAAGTATATACATTCAGCTTTATATATAAGAAAATCGTTAAATAAAACAGCAAGATAGGAATAATGATTTTTTTTTATTTGTGAAATGAAATAGAACGTCGAACATGGATTTCGCTTTCAGTTCCACGTAATTATTTAACTAAAAGAATAATGGTCGAAACTGGAAAGACAAATCATCTAAACAGAAGTATTTTCGGAAAACACGTCGTGACCTAATGTCATTTTATTAAAACTTTCAAACAAGTTATGTTTGTTGTTGACGCTAAGAAGCTTAGGTGACTATTTAGTTGGCAACAAAATCTCGATAGCTATATCCCTGAATTTTTCCTAAAATTCGACGAATCTTTTCAAATCAAAAATTACATCATTATCCGCTCTGACGAGACATCTCATAAAAGAGGAGGAGAAGTTCTGGTAGACGGGTCATCAAACACAGAGAAATTAAGCTCTTTTCTAGTGGTGGCACTGATATATGTATGTGGTTGTGAAGATCATTCTGCTTCTGGCCCAATATTTACTCTCTCCGTTTGTGTTCCCCAAACTTTCACCCTAACATTACTCTACTTTCCACTACTATCTCTAACCTCACCACACAGTATGGGTTTGTCACTACGACGAATCTGGAAGTAATCATATCTTGGACCTTCACAATCTAGTCCTTCTGAATGTCGGATCCCCCACGTTCTTTGTTCTACGTCATTCGTCATTTGACCTTACATTCTCGTTAACTTTTCACTAAATCCAAGACTTGTTTTGTTCTGTCATCCCAAAATCCATGAATTAATCCTTAAAAATGCACCATACAATTTTCAACTCAGTTCCAATCGCTTGTCCCTAACAATGGACTATCTTGTTAAGGTCCAATTGTATAGGTACAATTTTTAATATAGCTTTTAATTTTTTGTATAGGTTCTTGGGATTTTTGTGTATTTATTTTTTGATTCTTAGAAGGTTTGGTGTCATTGGAGAAGGTAGAGCAGACACAGGAATTTTCCTGAAGTCTCGGTGTCTTTTGAAGAAGGAAGAGGTGAGAATTGGAGAATTTTTTGGAGGGGGAGAGAAGGGAACTCGAGGCGGCCAAATATATGTTTAGGCCTCTGAAGACTGGAAGGAATGAATGAGATGATTTTTGGCTGGGTGCCTTGTCAGAGTTGTGTTTAAGGGCATAAGGGGAGGAATATGATTTGCCACAAGAAGGACACATTTTATGCCCTGTGGTGAATATTCATGCCCACTTCTTGTACAAAGCTGAAGAAACTTTATTTTAAAACCATGTAATAGGGCATTAAAGTAAGTTATGATCAGGAAATTCAATCAATATTACTAGTATCAATATTAGCTCTTTCATTGAAATGGGCCAACTTTTACATTATGTGTTCTCAAAAGAGCTTAAAGTAGAATAAGTGATATTCGGTATTTTCTAGAATTAACAACGGCTGTGGTCGAAATTTCGACCAATAAAACTTCCCATTTTTATTAATTCTTTTTTAATCTTATTTTATTTTATAATGCTCGTCTACGAATAGTAACACCTCCTCTTCTTACTCAATCAGGTAAGGAGGAGGATCTGGTGATTCTCCTTGTAAGCACACGAGAAATCCCAGGAACAAAATTTTGCATGTAATGCATGATATCTTTTAATGCAGATAAAATTCGCATGGCGTATTTATGTATAGATAATATAAACACATACATCTAATACTAGGAGTAAATCCTGTACCAAAACATGGGTGTGGTCCGCCAATTTTGCATTACATGGCCACATAGGTGGGTATTATGCGATGACTGACGAAAATTTCGCCTTATTTTATAGCTGTTAAATTTATAATAAATAGCAAAGGAATGGCAAATAAGTATTATGTAGACAACCCTGAACTAAGTCAAGGTAATGAACCAAAAGAATTGTTTCAATTAGTGAGGAGGTGCGGTTTGCTATCAGAAATATGCTCTTAGAAGGGTGGCTTAAAATGTACCCTCAAATTTGAGTGTGAACGTTGTCCAAAAAATAAACTATTTTTACTCTTAAACTCAGCAAATTGGTAATTTCGTACCAAGGTTCGACTAAAGTGGTTGAACATTTCACTGAACGTACTCAAGGACTGACTAGCTAAATTGCCAGAGAGAAAAAACTCGGAAGATGACGTCACTATGACATAAATTTTAAACGTCAAACGAGAAAATCGTCTGATAATGAGTTCTTAAACACATTTAATATATTCACAGCTGTAGCCCATTTTTCCTTCTGACATTCGAGAATTCGCATCGTAATTACGTCAGCTGTCAATTGTGTTTTTTCTTACTGGCAATCTAGTTAGTTAGTTCTTGAGTACGTTCAGTGGCACTGCTGCCACATGCATTCAAATGTTTCTCGAAAGAAGTTACAGTAAGGTCGCTCGAGAAAAGTTACTGAAACGGGCCACTGTAAAAACTGTCGCAAACTATATGTATTCAGATTTGAACAATTGCCGTTTCTGTAACTTGTTTGCGAAATACTCGAAAGAAATTACTCAAAAATGCACTAACTAAATTGACAATAAAAAGAAATTATGTTCGAGAAAAGTTACAGAAACCAGCTAAAGAATGTGATTAAATAAATCCTTAATGCAATTTTGAAAATTCGCTTCTACGGTACTCCAGATACCCAAATTTTAAAATTATTAAAGTTATCTTTACTTTATATAAAATACTTTACTTATACTTTGGAATGTGTTTTGTATCTACTTACG
This sequence comes from Myopa testacea, assembly GCA_949629155.1. Taxonomy (NCBI): domain Eukaryota; kingdom Metazoa; phylum Arthropoda; class Insecta; order Diptera; family Conopidae; genus Myopa; species Myopa testacea. Next base: position 14,217,111 of record OX451348.1, on the reverse strand, counting down.
TGATTTTGAGTTCTTTAATCCATGTTCTCATAAACACCGATTCTGTTTGCATGTATATGTATCAAAATCTAATATCCTCTACTTTCTTAAAATTAAGTGTGTTGGTAATAATACATTTTACTGCAAAAACAAATTATTGAATAGGATAAAATGTTTCTCAAAATCCAAACTTGCACTTTTCTCAAAACGTCCACGTTTTCAATAAACATTTACGTAAAATAATTATTATTTTATTACAGATGAAAAAAACACACCCTATTGATTTTATTCCAACAAGATTATACAACAGTAAACATTTAAAAATGTAGTGGCAACTCTCTACAGTTTTGCTCGTGTACATTTTTGCAGTAGTCGTTGCCGTGTTCGTCATTTGTGTTCTAAAAATTGAAAAATTCCAAGTGACTGATGTAAAATTGAAGAAATATGGCGAGTCTTGGTTGCGAACAACAAATTGCGACAAATAACCAGACAGGTAGGCATGTGAATGTGGAATATTTATTACTATAATTTTTTCAAATTGTGAACGCTTTGGTGGCATCTAAAATTTTCACAAAAATTAAAGAATTCCTTCCATAAACAAGCACTTGGAAAACAAGCGTAGAGTTCATCTACAATGTAGTTTCTACATGTTTAGGTATGTCGTAGTTCTACTAGCTGTGCACTGAATGCTGGAAATGCGAACTAGAAAATACAGATAATTTTTGTTGCTTTTAATTGCTCCAACATTTCTGTTAAAAAAAAATTATTCAGGATTGAGTAATAGTAAAAGCAAGCACCAATAAAGAAATAGAGTCTCGGTGCAGAATCCATACAATTTTTTTAGTTTCTATTATATCTGTATTTCTGTGCAATGATTTCACTACCGTCATTAGACGACCTTCTGATGATTTTGTCATCGTTTTCTCCCTTTATATTGGGCTCATTGATATAAAACTATGAGCAAGAGATTGCATTTATATAATTACAGCCAAATGGAAAACCAAGGATAGGCTCCTCGGTAACATTAAACGAAATTCGGTTGATCTCGAAAAATATTCGCAAAGAATATAAATAATAAGTTCAGCAGGAAAAATTTATCATTCTGAATTTTAGTTCCCGAAGTTTGAAAATTCCGGGTTTACATATATCTCCTAAACTAGGTGAAATACCTACATTTAATCAGGGAAGTACAATAATATATTATTATTATTAAAGTATTCAAATTTAATAATAATTGTTTATTAAAATCAAAATTTTATAAACAATATATAATCACCAACGTCTACTTCTCAAGAAAAATCAAATTTTAGTTTTTTACTAAAATTTTGTTCCATTAATTATTTCTGGAGGTAAAATGTATAATTAACCGACATACTTATCTTCAATAGTAAGAAATGAGTGTGTCTTAGCTTTCTATACATAAATATATATCAACCGAATCGGTGTAAGATTTGAGGAGAAAATGCATTTTAAAACTAAAAAAGTTTCACCATTTATGAAATATCGCGAACTTTATAAAAATGTTTCGCTTACGGCGCTAATTTTCGAATAAAAACATTTTTTCAAAACTTTTAAAAACTTACAATATTTCTTAAAAATCGCGCGATTTTTACGTGATTATGAGTTTTAAAATGCATTTTCTACTGAACTCCAGCACCGATTTCGATAATATATATATCTATAATATATAAAGCTAAAAACACTTTGTTAATACTTAAATAAGTATGAAAATTAATAATACATTTCACTCAGAAAAAAATTAATGAATAGAAAGAATATTACTAAAAATCTAATATTTAATTTTTCTGTAAAAGTACAGGGTTTTCTCTAAAATATTGTGTTATATAAATGATAAATAATTTGAATTCCTCTCCAATGATACCAAAATGTAGGTATGGGTTGCGCTCAACCTGTTGCGTCACATTAAATGTAATACTCTTAAAATTGTCAACAGTCCAGCGGAATAGCTATCGCTGTATGGGGTATTGTATTATTGTGGCTCTCATTGCTATAAATATAACAGGAGAGATATAAGATTTCTACAAATAACTCCCTTCCTGGGAGTTTATCGTAAATATTTATCTTATCTATGTATTTAGTTTCCTAATTAACAAACGCGATCCTGATATTTGATTTTGGAGTTAATACATTTTAATTATATTCTAAAACATTTAAAATTCTTATTGGAAGGACATTAACATCGATTCAAATTTTATTTATGGGTATATGAAGGAGTTTTAAGATTCTTTAAGCTCGCTGATTTCCAACTTATTGAATTGCTAATATCTTATATATTAAACATATATTATCACTTATTCAAATTGCGCGTGCAAATTATTAAGGAATCTGCAATAAGAGCGCAGAGCCTTCAAATATTGAAAAGAAAAATGCTAGAAAGCTAAATGTTTAGCTTTTTTAAACTTTATCCATCAATGTTTAATACCTTCGATACCTTTTTATAGTGAGAACTCCTCAAAATAGCCATGAATTATAGACTCCATCTCTTGATTGTTGGCAAATCCTTCAACATCGAGCCATTCTTCACGTTTGGAAACAGAAATCCCAGGATCCTAAATTTCTGGAACTTATTCCTGCAAATTAGGAAATCCAAAAAGATCCAATAAGTTTGTTATATTTGATTTTCCAGTACGAAAATCGTGTTACAGCGGAAAAACTAATGCTGCTTGAGAGGTGAAAAACAATAATCTTTTCAAATAGATTGGGCCCACTAAGTTTAGAGATATCGCGATGATTATATATACATCTATTCCAGACGTACATATGTAACATCTATTTCCAGACTTGTGCAGTGCAATAATGTAAGAGACTTCCACGCATTTGGAAAGTAAACCTGATCGAAATTAGTATTCAGTACTATTTACAATTCCAAACATTGTTTGCTACACAGGAAAGAATATGTGTGCTTAATTTCATTTAGTTTTGTCGATTCATTTCCCCTCAATCGTCAGGTTAGTATATTAATTTTATACATACAGTTATAATTTACTTGTCTGTTTCATGTTCATATATTTCGTACTTTTGCTTTAAAAATGGGTTAAGCAGCACCACTGATTTTAGCGTACTTAGAAGTACAAGTAAAAGTTTTCAGTAACATGACGTGAACCTTAGACATTCCATTGAAAAGCGATGATTACCTCAAAGAAATTATTATAGGCATCGCTGAATTACTCTCAGAGAAATCTGGCATATTATTTTGAGCATGGCAATGAATAGTTTCTGATGTTTGCGGCCTGAATCAACAAAATTTGTTCAAACAGTTTTTGAATTTCAACCATTATTTGTTCTATATGAACATTACTTAGTAGTAGGTGAATGAAACGAGTGGCGTTTCAGAAGTTTGGCGTCGAAACTAAGGCCTAGTCGCCCCAATGAAGAGTTCCCGAAAATCCATGACTAAAGAAATCGTTAGCGTTTGAACAGCTTCTCACACATAATAAAGAAATATAACTTTACGTCTGTTCTTATTCGACTCTCGATTTTGAAGTTCAGAAACTTAATTTTGTAGTTAAATAAGTATATCATATTATTATAGTAAAATCATTAATATTTAGTCTTAAATAAGAAATAAAGTCAAGTGTGTGATATATATTAAGAAATCTTTTCTTTTTTCAGCTGAATCAGTTGCAAAAGTGGACACTAGAGATGGAGGCATGGACAGAAAAGGTAATACTTTCATTTGTGTATCTTATATCTGATTTATATAATACATCATTTACACTTCCATATCAAATTTTAAATGGACATTACAATTGAATACTAGGTGGAGGCTAAATTTAATTCGCCTGCGTAGATAATAGGAATTTCGTTTATATGAATACATTATAATATCACTACAACTGATCACAGTGGCGGCCAAGACCTATTGACCAGCCAAGACCTATAGTGCTAACAATAGCACTACCTATCTGTCCTTAATTTGAAAAAGGTACTCAGGGAAAAATTCTAGTCAAACGAGACTTCTCTGCGAAGCCTATTTGAAAGAGTTGAACAGAGAATAATAAATTCGTATTTTTAAAGGGCTTAAAATTAAAATTACAGGAACGTTGGAAAAAGTCTAATATCCTAAAAGAAGATTATATTGCAAAATAAAGAAAAACCAGCGCTTTTATTTCTAACCCAGGAACTTATTGATGCGCTTTAGTATTCCGGAGCAAGTGATATTAATGTTTACTATAGATGTACGATACTTCAATAGCTATGATCCACCTATTAGACTTCGCAACGGATTCATCAATCGTTAAAATTTTGCTCCGACGAACTATGAAAACGAAAGTTACAACTAGTTTCTTTTTATAGAAATACACAGTTAAAATACTACCACAAAAAAATATGATTCAATAGTAGGTTAAGAATACATTGTATTGCATAAACATCGCATTTCAATTTCAGTCTACTACTTTTTACTTCGGCTGATCTTTATACTACAGTCTAAATATTTTTTTTAGACTTTTAGATCGAAGGAGCAATAATGTTTATCTTTAGTAGATATTTTATTTTATGAAGTAAAAAAAAAGAAATCATAATATTTAAATAATAATAATATAGAATATTATATGCATATAAATTGTAAATTTCATTGTACGTAAATACATATCTGTAATTTTTTAAATACATTTCTAAAGACCGAGACGAGAAACTGAAATTAGCAAGAGAACGACAAAATGAGGAAAGACAACGGAAAATTGAGGAGCTCAAAGCTCAGGCAGAAGCTGCGCAAAGATATCGCGAACAAAAAGAGGAAGAACGTCGTCGCCGCATAGACGAAATAAGACATCGGGATATAGAAAAGCGGCAGCAGGTCGAGGAGCGTAAAAAGGCAATTATAGAAGCCGAAAAAGAACGGAGGGAGTACATAATAAAGAAAAATGAGGTTATTGAAAAATCATTATTGAAATCAAATATGTTATTTTCAACTTCTGCTTTCTTTATTTTATTGTTAAAGGAGAGAGAGTCTAGATTAGAGGCGAAGAAAAAGGAAAGAAATTCCATTGTTTTCGCATTTGGTTCTTCAACTCCACGTTTATTGGAGTCAGATTTTGGTATGGTTTCACCTAGTACGTTTTGGAGCAATCGACGGTGAGTTATTTACTATATTTCCAAGCAAAAATTACCTAATCTGTAGAAAATATAAATAAAACAATATTCATTAGTTATATTGTAGATAAGAAACTACTAACTATACTAAAATATTTTTAGCATTATTTGTATATCTAGTTCATAAATTATAAAAATTAATATATACAACCTCTTTAGTGTCCGATTTCTTCGCTAATCTGGACGCAATGCTAATATGTATTTGGTTTCTTTAGTTAAATTCGAAGTACAATTTTAACAGTTATGTCTTTTGTTTATTATTGTATTTTCCGAATGTTGTGATTTACTTTATTGATTACCGTGGTCTGTTAGCGTGAATGTTTTCAAATACATACACATGACAAGGACTAAAAATAATCATGTTTCAATGAGTGGGGATTTATTTATTCGAACTCGAGTGTGAGTGTCGATTCACATTCATTGAACATGTTTATGAGTCAGACTCGAGACAGAAAACAATAAGTGTGAGTAATGTTTGATAAGTATAAATGAATTAGTATAGCTATTGGCTTCATTGGCAATTTGCAAATCCATGTATGGTGTTATTAAATTTGTTGAAGGTAACGCAGGCATTACTGTGTAATAACAGTGCACTCGCGAAAAGGTAAATATCTTAATTTTTCCACAGGTGAAAAACTTTTTTATTTTTGAATATTCTAAAAAGTCTGCTTTCAGCATAAAAGTACGAAAACGTGAACAAAATTTTGAAGAGCTTTCATTCGTTTAACATTAATTGTGTTTTCATTTAGGGGATTCCCAGTTTATTTTTGTTTCTGTTTATTTTTCCTCTTTTTTGCTTCTCCCTTGCCGCTATTCGTCTCTTTCATCAACTTAATTTCGACTAACACGCCTTGTGAAAATGGTAAATATGGAAAGGTCAATGAGAAAACGAAAGTTTTTAACTTTAAAAGATAAGGCAGACCTTGTGGAGCACTTAGAGAGTGGTTGCAGTGTTACTGGTTTATCAAAAAAGTGTTGCATGGCGAAATCCAACATTCATGGAACATTTTATTTGCATTCTGAGAGAATTGATTTTAATCATAAAAAAAATTTATGTTTTGAAAAGGCTTTTTCTTCATGTATGTTCGACCAAATTTTAAAATTGCTTTTAAACTAGCTTCCCCATAAGCTAAAGACCCCAAATTAAGCAAAGCTCGGAACTGGATAACTGCAATATTAAGCATAAAGTGGTTACTTTATGAATATATTTTCGTTTGACACTAAAAACGTTTTATATATGAAATTTTGTTTATTCTGAGCTTGTTAAATTAATGAATATTGTTTTTATATTGAGAAGATTTATTTCTTAGGTTAGACAGTATAGTTTCCAAAATAATTGTCAACAATCTCAAGCGTGAACAATCTTTATTAGTACACGGTATCGCGAGTGCACTGTATTGAACTAAAAAAGGAAATTTTGCTTTACTCACTAAGTCAGAGATTCTACTAGTCAAGATTTACTTCCGTATGTACATATGTGTTTAAAAATCCTTTATCAGTATTAATTACTATATATACTTTGTAATGAGTATGAGTAAGTATTAACTTTCCATTATTGCATTATATACTCAAAAAGTTAAATACAAATAGAAATTATATTATTATATTTTAAAACTATTTTGATATGGTAAAAAAGCTTTTAACCAGAAGTTTCTCATAAGATTGTGAATTATGGTTCATTAAAGAAAATTTAAACGTATCGTATCTTTTTTGTAGCTCTACATCTATTTCGAATGTTGCCGGTGCTTCTCTTTCACGACGAAGTTCGGAACGTGAACTTGTCGATTGTGTTTCTAAAAAACGTGCAACATCAGCCAGTGGATCGGATCGCCATGATGGTAAGTTAAATCATTCGAATTGTAGCTATGACCACATATAACCACAGATCAAATTGTTTGTGACTTCGGGTGTCCGTTATTTTTGTAGTATTTATATAATTTCAGTTCTCCCCATTTGATGTTAGAAACTGTTTCGAATTTCTTTTATTATGGATGATCAACATAAATTTCACTGTCAAATAAAAATACATGCCTTTTATGTACTTTTCTATGTATACATATATAGACGTTTACTATGTATTAGAAATATGTAATAGTTTGATTTTATAAATATTTTATATTCATTATAAAATGAAAAAGCATTTTAGTCAATAACACTGTTCTAAAGTCTTGACTTTGAATGTCGCTAGTTTCACAACATCGTTTTGTTCACAGCCAATGTCGTTCAGCTTCAAATTTTTTTACACTAATATTGGAATTTTATTTTTTGTTTGTAAAACAATATTTTTTTTTATTTTAAGCTAAGCCTAATGGAAGAGCATATAAAAATATGCAATTCTTCTGGGGATGGGTTGTATTATCTTAGGCGAATAATAAGCTCAAAGTTCTATAAACTGATTTCAACTATAAAAATGCAGATTATATAACACTTATGAATACATTGTACGGGGTGGCGTATCAATTCTCTGAATCTATTGATGCTCTTTATTTTACGAATGGCGTCATCTGTTATGGGGACACATTTGTGAAGTAAACAGTTGTAAAATACACATTCATAAATCATGTCGCGTTACACTCCTCAAAAATGACGGGCCACGCAATTAAACATCGGTAGACGGTCTTTACAGCGTATAATAGGAAGAGGCTTGATGTTCCCGTATAAGTGGCAAGCATTGCATCAGATATTGTTGTCAGATGATGACTTTTGCGTCACTTTAGATACACGAAATTGGATCTGCACATACTAATTGACCGTCACCTCAAGATTTACCTATATTGCATAAACGGATATGACAGCTAGTCCACTTTATATATGTATACTATACATTGTATAGCCCCTCTGTATATATGTATAGTCTCCTCTGTATGTACATATATTCTTATTTGTGTAATCGTCATTTAAAATTTAGTTTCTTCTAAATTCGAAGTCATGAGCCAAACTAATCTGTATCTAGGGCAGACTAAATAGTATAGTTGGTCCGCGTCGACCCTGCTTTGAAAATAAAGGCAGTGTCAAAATTAAGCGCTACCATTTTTGGATTGCACGGGTTTTCCTCTAGTAACCTGTTATACAGGTCGTGAAACCATGGAGCGAAAAATTTCTTGCACAAACAATTTTGCATTTGGTAGACTCTTTCTTTATATAAACTATGCAATTTAAACCCGCCATAATTATTTCCTTAGGGCTTCTTTTAATCTATATATACATATATAAAAATGAAAGGCCTGACTCACTTCCCATCAACGCACAGGCTAAACCCTTGGACCTAGAACGGTGAAATTTTGCACATAGGTTTCTTTTATGATGTATACGTCGAATAAGAAAGGATTTTTCGAAATGTTACTTCTAAGGACTTCAAAAAGGACATACACAGAATTTTTTCTTTGCACAGGCTAAACCCTTAGATCTAAAAAGATGAAAGTTTGAACGGAGGTTTCCTTTATGATGTATACAAGGAAGAAGAAAGGATTTCCCCAAAATTTTACTTCTAAGGACTTCAAAAAGGACAAACACATAACTCTTTTGTTAGCCATCAAATATGGATTTTCTTTTTTCACGAAAACATCCCGCGTAGAAATGCCTAAAAACCATTTTCAGCATTTTTCAAAATTCATCCTCTAAAGGTCCGAAAAAGGACATCATTTGGTAAAAGTACACCCAATGACATAATAAAATAAAACGAAGCATGAATATTTTGCATAGAGGTTTCCTTTATGATGTATACAAGGGAGAAGAATGGATGCTTCGAAAATTTTACTTCTAAGGACTTCAAAAAGGACAAACACATAACTCTTTTTTTAGCCATCAAGTATGGATTTTCTTTTCTCACGAAAATATCCCGCGTAAAAATGCCTAAAAACCATTTTCAGCATTTTTCAAAATTCATCCTCTAAAGGTCCGAAAAATGACATAATTGTAAAATTAAAATAAACACATAAAAAACATAAATAAAAACTTAACAAATTAAAAATACAATGTAGTATTATAAAATAATATTTTATTTCCCGCGCAATGCCGGGTAGTTAAGCTAGTTATACATAAGAATAGAACTACAATGCGATTGCACTGATTGACAAATTGAGCTGTAAATGCGTCAAAAAGCCAAAGGTCGACCGAATTTGTTTATTTTCATACAATACATATTATGCGTAAAAGTAATCCAGAGAATTTGTTGTACCATTAGAAATAAGGAAATACATAAATATTTTTTACAGTCAAAATATCTGCTAGCCGTCTTTCTAGTAGTAATAAAAATGGTTAGTTATATACATACTCATTTTAATTAATCTTACTTCACTACACACTAAATTACTACACCTTAGGTCATCGACGTAAGTCATCATCCATGTATGAGGTCTTCAACTGGGGAAACTCCATCGATAAGCCTCCCAAACGTGTGTCCTTGTCTATTGTCGGAGGCGAAATAAACATTGATGATCCCCCCCCTTCGACCTATCGTCCTCAGATATTGTTTTCTACGCATAGTCCAAATTACAATTATTTAAAAGCTGCAACTAATGACTATGCTTCGAAGGGTGAGGGACTACATAAAAATAATTTGATAATGTTCCTTATAATGTTAAATATAACTCGATTTAACTTTTGTTTGTGATTTGTATGAGACAATTAAAGGAGTAGAGTAGCATGTTTTATTAATATTTATTTAATCGCATGATTCCTTTGTTATTTTTTTAATTGACAAACATTTTTCTGTATTTTAATTTCATTTGATTACTAATATTAATTTCGCTTAACATTTGAGTACTATAAAAATGTATTAAAACAGTAAATGTAAAACAAAAATTAAAATAAATTAACGATCAATGACTAATGCTAATGTATATATATAAATATATATAGTTGGGTTTATTAGGTACACTACCCAAGATTGTTGAGGACAACCTTTTGCTATATTCTCCTATAAACGACACAAACCAAAAAACTATCTAAAAGTTCGGAACTATTGTATTTAAATTTTCATTTCAACCTTCGAATACACTTTTAATTTAAAAGCTGCATTTTCTTTCTTTAGTGAATCACGAACACTGCCCTGTTGGCTTTACTTCTTTATTTAATTCATATTAAGATTTTTAGCTACTACTTTCCCATTTCATCCTGCCATTAAGTTTGCTTGGTTTTTGTAAAAGTATAAGGAATCTTTCGATTTCATTTATTATACATATTTGTATTTCTTTGTAATTTTTTATTTACCTTGATATAAACCTAAAGCTAGAGATTAGAAAAAAATTTAAATTTCTAAATAACAACTTTTTGGGTTTTTAAGGTAATAAAGAATACCGTCACAAGATTACACAGGGGAACATAATTGAAAAAAATTTTCAGTTATAACCTTTTTGATAGCATATGTTGATAGCGTGTTCAAATATATATGTATGTTGCCCTTCACAGGAAAACAAAATTGAAAAAAAAAATTTGGCGTTTCTTAATAAAACAATTTTTCTTACCAACTCGTCGTGTCACTCATCACCAATCTGGTGTTGGATTTACTGCATTGATTCCAGTTCCTGAGATATTTTAATTTACACTTGCTGCACAGAACAGAAAATCGTTGAGAGACGCTTATATGAAACAAAGTGAACATGAAATAGAATTGTTGTTTGCTGTTTCTTACTTTTTCCGACAGGGTTAGTTATTGATGGATTTTAGGAGGAATTTATGTCGTCATATAATACACTTTTGCTGATGTAGTTACAGTTTGAGAAACACTTGTTAACGCCTCAATATCGTCTAAGCTCGTCTTAAGTTCGTGATGTCTCGTTGGGATAACCGTGTAGTGTGTTCCGCCAAGAACTGTACGATAAAGAAATCAGTGTTTATTACCGTGGTGCCAAATCCACGAGTTGTCTCCACAAAGTTCGGGTCTTTTTTTGCGGATTGTCTGACGCTAATTGGGCAAACCTTGTAGGTAGTGTTTGTTGACTGTCCGACCACGCGAACAAAATTTGTGAGTAACTATTCCATTGTAGTCGAAGAAGACGGTTAGAAGATCCTTGTTACTTTTTGATCATACTTTGTAATTACGTGCGTATATTTTATGTAAAACTTAATTGATTTTATTGATATAAAATCTTTAGAAATGTTCTTTTGTTTAGAAAAGAATTGTTAACAAAATTATTTTTGCTCTTTAGAAATTCAGATCAATCGAATTTATAACCAGAATCATCTATGAAGAAATGTTTCATTTAAGATAAAAAATGACAATTTACAACTACATTACAGTGTTTACATTAATATAATATATGATTAAATAAAATTAGGTTGCATGTATGCTAATTTGGTTACTTCTTTCTAAAATAAAGCTATATAATGTTTGTAAAAAATCAGATAGGGTTTTTGTCATATTGCCTAATAAGGCACTTTTAATTTATTTTGAAAAAGATACATACATAATTAGTATTTTAAAAAAAACTTTATTCCTAAGCTAATCAAAAATCAGATATTTACAAATCTAGTCAGCTTTTGTTCATTGTCAATTTTTTTTCATCGTATAAATCGAATGTATTGTATTGCTTTATACAAAATAAGAAATATTTACAAACGAATTTTTAATATTTGCTAAAAGAAATTTTTAATATTTGCTAAAAGAAATTTTTAATATTTGCTAAAAGGAACATCTTAACGCATGTAACAGAAGAAATTATTTTATTTATTTATTTTATTCTTTTAATTTTTATGGAATTAAATATCTTTATAATCTTGAACAAAAATTGCAGAAGAAAAAGTTGATACATCGCATATCATCTTTCGAAGTGTTGCTAGAAGAAAAACTGATCTGATGCCAACAATTCCCAGTCCTAGGGATGGTTACTACGGTTCCAGATCATCGCTAAGCAATACCCCAAAAACGCCAGGTAAGCTAAAAACAGTATAGCGTATATTTAGAACATAAAAATTATATTCAAACATATTCATCCGCGTACTCAGTTTAAGATTTCAGGATAATATATATATATAATATAATATATAATTCAGGATTATATATGTATATATATAATATAATATATAATTCAGGATTATGTATGTATATATATAATATATAGCTACATAATATATGCTAATATAAGTATACGTTTTACGTGTCAAGATCGTTTTCGATCTTGCTCGGTTTCTAAAATCAAAATTTTTCAACAAAATTATATTTTCTATCTACACGGTTTTATGAGTAACCTGTAACCGTGTAAGGCGAAGGGTTGGTGTATATTGCATGTCTATTTTTCTATCGATAAAGTTTTAATTTGACATTTGATGAGCGTGGATTTCGCTGTTGGGAGGTCGTGGATGTCGCTGTGTACGGTGACCTTCCCTTCCAAAAACAAGAATCGAATCACAGACCGATACTGCTCTTTTTCCATTTTTGTAAAATACGCAGACACACCCGCTTCCAGATACGGTCAAAACAAAACTACGACTCCGATTAAGCTGAAATTGACAGTAGCTGTCTACAACAATGTACAACACTGTAGTAAAGTGATGAGGCTAAGTACTTATCGGACTGCCCTCGTACTTCCTTAATCGCTCGCGATATCAGCTTCAGTGGAAGGTTCTAATTAACACAAAATATAAATTAATATAAAATATCTTAATATAATATAAATTAAAATGAATATAAAACGTCTTATTATAGAAATTAGTATTAAAATTTTATATCTTCGCACAGACTAAACATTTTTTAATTGGTTTTTTAAATAGGAAATACTAAATTCAGTCAAAAAGAAGAAGAGTGACATGAAAGACACTATCTAAAACATTAAAGCATGGATATATTCTATGATAAACATAAACTGTTGCGCTTTTATACTCAGTTTGTACACCTAGCTTTCATATCTTACTTGCTATGCAGTTTCAAATAGTCAACTTGTTTGGATTTGTTATATTGTATTAAACTGTTCCTCTCAGCAACGAATATGCTGCGCAGTTTTATATATGTTTTATATATTTTTTTCACAATCATGATTTTAGCGAACAGATATAACACACTGTTCCGCATAAGATGTATCAAAAGGCTAGGACGTGTAGACTGAGTCGAGACATGAAAAAAATCGTATGGATGGGTTGTCAGTTTCCCCCAAATTTTAGGCTGGACGGGATTTTCTAAGAACACGACATTAAGTTGGAAAATTCTCAAAAAATAACGGCAATAGATCATTCCTGTTTAATGTTTTTAAAAGCCAAATATCCGCATCTTAACTGCCTTTTCAAATGGGGCTTCTATGTCAAACAGTTCTTCAGAAAATTAATGCCAGTTGGTAGTTGTAGGATATCTTCTGCGAAATAGACGTGTTTCGTTATCGTCCAACAACATTGCTTAGTTAAGTTAATTTTAGTCTAACTTTTTCCGATTCAATTGTGTTAAAAATCTGTGTTGAATGGATATTTTCATAATTAGTGGCTTTTTTATTGATATAACATTCACCGTGTTCGCGGTGGAGCAATATTTGAAATACGGTAAATCATTGTCGCCTTTGTACGTATTTTAATATTCGCCGAGCACGAAATGAACCGAGCACGCAACTTATCTGCCATTGTTGCAAGGACGCGTAAATATGAATATAAGTTAGAAAATTTCAACCTCTACTGGAATAAAAAATATTCAAACTTGCGTTTCTGACGATCATCTTCACAAATAAGGAGAAACTTAAGGAGATTTACAGTTCTTATGTACGACTGCGTAAGAAATGAGCAGGGGATTTCCTCATCTACGATGCAAAACCTGGATGTATACACATAGAGTATTCCCATTCTATGTAAATGTTTTTCAAGTTACAGTGACCTATTAAGGAGCTAGTTGCTATTTTTAACTTGTTTCTCGATAGCTTCTGTAAAGTGCTTTAGGTTATATGACCTAGCTTGTCCAAGTAATTTTTTGTAAGTTTGTGTTTGTCGTTCCTTATTTATTGGAATATATTATTATGTCCAACAGCACAGGAAGTTTCTGGCCCCATAAAGGGATTATTTGCATCCTCCTGAGCAAGGCGATCTTTCTCAATTCCCTAAATGAACTTGGTAGTTTATTTCTTCCCAAGGAAACTAGACTGCTATTGATAAAGTCATTAATTATCGCTCATATAACCTATGGTTGTGAAGTGTACGGTGGATGTAGTGAGCAGTGCAAGAATAAGTTACGAGTTTGCTTAAATTCAGTAGTCCGATTCGTCTTCTCATTACGCAGTAGAGACCATACGTCCCACATTGTTCGTCTTCTGCTTGGTTCGGACTTGGACACTTTCCTTAAACTTAGAGCTGTTACAATGCTTTTAGCATTATTAAAAATAAAGTACCCCTCTGCCTCTTTGAAAAGCTCCAATTCAGCTCATCAAATATATCGCGCATTTTTATACTACCTCGCTTTTCGTCACTAGCAATGGAGAGATATTTCTTTGTAAGAAGTATTAGAATCTGGAATGCTCTACCTAACCATCTAAGGACAGGTCGATCCGTGCGAGTCTTTAAGGCAAGCGTATTGGCCAACGAATCACTTGATGATGACATTAAATTTTATGACTTTTCTTAAATCGGTTGTTGCTGCTGCCGCCATAAAATCGAACAGAGCTGAATGCAAGTCGTTTTTTTGTTAACTCGTGGTAAAATATGGAACTGGAGCTATGGGCGGCGGTGGTTGTCGTGTTGCATTGGTGGAAATCAGATGGGAAATTGATAGGGAAATTAGCCATATAAACCATTTATACACTGTATATATAATATTTACTTGTACAATTGATTTAAGGTTCAGTGACCTTTTTTGTACGGCTTGAAATAAATAAATAAATAAATAAAAATGCTTGCATATTACCCATTGTAGCGACCTCTGTGCTAGCACTTGTATATGCAGGTATATAAGTGTTAGTTCTATTAAGAATTCTATCGATGACGTACGACAGGAGCGTATAGCTTCGTTTATACATATAGTATACAAGCCGGTCCTTGTACTTTATTAAAGTTCTCACTTTGGAATGGACTTGGTTACCCATATTACTGTTCCATACGAAATATATTAACATTCCATCGCCTAATTGATTGTATGCATCTCCATCTTATTCCCACAATGCATTTGCAAGTCATCCCGATCTCACAGACCTATTGCATGAACGTTTGATTTCCAATGGTCAGTGTTTGGTGTTTGGTCCAAAAGTTTGGAAGTATTTTTGCTCCTTCATGTACAATATTTCCGCGCCATCGTCTGTTAGCGGTCTGAGTTTACTCCGCACTGCTTTGCGGCCGCAACCTCAGCCGCAGATATTTTCTGCTAGGAATAGTTTTGAATTTTTCGCGACATAGTATAACTATGAATGTCGTCAGCATATCCTTGGCAATGTAAGCCTGCGTTCGTTACTTATATCATAAATTCATCAACTACAAATCCAAACAGTAATGGAAACTCTAACCTGCGGGCATCCTCTCGTGGTATTGATTTATATTTTCTTGTCACCTATTGATGTAGTTACTATTCTAGTTTTTAGCATTGCTGCCATCCAACTGGTATCGGTATTGTTAATCCTCTTGTAAATAAATGCACTGCCGCTCTATGTGAAGTATCAAATGCATCTTTTTCTCGTCTATTTCGTTTGTTACCTTAGAAAGTTTTCGATAAATGGTTTTAACGTCCCTAACTAGAATGAGACCAGGCAAATTGGACGAAAGGATTTGTGAAGAAAATGGTATTTTTTCACTGCCTTTGGTATGAACACAACTTTTGCCTGCCTCTAGTTCATCTGTATATACCCTAGTGCTAGGCTGCTTTTCAATATTGCTGCTAATTTTAACATTATGGTATCTACTTTGTATTTTCTTGCCACCTTCTCATGTATTTATTGTTACTATTCTAGTTTCTAGCATTGCTGCCATCCATCTGGTAAGGGTATTGTTAATCCCCTACTGAATAAATACGACACTGAGACACTCTATGTGAAGTATTATCGAATGCTCCTTTTATGTCTAGAAAAGCGCAGACGGAAAATCTCCGCATTCCAGAAATTAATGGATTACATCCGTCGGCTGATAGAGTGCAGTTTCTGTAAATTTGTTTTTGTACGCCGTTTTGTACCCATGCTGTACCGTATAGAGTTGCCGTGTTTCATTCGTCATTCCTTAGAAAGTTTTCGATGGGTTTTTCCTCAAACGCGTCTTCAGTACGAATAAGGACAGGCAAATTGGACGAAAGGCTTTTGTAAGAAAATGATATTTCTTCCCTGCCTTTGGTATGAACACAACTTTTGCTTGCCTCTAGTCCATAAGTATATATGTATCCTAGTACTAAGCTGCTTTTCAAAATGCCTGCTAATTTTGTGCTAATTAGATGTGCTCCCTTTTGTAATAATATAGGGAGGATATCATCATAAACTGGCGACTTATATTGTTGAAAGGTCCCAGTCACCCACTTTATTCTATGATGAGGGCACATCTTCCCAGCGAATTTCCAGTCTTCTCCGTAGGTCTGTGCTGATCAGTAAAAACAGCGTCCACCATCAACTGACCCTGGAAAGTAAGTTTAACCTTGATATCTTCTTTACTAGGTTAATCTCTTTAATGGACCTGGACTGGATTCCTGAGTCGGTAATGGCTCTCTGTATCTCCCTAACCGCCGCTTCCAGCAACGGTCCCGCTTTGACGTTCGCGTTATGCCCAGGACGTCTTCATTTGTAGCTGTTCTTTGTACAGTTTCCAGTCAGTTCTCCTAAGATTTCTTACTTCCATACACTTGATAGATAAGCCCTTAATTTTAAACTCAATTATCCTATGATCGAATAGAGAGGGTTGATCCAAGACAATCCATTTCCATCCAGTACTTCCTGTCTTGCCCTAGTGACAAATTTTGGTGTTCCCTATATATTGTATCACTAACTTTTTACTAAATTCAAGAAAGTACTCACCTCTTACGTTAGTGTCGGTGCATCCCACGAATCCCCCACGCTTTATTATTTCCTACGCTTGCTGATCACAGTGTTTGGAGATGCTTGAGATTGGTGGCCTGCTAGGTATCTGGATGCGACGAATACTTTCCTCGTACAGTTCCCTGTATTCATGGGTAGATCGACATTTTTAGCTACCCGTGGAACTTTGATGTGCACTTGCGAATTTCGGCGTCAGTATGCGCAGGCGGAGAGATCTCTGACGGCTCTCTTTTATGTTGCAGGACAGAACCTGAGCCTCTCTTTAATTTTTTACGACTTCTATGGGTCAACCATTCCTTTATGTTTCTCAGATTCTTGGAGCTTGCCCCAGTCAGAGCGGCCGCATTCTTCACTGCTCCAATCCCAAGCTTTTTCTGAGTATTGGGTTCCTCAGTTGCGGTTCATTAAAATTAGCTCCCCCGACTGTAGTGGAAATCCGGTCCGCCATGTCATAGCCCCCTATAACATATCAAAGCCACAATTATTTACCGAGGTTGAGAATTGATTACCTATTAATGGAGAGTCTATTACCCTGTATATAATATAGATCCTAGATGTAAAGTTGTTCAGTTATTCTGCGTAACACATATTCCGGACAACTTTTAACACGGAAAACTTTTAAAATGTATATAATATAAAAGTGAGCATCTTTCTTGGCCAGATATTTTTGGTACTAAATGTGCAAATATTAAATTTTGTCTTTTCAGCTCATTCCGATCGTTCCGTTCAACGAAGATCCTGTTTGGTGGTATAGTTCCATAGTTGGCGGACCACGCCCTAATTCGCAGAGTATTTAATACTGATAATAGAAGTAATCTTTTAGAATGCATATCTTCTCTTTTGTTACTCTGATAGAAATCTATGTATTAGGATTTGAGTAAACTATTAATAGTACAGATAATGTAAAAACTGTATATTGAAACTTCGGTTCCCGGTCTATACCCCTGGCTATATAGAATTTGTTTCTTCTAGACCAGCGGTGCCCAAGAGCAGCCATTCGGCTACTCAATTTTTTACTCACATAATATGTATACATTGAGAGCGTTAACGAAATCTCGTCAGTAGTTTCCGAGACAGCGGCGAGGTAGGGTTGTATGCTGCGCTTGTTTGATTTTGCTACACCCAAAAAATTATTGTTGTTTGTCTTTATGACAAAGTTTATGTGAATGTTTCCTATATATTAAAAAATATTATTGCATTATCTACTTTAGATTATAAAATATTATTGCATAACTACTCTATTTTATAAAATATTACATTTACATTACTCATTTCAAGTTAATTTCCGATCTTATGCTTCATTCGAAATGTACTGCAATAATCCAAATATGTAGCGTGCAAACAAACAAAAATCCAAAAATATTCATTCGTGTTTTGTTTGTGTTTCAGCGCATATATTTTTCTCAGTGCTAAGTGAAAAAATTTCCAATACACACTCAAAATGTGATAGTGTGTGTTTGGACATCGCTGTTCTAGGCGCCTAGTAACGATGCGAATTCAAGTATGTTGGCGTTGTGTACACAAGTGAAACAGTGCAGTGGGTGAAACATTTAGGTTGCGTGTACGGTGCGAATCAGATGCATACATCCGTAGTGCGCGGCGTACAGTGAGTGTGTGTGTTCAATGCGTGAAGCAGGTGCGTGCATTCAACGTGAAGCAAATGTGTTCGACGTATGTGGTGTAGGAAAAGTATGTGTGCAATGCATGCGTTCGTAGTACACGGTGTGCATCGAAAGCTTGAGGTAGTTGCGTGCGTTCGACGAGATCAGCGTGAAGTAAACGTTCGTGCAATGCGTGCAGCAGGCTCGTTCTCCGATATGTGTGGTGTGCAGCAGATACGTGCGTTCGGTGTGTGCGGGATGCAACAGATGCGTGCGATCGGCTGGTGCGGTGTGCAGCACAAGTGTGTGTACAATGCGTACGTCCATGATACACGGTGTGCATCGGAAGCTTGAGGTAGTTGCGTGAGTTCGACAAGTTCTGCGTGCAGCAAAAGTGCAATGCGTGCATTGGACGCCTTCTCCGACGTGTGCAGTGTGCAGCAGATGCGTACGTTCGGCGTGAAGCAAATGTGTGTATGCGGTGTGTCAAAAGTGAATGTGCAATGCGTGCGTTCTTAGTAGAGTACATGGTGTGCATCGAAAGTGTAAAGTAGTCGTTCGATGAGTTCAGCGTGCAGCAAAAGTTTGTGCAATGCGTGCAGTGGACGCGTTTTCCGATGTGGGTGGTGTGCAGCAGATACGTGCGTTCGGTGTATGCGTGGTAAAGCTGATGCATGCGATCGGCTTGTGCGGTGTGCAGCAAAAGTGTGTTTGCAATGTTTGCGTTCGTGATACACGATGTGCATCGATTGCGTGCGAGCTTAGCGTGCAGGAAAAGTTTGTGCAATGCGTACAGCAGACGCGTTCTCCGACGTGTGCGGTGTGCATCAGATGTGCGCGTGTAGCAGATGCGTTCGACGTGTGCATTCGAGTACACGGTATATACTCGTGACATTCTCCGGCGCGTGCGTGTGCAGCAAATGCGTAAGTCGATGCATGCAACAGAATCGTTGCGGATGTTTATTTTTTTTTTTTTAACGAGGAGTAAAAGCATCGAAAACCTTATAGTCAGTGCGGGACTTTAATCCGCTAAACTTCTCCTCACGTCTGTACGGAGGCACCGCTAGGTATTACGCCGGGAGGCTGTTAGAGCATCGCTGCTCAATCGTCAGTTATTAGGTTTGTCAGTCCGTCTCTGTCATTCGCGTCCATTCCAAGCTGCGTTGTTGCCGTTTAACCGTCGCAAACATGCTTTTCACAGCATTCCGAACCCGTGTGGAACGCAGCATTCATTCCACTAAGTTGTTAGGCGTTATGGGCTGGCGAAGTATATCTTCAACTGCAGCTCTTATTTGCGAGAGACCCTCGCACTCGAAAAATACATGATGAACATCTTCGCAGGGACTATTGCACCGTGCGCAACGCGTGTCAGTATCGTGCTCGTACTTATGCAAATAACTTCGGAAGCACCCGTGGCCGCTGAGCATCTGCGTCATATAAAAATCTATCTCACTATGCTGTCTTTCAATACACAATTTAACATTGGGTATTAATCTGTGTGTCTACCTGCCTTTGTGACAGCTATCCCATCTTTGCTGCCAGCTCGCGTACGTATTGTTTTTTATGTCCTCGATCTCTTGATGTACAAGACTTCTTCCAGCTGCACTCTTCCTACGGTAGCGCTCCGAGAGCTCGGCGGCTAATATATCTGATTGTGTTATACTCGCAAGGATGCCTGCCGCCTAGTGAGAGATCGTACGAAAACCACAAGAGACTCTCAATGCACAGAGTTGGAAAGGGACGTTTATCTTCCGTACATTTTGTTTTAATGTCATCGACTTAACCCAAATGGGTACCGCATACATAATTACAGACTGTACAACTTTGGACATTAGTAGTCTATTCGCCTGGTTTGGTCATACGTGTTAGCCATCATACGGGCAAGTGCAGCATAGATTTTCATTGCCTTGCCGCATACCGTTTCAACATGCACAGCGAATGACAAGATCGTGTCTATCATGACTCCAAGATACTTGATGGCAGTTTTTGTATGTATTGTGTGGCCATCGACATTTAGAGTTGGCCCGTTTTTTTCTACTAGTTATTATAAGCAGGGCTTCAGTTTTCTGACTCGCCAACTGCAGGGAGTTGATGGTTAGCCACAATTTAATATCCTCTACCACGACAGTGATCGTGTCTTGAAGTTGATAGAACTCCTTTGCTGCAATCACCACCGCGTCAGCGTATCCAACTATTCCTACACCATTTGGGACCCGTAGACGAAGAATTTCGTCGTACATTACATTCCACAGTAAAGGCCCTAACACAGAACGCCAGCTGTAACTCTATGTCGCTTTTCTCTACGTTCAGTATCGTACAGAAGTGTTCTGTCGGATAAAAAACATCTGATTATATTAACTAAACTAAGTACTGTGGGGTACGCAATCTAAATATACGCTCCCAACTAACCGAGTTAAACGCATTTTTCACATCCAATGTGACGACGAGACAATATTTCTTACTACCATATTTCCAGCGAGAACCTTCGATGGCCTTTATAGCTATACCTATCAACTCACTTTGTGCGTCAAGTGTTGAACGACCTCTCCGAAAACCATATTGATGGTCTTGCACCTTGAAGGCGTTCCCTTATGATACATAAGAACCCGGTTCGCTGACCGGCGCTTTTGGTTTCGTAAGTAACACCAAGCGTTGTAATTTCATTATCTTTGGGAACATACATTCTGACAAGCAGCTGTTGTATAGTTGCAAAAATTGCTCCTCTTGCATTCTGAATGCCGTCTTGAGGTTTTCTTTCTGGATTCCGTCAGGCCCAGGTGCTTTCTTGTTTGCCAACGCATGTACTGCCGCAAATATTTCTTCCCTAGTAACTGCTTGAGGTAATTCATCGGGTGCAACTATTGGTCTTAGATTGTGGGAATCATGGACAGGGAAAAGTGTCTACGCTACATTCCGCATACATTCTGCAGAGGAGGGAATTTGGCAGTCTGACTTTCTTACTTTTGCCGTTGCGGATGTACTGAGTAACTTGCGTCACGTGCGAAAAAAATATGGCTAACATTAGGTTGCGCGAAACTTCGTATTATTTTATCCAAGAAACCGGTCTTGAGGCCACGTCTGCTTTTGAGCAATCCACTTAGTAGTGGTCCGAAACACTAAAGAGATAATTAGCAGTTTCCGACCATACGGCCGAAGCTCTCTATAGAACCATACTATATGCCGGACACTCAGGCCGTGAACAACATAGCGAATCCTATCTATGGATCAAACAATCCGTCTATCCATTTATACCCAATCATCCATCGTTCCTCTGGATCCTAATTGCCTTCTTTTTGGATTTCGAATCGACACGTTTTCCAAAACAACCCTTGGTGTCAATGCCTTCGTTTTATTCCAGTAAACTGTGCGAAGGCTGCACTATGTAACACTGATCAGGTATTTGCAATAGACTCCCTCGATGAAGACAACTCTACTGCTCAAATACTTCTTGTGGACAGCGGCACAAATGATCTTTTCGTACGTCTCCAGTCGACTGACTTTTGCAAACAGATGAACTCAGTGCTTTCAACAGACTGCTCCTGTGGTGTATTGAGTAGCTCGGCGTTGCCATCTTCGTTGGCTTTGTGTACTATCACGTTTATTTTTTCAAATTGGCTCGTGGTGGTGAGTTTTGCCCGTTTGCAGTTTTAATGGTGGAAGCTCCGGATGGCGCTCACTCTCGCTATGGAACTTAACCTGTTACTTTGCACACAGGTGCACAACGACTCAAGAAAAAATGCTTGGAGAAACAGTATACTTCCTAATTCTAAATTTTCTCAGAACTACATTGTGATCGGCAAAAAATGTATACTTATCGTTGGTATATAGGTTGGACTGTCGTGAAAAATACACATAGATTTAGTTCATTGTGATACTCTATGGATCTAACTACCCCTACTTATTACAAACCACGGAGAGGTACTTATGTAGCAACTAAGATCTGTAATTTGAGAGGTGTTATCTCACAAAGGTTATTAAAGAAGTGTGCTCCCATATGGTTATACCTTCTCCACCCTATCGACCCCTACCTCCCTACCTATCTACAGCTTCTACAGAAGTCGTGGGCACCAATGGATGTCCAGTAATGAATCCTATCACACGCCGAATACTCTCTCTGTCCAATGAAAGAAGACTGTATTTTTTAGGTTAAAATGGGGACAAACCTGTCTTGCAATGCTACAGGTGTACCTCTCCTCCCATCTTCAATAAACAAGTGCTTAAAGGTAGCCAACGATATACCCACATTTGCCCTGCCGAGTGTAAGCCAAAGAGGAATGAAGAATATTTGGGAAACGGAAGTTTTCGTCCAAAATTCAACACTAACCCAGATTGAATTTAACTTTCCTTTTCTAAGATTATATCTTTCTAAAAATATTTTTGAGTTCTTTATGCATGTACATAATGCCACGTTTACACCGACCTCGAATTAGAATAATGAATGAGTCATTCGCAAACCGTTTACACTGCCTCATTCTCATCTATTTTGTTTTTTGCCTTCTGTTTTTGACAGAACAAAAAAACAGAAAAAAAAACAGAATTATTATTATTAATAAATTATCTCCGTTCCATTTTCACTGTATTGTTTTGGGAATTTTTTGTTCCCTGCTATAGAATGATTCAAAATCTTTAAGAGCTGGGCCACAATACGGCAGCGACAGTGTCAGTGTTTCTCTCACTTTCGCTGTCAGCCTACAATGAGAACAGTGGCAGCGCGCAGCGCTATCTGTCATTTGTTTTCACATTTGTATTTGTTTTGTTTCATTCCTATAGAATAAGTGAGATTTTGTCTGAAAGGGTTGCAACACTTTTATCCAAAAAATGAGAGGATTTTAATTTCACTGCTCACTGCCGGACTAGAGTCTATAATTTTTCCCCTACTCGGCAGTGTTTTTTCCCATAAGGTTTGCATGATGAGAGAAACACTGACACTGTCGCTGCCGTATTGTGGCCCAGCTCTTATTTTGTTCTCATTCGCTTCGCATTCAGGTCGAATGAGATAGATTTCTCATTCGCAAACCGTATGGAAAATATTCTCATTCGACTTCACATTCGACAAATCTGACTCGAATGAGTCATTCGAGGTCGGTGTAAACGTAGCATAAGAGGACTTTTATACATTACATTTATATTTACGAAATTATACTCGTAAGAATAAAGTTCCCCTTCAATTGAGTTGATCATTTACTACGAAAAGAAATTATATTTTTTTCTAAATCTATGTATTAACCGGACTAACGTGGTCGAGCTCGGAAGGTTATTTATTTATATCTGAAGTATCAAGCGACGTAATATGTATTTGCTAGTGAAGAAGTTTAACGCATTTTTCTTTTCTACAATTTTTTACTTTAGTTCCAAATTATCATATCATTAAATAGCCGAAAAGTAAAATATACATTTTAATTTCGTATTATTCTTATCAAATAATTTTTTTGCCTAGCGAAAGTTGAATATTATTAATTCAGTTTGAATGGGCTTCTGGTGAATGTGTATTTAGTAGAGCTCTGCACAAGGGACTTGAAATACACTTTCAAGACACAACAAAAATTGAAGCATTGCTTGCTTCTTTTGCTTTCGAATCAAGCCATGACTGCCGAACGCTTGCTGAAAACAAAACAACAAAGACAATAGAATTCGTTGCTTTTTTCAACGAAAAGACAATGCATGGCAACGAATGGCGCTCAACTCAAACGAAGACTATACTCTGTGCGATATGAGATGATCATTTTTGATGGTGGACTTGAGAAAGGATTTCGCACATCGATTCGATTTTATTGTTTTTGAAAGAAAATTTAAAATAAAAATAGAAGTGGTATAATAATAATCAAACATAATATATTAATAATATGGAATATTGGAACCAATACTTATATGTAGTTTAAAATTATATGCAGTTCAAATTTATATACAAACCTACAAAATTTGTGTAAATATTTAAAAAATTATTTAAATCGTCAACTCAAACAATTGAATAATAATTTATTTTTAAAGTGTGTAACAAATATGAATCTAAGCTTTAACAATTTTCGCATGTTGCTTGTTCATACAAAAGACTGCGCCCTTTCATATCATTGCGTATTGTTGCCGACATTATTCAGTAGTATTATCTTCAATGTCTTCTTGCCTTCCTCAATGCAGAAGTGCCTTTTCTGCTTAAATGCAAGCCGTATTGTTTTCACACAAAAGCAAATCAACACACGATTTCATTCAAAGCAGGTAATCGAAAACGCAGTCACGGCTTGTTTGGGTAGATGTCTTGAATCGTTCGTGTCAAATCGTTAATTTATATTCGACAGTGCACTGCAATGTAATACTGCGGCTTAGTGCCTATAGCAATTCAAGTCATCTTGCGCACCTCTAGTATGTATGTATGTGGAAGGAAATCAAAGTAAAGAAAATAAATTTCAAAAAAGAAATTAAATAAGATATATAAATTTTATGACTAAAATTAAATTGTATTAAATTCACAAAACACCATTAAAACCATTGAAATTCCCATCGACACTAAGGACGGGCATTTTCACTGAATCGTCTGGATCAATTGGCGCAACCAATTCGTCGCAACGGAGAACACATACACTCAATTCTGGAACGCGAACGACGTAATCAATGTATGGAGATGCTCGAAGAAACTGAATACTTGCATGGAGGACAACGATTATCAAAGCGCTGTAATGCTGGCAGCTGCTCACGCAGTATGTCACATCTAGCTGGTGGTCGGAAGTATAATATGGGTGGTGGAATATCATCGAATTTTCGGCCACTAAGTGGCAGCAACAGAGAGTCTTGTAGGAGTATGACGCAGCTAACCACTTCATGGTCAACTACCCAAACTATAGGAACTAAACAATGTTTGCAGACATCATTTGCTATACCGTCAACCAAACGAGGGCAACATTTTACTAACACTTACCGATTCCATCCACAATCATTGTTGCTCATGAGTTCTAGTTTTGTAACAACAGGTGTGTGATTTTGCTCCCCTTTTCTATTATATTTTTTACATTTCTCACTCTTCCATTTCTTTCATCTTCCTCAATTAAAACCTCATGATTATTTAGAAATTGCATTTATTTTTTTATTTCTCCGTTTTTTTACCACCTTATTTAAGATTTCAATTTTATTTTTCATGCTTAATCGATTTGGGTAGGTGGTCTTTCTATCATCTGCTCATGTTGCACTTAACTTTCTTGAAAATATTAATAAACATATTCATACATATATTATATGTTATTTATTCGATACCATGTGTCATTCCCTAGGCTCTTTTCTTGTCCATTGATGACCATATTGAATGCTTAGTCTATTATTGGGTTCACAAAGAGTGTTTAGGAGTAGTTGATTCTATTTTATTTGGTTTTGTATTAAATTTTGTTTTAGAAATTAAAAAGTGCATCACCGCATTTTTGGCAGTGTACGTCAAAATCAGAGCCTAAAAATCTAGTGAATATCTATCAGAATTGCTATGATTGAGTTTGTTGAAGAGTTGCACATTATTTTTGTACACGAGATCATACGGTCACTGAGGAGTATCACCTTGAAATTTTACACGATATACGAAATAATATTGGAGTATATTAACCAACTGAAACAATATTGGCAGGTGAAAAGTAGTCACTAAATTGTTGACACTAAATTATTTGTTTGCTCCATTGAAACGTAGGAAACGTGCTTTTATTATTATTTTTCAAAAAATTCAACTAATTCAGAACTTTATTAACTGCTGAGCGTTCTGTCGAATATAATATCAAAAAGACAATGTAAACAGTTTTATAACGAGTAACATAAATTGTGTAAATGCATTATTGTGTTTTCGCTTCTTTATTAACCGAACATGGCCATGTCATTTGTTCCATTCCCGAAAACAATGATTTTGAAAGAACGATCTGCATTGAATATTGAAAAGATAAAAAAACATTCCAAAAATTGCACTGTGTCTAAAATTGAACTCGAAAAAGTCTTAAAATTATTTATAAAGAAGCACAATACAAACAATAAAAGTTGGTTCGTAAATACTTCGAATACTTGAAAAAAACACTGAGTTCTGAAATCTTCATTTTTTAAATCTTTTACTCATTGGTCGCGTGCGTGCATGCCATATTTATTAATGTCAGTTAATTTACTGTCAATAAAAATATTGAATGCTAAAACCGTATCTGGTCTCTAAATAATCTATGGATTTTAGAGATAAGAAGAGATAATTTTTAGTTGTAACTTTTAAGGATTTTTTTGGTAAAAAAAGCGCATTGTCCCAGATCAAAGTATTCTAAAATGCTAAAAATCATTAGGGGTTTCCTTTGGTTTAGAAGTTAACACAGTACATAGTCAAGCTTCTGCTATTATTGAAATTATTTTCTTTAGGAGATACCTAAAGATACTTGCTGACATTTCGGTACGAAAGATATACCGATATGTATATATCGGTTATATGTTTTATTTAATATTAATATTAAATAAAATAATATTTGTTGCAAAATTAATTTTCTATAACCAATAGTTGTGAAAATTGTATACAAATTTAAAAACACGAAAAACATTTTTTCCATTCCAGTATTCTAAAATTTGAACAAAGCGAGAACGTGAATAAAATATCCGAGAAGCTTTGATTCGTTTCAAATAAATAGTGCTCTATTATTTCTTTTTCATCGGCGAATTTTTGTCATATGTGTCCGCATTTGTGTTTATTTAATTTCGGCATTTAAAACGCGTTCAATGTAAAAAGGATAATGTTCGTGTAAAAATTTCCTTAAATTGAAGTGCAACAATTGAAGAAATAATTCTTCCTGTCCAGAATGTCTTTGTAATAAAAATATTTTGCTATAATTTTTTTTGTTAGTTAAGTATTCATGTAAAATACTTCATCTATTCCCTACTCCTCATTGCTCAATTTTCTATTCCATAATTCTTGTGACCTTATTTGCCAGCGTGTACATATGTATATGCGCTTTTATATAGCGTTCTTGGTATTCACGAATGATTTGGGTTCTGCTGAAAGAGTACTACTCATACAATGCACTTACTGTTACTTTTAGTTTCATACTATTATTAAGGGAAAATATTTATCAAACCTTCTCTATTCATCGAACAAGCTTGTTTGGCCCCGCAAGCTACTCTTCCATCAAAAATACCACTTTTTTGTAGATATTATTATGGAATTTTACAAAACGAGAACCTTCTTGGGTCTTGTAATCGTGTTACCTTTACGAATTCCATCAATGTTCTCTCCCAGACGACTTGACCGAAAATACTATTGATATTTTATTATTGCCTATTTAATTATTTACAGTGGAACATATCAAGCGTTGCTGAGACGGATATTGATGTTGTTTTTCGGGGCTCTTAAACTATAGGAGGTACCTTCATATTATTGATATCGTTGGAAACGTACTCTAATTATCTT
This sequence comes from Myopa testacea, assembly GCA_949629155.1. Classification (NCBI taxonomy): domain Eukaryota; kingdom Metazoa; phylum Arthropoda; class Insecta; order Diptera; family Conopidae; genus Myopa; species Myopa testacea. The sequence continues at coordinate 14,189,110 of OX451348.1, read as the reverse complement.
TCATTTACCATGCACAACATTCTTTCGATAAAATTTACTTTACTTCGATTTCAAAATTTACTAAAATTTACTTTACTTACTAATTTCAGAAAAATTACATTTTAGATTTTTAATAAAATGTTTCCCCCATTCATTTATTTTTTTCTAAACAAAACGTGTAACCTACATACTTTCCTAAATATTCAGAGTCATTTCTATTTGTTTCCGGTAAAAAATTCCGGACCAGAAATATGAGCATAAATCGACAGGTGCCCTTAGAGCCCGTGTCACTAACTAGTATGAAAGAGTGCCTAAGAGATAATGGCCATTGTGGAAGAATATCTATAAAATAACCGTTAAATCGATCTCAATATGAAATGAAGAAATGATTGGGCTCTAACACATTTTTAATATGTAATATTGATTGGAATTAGAGAGCGGTCCGGAACTATTGGCCGGCTAAATAACTTTTCTCTTAAAATCCAGTTCCGATTCTGATAATATATATGTATGTGTATAGAATGCTATGAGACTCTATTTTGTAGTTTATTTATACATTGTATTTATACATACAATGAATGAAAAAGTTTCTTTTTAAATTCTAAAGCTTAATTTTTTTCTTGAAAAGTAACGCTTTTGGATAAAATTTTATTTACATAAATAAAAGATAATGGAAATAATCTTTCAACAATTAACATATATGTAGGTGTTTGAAAGTATATGTAGTTCAGGAGATATAGCCCCGAAATTTTCATGCTTCAAAGTGTTTTTACTAGGAAACTTTCGTTTCCGGAAACTGTTGGAGCATAAGAAACAACAACAAAATCGAAGCGTTTCAGCAGTGCATGATATAAGCCACTTAGTCCTCCGTTATATTGCTCTAATTTTGTCTTCGTGCTTAGAATAAAATTTTGTTTTTGTTATTACACTCTTTAATATTTGTATATTCGCTACAATAATGTGGAAACCCAATCCTATAAAATCAGCATTTAGGTATGCAGCACAGGTGCATATCAAGAATTATGGAAAACAACATTGCGCATGTCCATTGTTTTCTTCGTTTGGTTCTGACGTCACGCCAGAAAAATATTCACAGTTGATTTAAGGTGCCTGCCTACACATCGTTAGTAGCTGTCAGTTTTAAAGGACATTTTTGTGGATGAAGATGAGTCATGAAGTGCACAGTTAAATGTCCGAAAATATATTTTAAAAACAACGAAATATAAATGAAGTAGTCTCAAAAACCACTTTTTTTGTCGATGTTGTAATCTTGTTTGCTATCATTTATGGGTGCATATTAAATTTACCGTTTCAGTTGTATTGGCATATGTCGTCATTTACATTTTTTTGACATTGTTAAGAATTGTAACGGAAGACGTGTATTTTTTGTCGCTTGAAAATACCAAGGAGTATTTGTATGTAAATGTATTTGTCTCCGAAGTTTGTTTGAGTACTTCTACTATTCTAGTTACTCATCGATTCTAAGTATGACACACTTTCATGGTTGCAAAACTTAAAATAGCATTGACATTCTAATACGCATAAAAACGTATGATTTTAGTACGAATATTTTTTACTCGTATATTTTTTCACGCCTCATACACCGAGTGCATAATTTAATACGCTAAAATAGCAAAACTAACGGAAATATTTTTATATTATAGGTACATATTACATAACGAAACGAATATTTTTATATTGTACGTTCTGAAGGGATTGTGGTGGTTGTGTCTCAGTACATTTAGTACTATGTCGTGTACAAATGTAGTCTTTGTAAAAGAAGACAGCAACACCGTCTAACAGAAAGTGCTAAATGTAACAGAGACAAGACAGAGAAAAATGTAACATGCAAAAAAATTTATTCGTTGTAGAACAAAAGTCTATCGTACAAATCTTTAAAATATTTTTAATGTAAACTGGTCCAATATAGGCACATAAATTGGTTGTGGTAACGGAATATGGATTCACAACATATAATCTAACATCTGTAGTTATGGCTTATTCTCCTTTGAAAATGTGTGAAAAAGTCTATAGTTTAATTCATTAGGTGTTACTATTGAATATTCTCGATTGTTTGAGAACTATTTGAATGTTGATTCATGGTGACGGTTTGTACTAAATGTAGACTTTTTTCCCCACTCTCACATTTGTTTAAGCACGGTAATCAAAATGTTGAATTTTCTTTTCTTTTATTAAGGTTCTAGATCGGGTAATGTTACACCAGGTGATAGTATCAACACTTCGAGACCGGGAAGTGCAATGTCGATATCAACAAATTTGTCCACATCGGGCAACTTATCAAGGAGATCAGGTGCTCCAATTCGTAAGCCACGTCCTGCAAGTATTGCTGGAACAGGGGTTTCTCTTGAAGGTATATTTTCTGCATAAGAGGCAAATAATTTATAAACACATTAATGAAGAATATCTTCTTTGGATACTGAAATAAATTAAAAATAAGAATATGTTGTTAGGAAGAGAGTTCACTGCATTTGTGTTATTTTCAGAAATCAACAAACTTAAAAAAGACAATAAACCCCTGCTTACGTCCTCGTCAGTGCATTCAGCACACACGACGCCGAAACGAACATCAAATATGATGTCAACTTCATTGATTTTGAATTCTTCTTCATCGCGTTTGTCTAGTGCTGAGAAAAAGACTCCATGCAAAAAAGTAAGTTCACATAAAAATAATAATTTTTTTTTTAATGCTATCAATTCTACAAGGAGTCTTTTACGACTAAATTTTCAACGTCTAAACCACTGTCAAAGACAACCAGCGTTGACAAACTTAATAAATCCAATAAGGAGCAAAAACCTAAATATGCGCCCCCAATGAACAGGTCATCGTTGGTCACTTCTTCAGCTGCGTCTATGGTAGCGACAGATATAACTTCAGATCAACGTGCATCTTCGAAGAGCAAAGATGAAAAAAATGCCCTTAATGCAGTTAAAACTGAAGAACCTAATAATTCAGCTGAAGGAGGTCCTGTTTTAGACAATGCTTCATTTCCTATTGTTATCGATGAAAAAATTGATCAAGGCAACGAAAAGGATTCTGATATCACAAAAAAAATAAACAGTGGCAGTAAGGAGAATTCAGAAGTTCGTGATCTAACTGAAGCTGTTGATATGATGTCAGTATCAATGATTTCTAAGAGCAAAATTACTACTGAGGAGGAAGCTAAGGCAGCATTAGCTGAAAGACGCCGCATTGCTCGGGAAGAAGCAGAGAAACTAGCTGAATTGGAGCGTCAACGTTTAGAATCTGAACGTTTAGCTCAAAAAAAGCAGCAAGAAGAAGAGGTCGAACGTCAACGTCAATTTGAGGAGGAAGCTATTCGTCTAGCTGCAGAACAGCGTAAAGCAGAGGAAGAACGCTTGCGACAAGCCATTGAGGCATGTATAATATAAAATCAAAGCATGAATCTAAAAAATTTAGAACAAAATCGAATGTAGTTTAAATTACGACATTTGGAGAGAGTATACATTATTTATATATTATTTACACCACAATTTCGGTCATTTACCAGGCATTTTTTGTAAAAACTGATGCGTGTGACCTCCGATTTTTCCAAATTTCGATTTTAAAATATAAAGTTTTTATCACATAAATATTTATTGCAAACATTATATTGTTAAAATACTGCAGTGATATTAAAAGATTTTTTAATTGTAAAAAGTGAATCGGCACCTCTGTAGAGGGGAATAGCATCGTTTTACTGTCTAACTGTCATGGTTATTGAAAGGTATCATTAAAGTATATAACTGAGAACGTGGTGTAATATAATAAATTATAAATTAAAGTTTATAAACTTTGAAAGTTCTGTTTTTAATTAACGGTATATATTAGGAAACAAAACAAAGGGAAAGGGATGAGCAGCTTAAGCGCGAAGAAGAAGAAAATCTGAAAGTCGAACGCGAGGAAGCCGAAAAGAAAGCAAAGGAAGAAGCTGAGAAGCAAAGGCTGGAGGTGGCTGAACGTTTGAAACGGGAAGAAAAAGAACGTGAAGAGCGTCGGAAACGTGTCGAAGCAATTATGTCACGAACACGTAAGGTAGGAGCTGCAACAACTCCAAATACTACGCCAGTAAAGGTCTGTGTACTTTGAAATTTGATTATTGAATTAGTATGTCTTTATGAAGTTTCCTTTAAAAAAAAAATAATTAATTATTGATTTACATTACATCTACTTTCATAGGAGAACAATGAGAATTCAAATAAAACCGTTTCGGCTGAACAAATTCAACAGCCAGAAAAAAAGCAATTAATTACAGCACAAAATAATGTCGGCAGCAATCCTACAACACCCACAGTCACAACCATAACATCTTCAGCCTCTGCTGAACCGAAATTTTCAAAATCCATGTATGAAGAATCACTGGCAGACAAGGAACTTTCAATAATAAAAACCTCTTCGATGGTCAATGAAGAAAACACAAAGAATTTGCAGCAACAACCATCATCAAAAAATGTTGAAATAGCCAATTTAAAGCTAAAGCATCCAGACTTTTCCACTACCGAAGTTTTACTGCTTAACACGAATACTACAAATTTGACTGTAGCGAATGGAAACGGCCATATTGGGAATATTAATAATAAAACGTAAATATCTTTGATAACCATTTACCAGAGTTCTTCTAATTACTTTGTAATGTATCATCATTTATGCACTAATTTAAAAAAAATAAGTATTGTTTGCATTTAACTATTAAATAAGAGTAGTATATGAATGAATTCACTCAAAAGTTGTACAGATTTGAATGACACCTCAAAATATCTGTTCAATTTCCAACGGGTTTTGAGAAAAATATTTCATAAATGTTTCGGTAGAAAACAAAATCAAGAAATCATTTGTTTCAAGCCCCGAAACAAATCCTATATTAACTCTTACTCATATAAATTTCGTACATGAAATTTTACTTAATCCTAGTTTATTCATTCGTAAACTCCGTAAATATCTATTGAATTTAAGACAGCCTTTTAAAAATTACTACGGAATTAAAATCCTCAAATTAAATATTTCATTTAGAAGAATTTCTCTAGGATATTTCTTCACATCAAAAACTTCTGAAATTAATTTAACAGATATCTGCATAAAACATGATAAATACCAATTCCAAAAGCATTTATTTAAAAAACCATTATTTATTTATTGCAGACATTAATTCCTGTTATTAATAATTCCCATTTATACAAAGATTTCCGCCGCAAAACGTATTGCTTTTATTTTAAATCTACGTTCACATATCCACTTATTCGTCACTGCTCTGTTTTCCTTTGATCTCTCAGGCATTGTTTGATCTTTTCAATAATACATGTTTGGGTAAAATAGAGGTCTGTCGTTCCGATCGAACTTTATGTAAGCCTCTGCGAGACGTTTTAAAGCCTGTTACGTATTTCAGAGCGAACCGTTTTCCTTAGGAAATACGTATTTATATTTAACTACGAGTGAATAAAATTGTGCCTAAGTTAATGAATGTTTTCCATAATTATCAAAGAAATTTTATTTATTTATTGAAAATTTATAAGGTGATATATGATTAAAAGAAATTACTCTTAGAAACCTCTGGTTTTTTGTGTAGATTACTTAGTTCTTATACATCATTTTTGCAGTGACTTTAATATACTGCAGGACGTTTTGGTAGCATCTACAAATCAAGTCATTGATCACAGCATTGAATCGCAAGATATCAACAACTCTCCAACATTAAATAATAACAACAGTTTGTTATCAAAAGCAAACACGCTAGTCACTGCTGATAGTCAAGAAAATAAAGGTAAGATTGTTCTCAGTAGTTTTGATAAAGCAAACTGAAATTTATATCTTTGTCATCGAAACTAGCCGTAATTTATAAAAGAAACCAATTCAAATGTATTGAATTGGTTAATGTTAAATTTGAATTGAATTAGATATTAAGCGAACTTAAATAAGTATAATAATTGTACTAATATTCTCCATATTCATTTAAAACTCTTAACCTCATCTCTCCCGTCCCGCACGCACTTTCAAAATACAAATGTTTGTTTTACTAAGTCTATGTTTTACATATATATATTAATTTCAATTTGCTTCAAAAATTAAGATAATATAGGATCCGCCATCGAACGTTTTTTTTTTCAACTAGTTCTTATTTCGTGAATGGCAACACTTAGCTAATGTCTGATTTGACAGATAATTAGTTTTATCCTTCCGCTGAACGAATATGGTTGTGTATACGCTTGAACAACGCTGGGAAATGGGCCTGCGATCGACTTACAGAAGATGCCGATTTTGCCAAAAAAATTATCTTTTCAGATGAAGCTCATTTTGATCTTGGCGGGTATGTAAACAAGCAAAATTGTTGCATTTGGGGCACAGAAAACCCGCACGCATACATTGAATAGCCCGTGCACCCAAAACGAGTCACTGTTTGTTGCGGATTTTGGTCCAGAGGCATAATTGGGCCATGAACAAGGAGTGGCCGTTACAGTCAATGACGATCGTTATCGGGCCATGTTGAACGAATTTTTGTTCACAAAAATTGAAGAGGACGATATTGGCAACATTTGGTTTCAACAGGACGGCGCTACGTGCCACACAGCCAAAGCTACACTCTTTTTTTATAGCATTTTCAAAAAAAAAAAAGTTATTTGGCGGACCCTATATAACTTATGTAATATAACGGTTTTAGCTGTTCACTTGCTCATCTGTTTACATAGTTTAAAATAAAAGCTGCGTTCCAGCTGTTCTGATCTAATCCGATTAAAAGGGGACGTGACAGATATACAAAAGTATATATATTCTTGATCAGCGTCACCTCCTCAGTCGGTTTTGCCCTGTCCGTTCGTCTGTCTGTCTGTCTGTGGAAAACACGATTACAAGAGAACGAATATCTTCATCAAACTTGGCACGAATATTGTCTATCATTAAAAACCCATTGGTAATGAAAATGGGTTTCAATACCAATACAACGCCTACTTTTTATAGTGAATATAAATTCATCCAAGCTTATAACTCAATTCTTAGCTTGTATAACGAATTTTCGGTTTGTTTGTTTGAAATTGTCCATCAGTCCGCAGTCTCTGACCAAAACAGACTACCAAAAATTGGCGTGGTCGGCCCATTAATTAAGTAAAACTCGATTACAAGAGAACGAATAGAAATATATTCATCAAACTTGGCACGAATATTCTCTGTCATCAGAGGCTATTTGAGAGTGAAAAGGAAAAAAATTAGATCATGCCACGCCTAATTTTTAAGTAAACGTGTGTAGGGTATATGAACTTCGGCCAGGCTGAACACTCTTTCTGGTTTTGTTTTATATTTGAAAAAATATTTGAATAGTAAATATTAACATAATTTATCGTGCGCAATCATTCATACATCGTCATTTCATTCGCAATTTCACCAACATACAAATGGGAAAAATTGTTATCAACATTTTTGTCATCTCCAACGTAAGTTTTAAAGCTATTGGTTGGATTGAAACTCAATACGAAAAAATAGTTGGATTGAACATTTTGTTATTTCACATGAAAATATATTCAATTCGATTGACATCAGAACGCATCGTTAGCCGGAACGCAGCTAGTGTCTGAGTTTGATTCGTGTGTGGGACAAAGCGTAAAGAAATGAAGTCACATTGCGTATTTGATTATATGATTTTTTTGGTTTTATTAGTACATATCGGCAAACTTTAAGTTACTCTTGATGAATTATAAATGAATGAATTTTATTTGAATTTGTGAAAAATAATCCAGTATTTTTATTTGCTGAGTAGTTTTGAAACCATAAATTATTGAATAATTCTTAGCATGCCGAATAAAAGCGAGGTTTAATACGAATATATTACCGAGGTTGTGTTATTGAGATCAACATCATTTAAAGCATAAATTATTTTGTGAGGCCTATATTAGGGGTACTCATAAACTCCGAAAGCCTGTTATAGCCGTAAACTACGTAAATATACCAGCGCATAAATGAAATTTCGAAATTTGTACGGAGAAAAACTCGAACAAATCTGTTAAATTTTACCAACATTTTAGGTGCGTAAACAGCCTCGTAAATTTAGCTTCACATTAACAGCTGTTTTCTAACCAGCACATTACAGCAAACAGCGCTATAAGAAAAAAACTGATCCATTTACACACATGAAAAGTTGCGGTACCTCCTATTTATACCTGTTTATAGGAATATCCTAATTTTATTTACCACAAACGACCGTTATAAGTATTTTCTTAAAATATTTGAATAAATAATTAAATATAAATATTACATGTTTTTAAAATATTTGATCATTTCAGATATATCGCTCCTGTGAGTCCAATAATAACAGTTGAAAAGAATTAAAAGCGTCTAACCAACAGCAAAGGGCGATGAACGAGTATGATTTCAGGATTATGAGCAAAAATAAATACCGATTTTAGAAATTTAAGGCCAGGTTATATGAAAACAATAATTTGTTACACATCTATAAAGGGGAATTAACAACTATATGAGAGTAAATAAAATCCTATTAACTCAAAAGCTGAATATTTTTGCAATAAAGGTAGAAATTCATTTACTATATAATCAGAAATTATATAAAAAATTTTTATAAAAAAAAGAAAGGATCCTTATATTGCACAAACAAGTAATTTTTTAAAGATTTCGTTTTCAGATGTTTAAATCAGCTGCAATTGAAAATTTAAAAAAATAACTGTTAGAAAAAAGCTGTACTGTGCTATACATGGAATATTAAAGTTCTCTTTCCGTGGATATGTTCTTATATTCCTTCAAATAAACTAATATCCATCGCTTAAATTATTGAAGCACGTATAAGCAGGCATAAGCAAACTCTTTCCATCCATCTCGTTGGACGCTTACAATAACTAAAAGTGATAGGCAAATAATTTAAATGTAAGCAAAAAGTTAAAACAAAATGATCCCTTCAGGGGATTATTAGAACAGAATTAGACTAGATATTGTTAATAGCTGATGTAAAATATATTCCTTTAGTTGATTCATTCGTTTACAGAGCAAAACTTTCAGAATGTGTCCTTTTTGTATTGCAACCTATTCAGATTAATTTAATGTCATGTGTTTTTATTGAATATATCTTAATTCTGTTCTTTGGATGGTTAAGCAAATTATGGTATTTATTGTAACTTTAATTAGTTTTTAAAAAAATTTTAATTAATATTAGACCCATATCTAGGAATATTAATAATGCTTTTGTAACTCTAACTATATAAAGCTTAAGAGCAAAGAGTTTTATTTTTTTTTAAGAAATTATTTATGTCAAATATTATATACAATTGCAAATATAATCTTCATTATTTAAATTTCTGGCATTAATAAACTAAAATTAGTAAAAATTTATTAATATTGGAAGCAATGTGTCTTTACTTAGATGACACTTATTAAATAACAATAATCGTAACAATTAATTATTTTTATTAAGAATTGTGCTTCAAAAGTAGACAAATTATAAAAAAAATATTTCAAATTTATAAAATCAATTTTTAATTTTTTTATTCAATGCTAAAATCACACATATTTACACTATTTACTTATTTATCTAATAATCAGAATCCTAGGTTCTAAAGAGATTACATGAATGTTGACTCCTTAATGGGGAAATTATATATGATGTACGTGCTCCTTGTGTTTCAATAGAACCATATAATAATTATGTAAACGTTGATGGATAATAAAACTATATTAATAAAATAAAATTCTTTATTTAATTCTTAGACTTTCCCACGTATAGTTCAGATTACAGATTGATTTCAGATTTTTACAAGTGGACTTCAGAATTACGATAAGGACTTTAAAAAACTGTAATTATGTTTCAGAATTTTATAAGTCAAATTCAGAATTGTGCAATTGGACTTGAGAATAACGCCTTGGACATCAGAAATTTCGAATTGGACTTGAGAAATGATCAAATAGCAAAGCTACTCCGGTTGATTAGAAGCAATCTGAGCTGGACGTCGGATGCTTTCTATGCTTGGAAGTCTGCATTGGGAAAGATATGGAACCTGAGGCCATTCGTCGTGGGCTGGATGTAAAATACACTGCAGTGATTTTGCTGGAAAACATAGTGTAAACTTAGAGTCTCTCCTATCGAGGCTCTTAAATAGCATATTATAATCATGTCAACCAAATTAAATATTAGCTTCTTATTAAGTAAATAAAAGATGTGTGGAATAGATTTAGTACAGTATACGCGCGTCATTGTGAACTTGAATATGAATAACTCAATAACGTGAACAGGAAAAAGTATTTTACTAAATAAAAATATTTATTGTTTTAATTAATTTTTAATTTTTAAAACTTGGAGGTGTTGTGTAACTTCTGGTAGTGTGCACAATCGTTTTCGTTAACGCGAAACAGGAAATGTTGCTTCGACTACACGTTAACTCGAGTCTACTGTATACACATTTAGACTCGCGTATATATTTATATGCATTCTCGAAAAGGTGAACAAGTATTCTGTTCTTTAATATTCCAAAAGGTGAAGAGAGTTTGAACACGTCAGAACGTGAATAAAATTTGCGTGCAGCTTAAATTATCCAAAATTAGCATTAGCTTAAATTTTAACATAAATTGTGTTGTAATTTAGGGAAATCCCAGCTTATTGTGTCGTATTATTATTTCACCTGCTAATATTTGCCATCTATGTGTCAATATTTGTACTATCTCTGCGTTCAATGAAAAAAGGACAAGGTAAAAAGTGAAAGTTATAGGGTTACACAAAAAAGTATCTTGTGACGAAATTCACAATTGGTTGAACTTTTTTTATGCATTTTGGAGAAAAAATAAATATTTGCTACTCTCTTAATTACTCTAATGAAATTAATGAATTTAAATTAATGAATATTGTTTTAATTTGGAAAAGATTTCATTCTGTAATTTTCCATAATCTCAAGCGTAAAGAATCGCAATCGTGAACCGTTTTTATTAGTTCCCTGCTTCCAGAGTGCACCGAATATATATCAATAGTTATGTATATACATATAACACAGCCTAAGCAAATGTACAAAATTTTGGCGTAACCACTTACTAAACTTATAGGCATAATAAGTCGGTGTTTAATTATTGTTATTTCTTGAATAAGAGTAAATTCTTTTTTTAGTTAAAAGCAAAGTTTAGTTAAAAGTTTAGTTAAAAGCAAAAGTTAAATCGCGATTTATTGAAGCCCAAAAAATAGTACTTTATTACTAGCTAAATTACATTGGAACATGGAATAAAAACCAGAAATTGGAAAATAGACATGCCGTATTCGTCTTGACTCTTGGAATACGGCCCTTAATGTCATGAATATTATTCTCAAGAGATAACCTCATTTGGCCTTACATCAAGATCAACATTTTAGAATCAGGTTGTAAACTGTAATAAAATATAAGATAAAGTTATAATATACTAGTAGATATAAAACTATGTAATAATTTTAATCTAGTTCTTAATAATTATCTGGATAAATATAATTCAAATTTTACCAAATACCAGATTGGAAAATATATTATTATATATTCAAGGTTATAGAGTTGATTTCTATAATTGAAAAGCTCATTTGTTCAAAATATAGAAAATAGAAAGGAAATGACATTACAAGCTTATAGATTATTTTAGTTATATCAGTAAAATTTTAGTAAAATCATAGTTATAACAGCAAAAGGAACTCCAACTGAAATTGCTTATTTAAGCAGTTGTGTAAAGCTCAATCGAGTATTTTTGTTTGCGGTATAACTTTGCGTTGATGAATTGCTCTTTCCCGTAATTGTCTCAACACCATTATTTCCTCGCCTGTGCATTCATTTTCCAAAGCCCATGTTAGCACTTTATTCAATGCCAGCATTGCATCGTGCAATGGCACTGTTCTCTTGAATGTGTCTGTCTGTTCTGTCTCTGAAGGTTCTTCATCCATTTCTTCTGATATTTCAACAATATCATCTTTTAATTTCTGCGAAGCCTGGTCTGCAACATTGGTCTGAATTTATATTAAAATAAGTATATCAATTAAAGTTTCACACATATCGGTAATTAAAGTAACTTACATCAGGGATGGCAAATCGCTTCATAGGAACTGTCAGTCGAGAACCATCTACCAGTTCCCGATTTTCTTGCAGGCAACGGGATAATGGCAGGTTACTTTCATCAGTGAAATCATCTGAAGAGCACTCAAGACTAGGCCGCCAGCATTCAACAGAATTGTATTCCTTAACATTTTTCCAAGCCTCAGTAAGGAAAGTCGATGCTTGCCGAATAGTTGCTGCCGTTAGGAAATCGTAAATTCTGTTATCGCTCTGAGCAACAATATTCTGCAGCAAGTTGCAGTAGTTGCGATAATGTAGTATCGTCAACTTTATATTGTTTTGGTCCGTGGGTTGTATAAGCGCTGCTACGCTCAGATCTCTTATTTTTGGGTCCAGCTCAGCTTCGAATGGACTCACAAGATCGGATTTCGTCAATTCCTCTCCCTGATAATCCAATAATCGTATACCATACCTCCTTTTGAATTTAGCTAACCAACCTGAACTCGCCGAAAATGGATTTTCTTCACCATAAATTTGTTTAAAAAACAACTTTGCCTGCATTTTAAGAATTTCACCTGATATTGGAGACTTCTTTTCCCTTTGCTTAAGGAACCATTTATACAACCTTGTCTCCATTTCAGGGAATTCCCCATTTCTCAAATTTTTCTTTTTGGCGGACACAAAGTAAATTTGCGAAGTCAATGCCTTAATCTTAGCACCTTGCTTCTTAATGCCAGTGATCGTGGATTTCGAAACCTTAAATTTGTTAGAGAGACCAACCGATGATTCTCCGTTTTCAAGAGCCATAATAATTTGACCCTTTTGTTCAATTGTTAAACAATTACGTACTTTTCGGACCTTTCGCATCGACATTTTAGTTAGTTAGCATTCGCAGATTCGTTTAAGATTTTATTAAAAGTAAACACCAGAGATAATGGCCGATGTCACTCGTATCATATTGATGCGTGCATCACTTTCTCTAACTGGTTGATTTCAAAAAGTGGAACAGCTATTGAACCACATCGTCATAACTTCTGAAGCTGCCTATCGGTATCAAACACATGCATGCAGAAATTGAAGCAGAGAAGAAGCAAAAAGAAGAAGGCTGTCGAAAAATTAGAAAACATTGCATATCAATTTAAAAAACAGTGGAACATTTTTAACAATTTGTGGGTAAATTACGCATGAAAGTCAGGTGGAATAGTAAAAATCCTCCGCTTCATACAAAAGTGGATGAAAACTCGTGCTGCTACTGTTGACACATTCGCTGAAGAAAGCGTTCATAAATTTACTCTCAAGACCTCTCTCAAGATCAAGGCAGAAGTCGTGTGAAACTTTAGGTTTTTTTTTAAGATACGCATAGTGATTAGCCGTCAGTCATTCACCGTTGTGGGTTGTCACACTAGGCATCTTGAGGACGGACTCGCTCGCTCCGATTGGTTGATTACAAAAAGTGGAACAGCTTTTGATCCACGTTCGTCTCAAGGTTAGCACTAAAATTTTGGCTGCCTCACGAGCTTCAAACACTAACACATGTATGCAGTCTGAATATTTTTCTTATTGATTTTTGCTTTGTTGTGCATAGCTTCCACAGCAAGGGCTTCGCTTAAGAAAATATGCATGGTGGTAGAAATAGAAAATGTATTGAATAAAAAAACCTACTACTGACACATCAAATCAACTGCTCCGCACAATGCTTTCCTTGAAATGAAAACGTTTACAAACACACTCTCGACCATTTGGACGTACACGACTTTAAGGACGCGCATTAATTTTTCTAGCGTGCAATTTAAAAATATTTTTTGAGACGCCCTCAGGAGGCCTAGTCCAACATGGGCCAATAATGTGTCACTTCGACATTTTTTCCCAACGCCAATTCGCCTATAAGCAATGTTTAATTTCAAATGTTTTTCTAAATTAGTTGTACAGGGTGATTGACATAACTAAAAAGTTGTTGAAATTCTTGAAAAACAACAACAACATCTGAGCCTAGTGAGAATAATGTATGAATGATGAAATTGCTATTATTATAAATATTGTTGAGAAAACTCCACAACTGAAAAGTACCGCGTTTCTTTAACGATTTGTAGCCCTTTTAAGCAACTCCTTTCCAGAAATAGGCTCGTCGGCCTAACCACTGCTGTTTTTGGAGCTGATCCAAATAAAAACTAAATGGTGTCGCGCTCTCATATAATACTGAAGTTATAACCACTTGAAATTTGAAAATTTCAGGCCTATGTAAAAGTTACGGAAATGAGTTATGCAGTTCATTATCCGCAAAGCTCCGTGTGATTTGTATGGAGAAGAACTGTATAGTAAACTAGTAAGAGTGCTATATTCATCCTAGCCTAAAAGTTTCGAAAAAATTTAATTTCCGTGGTAATAAATTTGTTTTCATGAGTTATACTGTATAAGTAGTGCAAAAGTGGGCGGACCGCTCCCAGTTTTGCTGTAATAATGTTTTTCTTGGAAAATAAGTTATGTACTGTTTCATTCAGGAAGTTTATATATAATATTTAACAATAGTAACCATTTAGGAGCCTCTTTTGGCTGTGTAACCTAAAAGTGGGCGGATCACGCCCATATTTGGCATATTAACGGATAATGCCACTCTATACCCAGGAATGAATTTTTTTGTCAATACTCAAAAACGAACGCTGATATCACATTTCCAATAAAAAATAGGAGTGGTCGTTGTCCGATTTTGCCTCAATACCAACCTACACACCATTTCTGCAAAATTTCATAATGATATCTTCACCGATTTTCCTATGATCGTGATTTCAACAGACATACAGGCGGACGGACATGGCTAAATCGACTCAGGAGGAGACGCTGATCAAGAATATACATACTTTTCGATATCTATCTTCTCTATTTCTATGCGTTACGCATTTCGTGTCGAAGTGTATATACCCTTAAACTTAAGGTGTAGGGTATAAAAACGCAGCTAGCAACGTTCATGTACAAACCACCGTAATCCTTGCTCACTATCTTGGCATTATAAAATTTTCATGAAGAAAATCAGATACTAATTTTTGAGAAATGCCGTCCTACGAGCTGGCTATGATTATTCGGAAGATGCCTCGCGTATGTTGCATTTATGTTTGTTTATAATAATCGCGTAATTCAATATCATTTTTAGTCAGATACTGTATCAGTTCTGAAACGTACTGCAGAGTCTATACTTGCCAAAAGCGGGATTATACGTAAAATAGAGAATCTTGGTTCACGTGCTTTACCACACAAAATCAGCGAACATGGAATGGTACACAAGGAAGGTCTCTTTCTCAACATCGCCTTCGACACAGCACCACCGAACATCATAGATTTAACTGAAGAACTTGGACGTGATGTTGACATTGTGCGACGACACGTTTTTAAAGTTGAGGAGCCCATTAAATTTGAATGTACACTACATGAGGAAATGTTACCACCGGCTTATCGTAAAGATGTGAACGAGATGATCGAAATGGCAAAGAAAAACCAAAAGAAAGAGTATAATTACAATTCAGGTTTTGACTACTATCCCTTCCAAAAGTAAACATAAGTATAATAGTGTAGGATAATCGTACAAACTTGTAAGGTAATAACCATTAATTATGTTAGGAGTACAAACTAAAATAAAAAAGTATTGAATTTTTGTTAAAAGAAGAATTGATAGATGTATTTTTAATTTAATTAACTAATTTCATTATACATTATTGTTCACATCACACAATTTTGATTTTGAAATTTCCCTAGGTTTGTGTTCAATTTATCGATGTCGTGCTTGTGACCGCTTTTGTCGGATGCATCTGTCGACAATGGCTATTTGTGTGTTCGCTGTTGAATGGAAGCCCAGAACGGAAAAATATGTATTTCTTTTATTCCGACTTCCACTGGCATATTAATATATGCAATCTGTTCGTTAAATTTGTTTAACCAATTAAATCGCAGATAACCTAATCAACCATGACCCGATATTTTGCTGGTTCATGTTATCTTAGGATTTTGGATATCATATCCACCACACTGATAAAAAAATTCGGTTTACAGTATAACTTTTTATTCAACGGTCAAACACCTTACGTTTTGACCAAATCGCTAACATTTCATGAACGAGTTTTATGTATAACTTTATTTTATGGATACTAGTCAAATCACCAAAAGCCAATGTAAAAGGTTGCGGCCCATTTACCATACACATTTTGGAACAGTTGGATCGCATCATTATTGATAATTGTACAATATAATAAAGAGTTTTTAAAAACGTTTTATAGGTTTATTACATTTTAAAATCTTCTTGAAGGATTAGCCGACACGGAAGCTGCTGCAGCTTTTGAAGTGTCATCTAAAACTCTTACCACCATCGCATTCTTAGGACCTGTACACCAGGTGATACCGTTCTCGTCAACCGCAAATGTGTCGAGCGTAACCTGCCATTGACCTCCATTGGATACTGGTAGTAAGAAACTTCCAGATAAAAAATCCCGTTGCGGTTTTACCGTCTGTGTTAAAGCGACGGTATCATTTAAAGTTTTCGAAGTATCAGTGACTGGACGTGTTGACAGTAGCTGTGATGTCAGGGTAAGTTGCACAGCATCAACTCTTCGAAACTGTGAGCATTTCTTACCGAAATGTTGAATGACACCTTCTATTTTTATAACCAAATTACTGCCTGGTTGTACATTGACCGGTTCTCCAGCACTTCGTGGCTGCGGACTGACAGATAATTTAATTTGTGTTGACTGTAGACCTTGAAAGAAGTATCGAGGCAAACAGATGGGACGATTTATGATTAGCTCTATCTGAGCCAATATTACTTCCAAATGACGATTACTTATCGTTTTAGAGGTCACCGATTCCTGGGGTAAATGCACTTGAAGTTCCTCTATTTTTTTGCAACTCAGTATGAAATATTTTGTCTCTGGGTGCAGTCCGTCCATTAGGAAGGTTGGTGGCTCAGTGGGTGTGGCATAACAAATAGTCTCTACAATGTTTGAAAAAAGTGCGCTTTGATATTCCATAATTTCCAAGAACTGCAATGTTGCAGGATCTGCATCGAATGCAGATTTATACAACTTCGAATACGAGTCCTCACAGGATTTCAAAGATTTTACTACTTTACGTAGCTGATTAGTGACATGGCCAAATTTCTGCAAATAATCACGGGAATTCTGTGCAAGACTTCCAGCTATCGCAGGAGGTGGTACAATAACCTGGGCGTTTTTAACGATGACCGCAAAGTGCAATGCTTGCAAAAATTGAGCACGCAGCTTTAAATATTCAAGCTGGAAAGTAAGTGGATTTGTAGGCGAGGAGCTCGCTCGCATACTGGCTAGGCTTTGCCAGTACAAGTTAATAGCGTTTTCCAACCTCTGCATTATTGGCATTAGTTTAATGTCAGGGTTATCATCAATGATACGTGGGTCGCACTGAGCGTAAACTGAGTGCATGTATTCATATTCCAAGCCATAATTAAGAATACATTCGGCTTGAGCCATCTGGGAAAGTCCCATTAAAAAAAAATGCAGTTTATCTAATGATGTACGTTGTGATATTTTCGAAAAAATACATGCTGCGAGATAATGTTGACCATACCGACTAGCAGATCTTGCTATGCGAAAAAGTGTCCAGCAATTGGCTTTCTGTACAGCGAGCTCAAAGCAATCTATTATCTCTTTCGGCACAAAACAACCAATGAGGATTTGTAGTGTTATAGCCGATAAAATTTCAAAGATATGCATTTGTCTTTCTCTGTTTTCAGAATTCAAAATAGTCACCATTTTATTTACAATAATTGGCAGGTGTTCCAATATTGGCTTTGCCTGTTGAAGAAAGTGTATAATATAATATTAATAATAATAAAAATAATAATCAATTAATGCTATTACGAGTTTTATAATTTATATATTAACAAGTATTCCTCTGTTAAACGTGTTCTAAGAGTCGTTGTGCAACTGTGGAATCAGTTAGCAATGTCGTCTCGTAGCGGTGAATTTAGGTATAATGTGGTTAGCACTTTCGTTAGCTCCGAGCAAGCAGTAGTAATGAAACGGTCTTAATGGCGTCCTACCACGCAACTTCACTCTTAACCCGCTCTGGCTCATTCTATAATCGGTAATGGATGACAAAAGCATCTTTCTTGTTTATCGTTTATTTCTAGTACCAAGCAGTACCATTTTGACGATTGACGATTATGGCTGTCATTTGCATCGGATTATAGATAAGGGCAGGACGACTAGTAAATGTAAAAGGTGTTCAAAGATGGATCATATCAACGTGTCATTATCAGCAAAAAAAGATTTAATTGAAATTTATTCGATGCAATGGTATAATTCCAAGTTATTTTATAATAATTGTACTGCATAAAGGTACTTTAAAACTGAAAGAATGCGAAGCATTTTCGACTATCGTTTTATACTTTTGTGTTTCATACAACTGCCACTAATCGGAGTTAAGATAAATAGTCAGTATCGTTGACATGGCGTTTTTTGCTCTAGTAGACTCTAATTTTTTTTTAAGACTACTCAATTAATTAATTTAAATTTAAAACCAACCTGTTCAGGAAGAGGCTTAGGTTCATCTGTTGCCATCGCATTTTCGTCGGGCTTCGAATATGAGAATTTTTTTAATTGAAAAATTGAGCAAAGTGCCGCCAGAGTTTCACACAATTGTTCTGTATTAGTAACAGGAAAATCAATATCATCATTTATAAAATCTACAATCATGCCAAAGTATTCGGTTCCAAATTCTATATCTGCATAAGATAGTTTAACACCGCAACCCAAAATCTTTTTTAATTCTCTCGAATACTTTTCATTACCAATTGTTAAGAAGAGCAAAGCTTCCATTTGTGTGTCTATTAAACTCGTAATTCCTTTGGATTGCTTACTGGTAGTACCATCGTATTCCACCAAAGCCACTAATATTTCTAGACCTTGGCTGCAGGCCTTGAAGTTATTATCCATACAAATGCAGAAAGCGCATAGATCCAATATAGGGTCATACTGATCAGTAACAAGCACATGGCATGTTAGCGGGCATTTACTTAGTTGATAAAGGATTGCCAAAAATAGGTTCAGCTCCACCGAGTCCGTACAATTTTTCGCTTTATTTATTAGGTTTCCTATTGCAGGCTTCGGCCACGAATTCACACATTGCTCATTAGCTAGTGTTAGTAGAGAATACAAGACCTGCATTCTAACCCTTTTACGTGGATCCTCCAAGTGCTGCAAGAGCAGGTCCACTTGGTCCGGCACCCCTATTAAAGTTTTGCTGGACAATTGAGTGAGTGAGTCTAAAATAGCAATAACAAAGGATTCCGCTGGATATTTCGGCAAGAGATTTATGCACAGAGTTTTTACTAAATCTGCTGTACTTGCGTCGTGGTGCATATGCCGAAGCACCGGAATTAACTGCAATTTCATTTTAACTGGAATTTGTAGAGATTCAATCATGTCTGATATCTTGGAGCACATACTAATGGCAAACGATTTTGACTGAGCAGCAAACTGACTACTGGCATAAATAGCTGCTTCAACTTCCACTTCATCATGACCGTCTAAAGCTCGTCGGATAGCATGGTGCACTTGTTGCTTCTCAGGAATTACTCTGGAAACTGCACCGAGGGTTCGCAACGTCAACGACCTTGCAATAGGATCATTTGAATGAATTACCATAAAGATACGTTTTACAAACGCGTCGATATTAAGAATCTTATCCAAGTGATTCTCGCTCTGTTGGCAAACCCTTAGGACCCAGAACCGCAAAAGATTCGATCCACTCCAGAAAAACTCCGCTAGTTTTAAAAATGATGAATTTATTAATATTGGAAAGGGATATTTTTCGAATAAACGCGGAAAGCGAACAATGGCTTCACATTGCACGCCAAGCTTAGCCGACCTCAATCCTTTGTCTAACTCAGTAAGCACGGAATTTGCATCTTGTTCAGATTCATTTAGAAAATTCTCATTAAATAAATTAACGCGCACACCAGACAAGGTTGCCATTATAAAAATCTGACCACTCTGTAAAGGCTATGATAAAATACTCTAATCAAGCAAAACCAAGAATGATAGAAATCAAGATTACGCATTCCGGCATACAATTACGTTCTGATCAGTTGATGTGACGTCACACTAGGAACTACAAAACATTAGGGTCACCACACACGATGCGAATCTTAAACTTAAGATACTCTTAAAGAGTAGTATGAGGAAGTAATTGACAAGAATTACTGGAAACAATTGTAGAATATTAGTAAGCGATAGTATTTAACATTCGTTTTATTAAAAATAATTTTCCAACATTCAACTGTCTACTTCATAACTGATCTTCAACCACAAACATTTCCTTTAAAAGTAATGCATATAAGCGATGTGTAAGTACCTTAAAGAGTACTGACCTTTCTTATAATAATGACGTCACTGATGTAATGAAGTCCCAAATAACTGTATACTGGAATGCGTAATCGTTTCTATCATTCTTGAACCATAACAATAGTTAAGACCATGGTTGCAATAGGAACGTACTATCAAAACGTACTATTTTGGACATGTAGCAAAATGTTTTTATTCGACGTTCGCTAGACCTTCCAAACAAAATATTTCAAAGTTTTTCAGAAACGATTCCACGGTACGTCAACAAATTTTTCGCGACTGTAAACAAAGATACTCGAATTAAGAACTCTTCAAAAAGTACCAATACAAAACATGTAAGCTTCTACAGATAAAAGTACCCCACTCTTGCAAACGTACTCAATTCTTTAGGAACGTAAGCCAAATGGTACGAAAAAACGCGCACAATGGTTTAGAAATGGAATCTGTCGGTCAAAAATCTAAACGGATGGGAATTATTTATTTATTTTATTTGGTAAGTATGAATACAAAAAAAGGGCCTTATGTCCTTATATTAATTGTACGTAGTGGAACATTTCAGGAGTTAAATATCAGACACTTTGGATTATATGGAGATTTATAAAGAAAATAATAATAATAATAATAATAATGCGGCCGGGGTACTTGCGGTGGGTCAAACTTTTTTCCAATAAAGTCGCGATTTCTTGAAAAACCAGTTATTTATTACAGGCACTATGGAGAATGTTCTTCTAGGTAAAGAGCTCCTACCATCAATTCAGAAACGTGATAACAATTTTATACATATAATTTTAAACTGAATGATATCTCAATTTTATCTGAACAAATCAATTCAACAGATCAAATTTACGATTTTAGCAGCCTGCACCAAATATTAATAAAGTAAAGTGAAAGATCTAATAATATTCAGCAGCCATCATTCCTTGCAACCTCCAACATATGGATTTTTTCATTGTATGATTTGGTGGTGTAATTGGTGTAATAGCGTATACATATATGCTGTTATATACTAGTAATAGTGTAATACTAGATATAGCACCGCATACAAAAGCTTTACTGTTTACATGTTTGGCATTATTACTCGTGTTTTGCCGTTAAGATCATCGTTTGAAGTAATTTTTACACCTAATGTTATAACTTTGTGTCCATATACGCTATTCCTTTGATTTCGAAATCAGCCCCCTCGTCTTATATGTATCTACCATATACATATGTATGTCGCAATGTCGTAAAGAAAAATTTTTCGGTATCGAGACATAAGAGAAATAAAACTAACATTCGTTGGATGTATTTGTATGTATAGATCATTTGATTTATTAACAAAAATAACATTTTACTTAGTTACATGTATACTGCAATTATTTCGTTGTTAATATTTAGTTGGGTGTAAATAAAATTGTTTTCATCTTTAAGTTGAAACAGAAACTCACACCATGAGGTGGATATATAGTATATGGATATATGTAGGTGGATGTACTAGTACATACCACATTAAACACAAATTCAACATTTTTCAATTGATAATTATGCAACAGTGTAAAGAGTAATTTTCCAAAACGTAATTTAATTTTTTACTATATATAAATATTATAGTATTGGCACAGAAAGCAGGCGTTTTATAATTAAGAGGATGCAAATATTCTAATACGTTTTGTTAATAAATATTCAGTTTGTGGAATAATAAAAATTTATCTACTGTGAAGGAAATAAATTAATGAACTATAGAACATTTACTTTTTGGCATGAACTTACTATTAGATCTCAAAAAACGCAACTAATACAAAAAAAAAGTTTTCAAATAAAGGGATAATCACGCTTTGAAAAGTTGCTCCCCGATCTGGATTTGGAACAATTACAAAGGATGTTTTTCATACAATATTGAGACGAATGTTGTCAGCTATGTATCTGGTTGAGAAATAAATAACTTATGTACTTCTTTGTATTGTATACATTTGTTAGATTCTGATTTGATAGATTATGTGACTTTCCTTTACTAAGATTTTCCTTTTGTAAAACTATACAGATACAATTTATATACTCGTACGTAGCGTAAATGTTGTTGACTTCCGATTTCATGTGTTTACTAGTAGTTCTTTATATCAAGGCACATATTTCAAAAATTTACTGCTCATCTTTAATAGGTATTTAGTTTTGTTACGTTACATAAATGCATAATGGCACAAAAATATGATGCTGTAAATAAGGCGATTTCGGATTGTTTGCTTACTGTATTGAATATTACTGTAGTGACAAGTTAATAGATGAACAACGTTGGTTGCAATTATTCTCTGCTTAAATTCAAATGCATTTAAAATTCTTCATTCAAATTTAAATTCGCGCGTTTTGAAAAATATCGTATATTAATTGTAAATATCGGAAGTTACAGTTACGTGACAGATTTGGCCTAAAGAACTTCATGTTGTTTTTTTTTTGTATATTATACAATATAATAAATTAATAACAATGCAATAATTGATTTTCCTGTAGTATAATATAATCGATTTTTTAGTTAAATGCTTTCTACGTTCGTCATGTATCGTATGTACATATATCCCATGTTGATTGTTTATAAAAACGTATGTATATGAAAAATAGTTTGTAAAAATAATTGGATAAAAGCGTAAGATCGCACACAAAATACAATTGAGATTACTTTAGATCTTACGCAGTATAGTATATAGTATATAGTATAATTGGAATTTCACACCTATGTAGTGTTCGTAAAGGAATGTGTTTGTCAAATGAAGTAAATTTTAAACGGATGCCATCGAAACCATGATGATATATAAGTTTTGTAAAAGTTAACTTATTTTGGTATCGTTTACATATGTCTGGTGTTGCCAAAATTAATACCAGATTGTGTAGCACCTTTGTTGGAACCGTATTGAAGTGAAATAACGTTCTGTCCAGCGCGTAGTTGTTCTTCGCTGAAATTTCGAACATTTTTATCAGCTTCTTTTGGCCCAATTCCTGGCTTTCCAAAGTTGTGAGCCTACAGAAAGTAAAGGGAAATAATTAAAGAAAGACCATTCTAAAAATAAAATTTCAACTACCTTTCTGCCTAAAGACTGCAGACAAATAACCACTGAATTTAAGTTCTGCCTCTCCCAAAGATCAACACTTTGGAACGTTTCTTGTGTTGGCACTCCAAAATTTTTAGCAGATTCCAAAAATGCTGCAATAATATAATGCAATTCAAAAGAACTTGCAGAGTTGCATTGCATTATAGTTTACCTGAAATATTCTCCATGCACTTAAATGCCATTTTACTTTCGTTAATTTTCTTTATCGAACCAGATTGCAAGCAATTAACAAGTTTACAGAGAAGTACTCCATCTTTTAGAACTTCGAAGAAGTTGTCCATATCACCTGATGTGTTGATCGGCTCGCTCGTTATAACCATAATCCATTCGAGGCATTCTTGTGCCAACTCTTCGCTATACTTTGAATTAATCTAAAAATATGAAA
This sequence comes from Myopa testacea, assembly GCA_949629155.1. NCBI lineage: Eukaryota > Metazoa > Arthropoda > Insecta > Diptera > Conopidae > Myopa > Myopa testacea. The sequence continues at coordinate 14,165,303 of OX451348.1, read as the reverse complement.
AAGCCATTCTTTAGAAGTGCACACTCTTCTCTCGCTTTTAATATAGTAAGTCGGTTTCGTCATAGCTCCCGTCTGACAGAAGAACAGAACGAAGAAAAGGGAAATAGTAGATATAGTGAAAAGTGTGATGATACCAAATGGGATTAAGGTAGTCAGTTTCAAAGACTACAAGACTGGAAACTCCTCTTATTTCGTGAGAGAGCTCAAAAAAATGTCCGTCCGCGTGTTCACATACAGTGTATGTGAATTTTATGGTGAAATTGTTGACTTGTTACAAGCTAAAACAGGCTATCACAAAGCATGATATCTTAAAAGGTAAACCGTTTTGCTTTGTTACCACACCGCCACAAAATGATGGGGTGAGTTAGTGGAAGGGATACCAATGAAAGAACTTTATTACTAAGTAATTTTTTGGTTTTTAAGTAAACATTACTAGAAAAACTACTTTGCATTTATGAGTTCTCGAGGTTTTGAAGATTTCTAAGCTGTTTGGAAATATTAAAAAGTAATGTAAACGTATTTGTTTTTGTAATCTTTCATTTAAATTGAAATGAGTTAGCACAAATAAATTCAGAAATCATTTATTTAAATTCAAAATAGAGAAACACAAATAAATTCCCAATTCATGCATTTAAAATTAAATTCATTTGAATTAAAGACCAAAAGAACTAAAATCAGTATTAACTAAATATTAAACTAAATTACACATTAATATTCAACAAAACATGTCAAATTTGTCAAATGAGCAATTTTTATGAATTTTAACTTCGTTTTGCTTGCAAAATATACAATATTGTGACAATATATATGACTTAAGAAAGGTTACATATACATTTCTAGAAGCATTTAAAACTTTTAAAACTGGCTCCTTGGTCTTTTTTACGTATTTGAAAAATCATATTTCTGGCTTATTGCTGTGAAGAAGAACAAGAGTTGCAATCCTCTCTCAAAATATTTTGTAAACAAATTCCCGGACTGTCAAAATTCGTTCCCGAACTGTCAAAATTACATGCGTTTTGTTTTTGCAATCTACACACCCAAGCCTGATTTCACCAACACATTCAAAGCGAAAAAAGAGTTTCCAGTCTTGTAGTCTTTGGTCAGATTACAGATGTATTATTAGACTCTTTTAGTTTTCTCAAATCCTCCCTTTGTGTCCTAAACTCGAAGAGTATACATATTTAGTTAATAATTTCATCTTTAAAACACAAAATTAAGCGAATCAGGTATAAAAAAAAACATTTATATTATACTAGCGTTTGTTTTGTTCCGATTATTCTAAGGAAAGAACTTTTCGGAACGACGAAAATAGTGTTTTCGAATGTACAGTGTCTAAATGTACAAATATGCACATTGTATTTTATACAGAAAATTTACCAAAAGTCTAATTGGAAAAAATCCATTTTAGTTTCACAAAAAAGCACTAAAATTCAATTAAAATTCTCCACAGCGAAAAGTTTATTTTATTAATGTACAATTAAAATACGATCAGTTTTTTACGCCAATTTTCTATTTTGTAAAAAACATGATTCAAATCTTTTGAGTAGCTCGCGAGTTCATCGGAAACATGAACAACCATTTCATTTTTATATACTATAAAGGACTGTTGTTTTCAGTTTTGGGAACGGGGAAAAGTCACACGGGGCCAGATCTGGTGAATACGGTCGCTGATCGATAATATTTATGGCGTTTTTTACTTTAAATTCGTTCATTTATATATACTATAAAGGACTGTTGTTTTCAGTTTTGGGAACGGGGAAAAGTCACACGGGGCCAGATCTGGTAAATACGGTCGCTGATCGATAATATTTATGGCGTTTTTTACTTTAAATTCGTTCACAGTTCCTTTGGAAGAAGAAGTTGAGCGGCGACGCGCCTCTTGCCCAACATACTGACCAGAATCGAACGAACCGATTCGTGAGAGATGTTAGGATCATTAGCTACATTTGAAGCTAGAAAAGAGATTATTGACAATGGTTTGCTTCACTTTTTCAATGTTTTCTTCTGTTTTTAGGAGTGAACATCATTCCCTGGATAATCGAGAAAATTTCAGGAAAGCTGTTTATTCCAAAATTTCCTTCATTATAAAAATCGCCACACACCAATAACATAAACATGTTCAAACAGCTGCTGTAACCATACTAATGACAGGTCGCGCTCAAATGTTCAACAGTCATCAAGGACAGTGCTAGCATCTTACAATTTTATTTTAAACCAATCACAGCCGCATTTTTACAGTCAAGTTCCTGGTAAAAGTTTGAAGGAATGTACTACGCTTCACGGCCAACAGATAAATTTCAGTTTCACCTGAGCAGATCTCACTGATAGATCTGGAGCAGATCTCACTCTAATTTTTAACGGAGATAATGCAAATGAGACAATCCCTAGTTTCGGCATGATAGATAATATTTTGTATATAGTTTAATCATATTTGTTTGTTAATATTTGATTTTTCAAATTTAATAAAAAATAACTATTGTAATTCCATTCCCGGATAAGTGGTGAATTTAGTGCGTCCTGATGGATTCACATCAGCAGATTGCTTAATCAAAAAATGAAGTGTGGAATGTTTTGTGTAGTCATTCTTGATTGATACGAACGCTATTTGGCCTGATGAAACGCCAACGATAAAGAACGGGAACAATAGTTGGAATGATAAGGCAAATGGGAATATCAAAAGATAAGATATTTCATTTCACCTGGCCAATTTTCACTGACTCCAAACATCTCCGCTGCAGAGTACTTAAAATTTATATTAAACGCATAAATGAAATGGTCTTTGAAGTTCATGCCGATTAGTAATTTTCCGATTCGTATATCGGTAGGTCTGGTACTTAATTACTTACATATACATATACTAATTACTAAAATAGTCACTTATAGTGGAGTATTAAGTTTGTCCTCATATCTAACTTCACATGTTGGCTGCTTCAAAAAAGATTTACTTAAATATTTTGTAATAAGTGAACTAGGAATATTTACTAGGAATGTTTTCACAAAATTTCTTTCCAATCTTTGTTGACTTTCCAGTAATTGTGACTTCCGCAGGGAGAAAAATTAAGACATTTTTGTTAATATTCCAAGACAACTTTTATACTATTCTATACGCATTCTCATAAATACATGTAATAAAAAGGACAAACTTAATAAATTTCATAATACAAATAAACACGATGTCATCCTACATTTTAATAATTCTGAATTATTTTTCGATCAATTTCGATGCCGAAAATGTCAATGATTTGTGTATTACATAAATTACATTAATTACTGCCTTTCGAGATGGATACAAATAATTCAATTGCCATTACTAATATCTTAATAGAATAGCTTTATATTAAATATTTGCCAAATAAGGTAATCATCGAAATCACGACTAGGTACAATAATAAAGCGATCGCAACAAATCCATGTTTTTTCAGAACATTTCTAATAGCAAAACAACATTTATAACAATGATGAAGGTGTCTGTATTTGTCCATACAATTGTAAAAACACACAGTCTATACGCTAAAATTACTCATGGCACCCGACTAAAAAGCATAAGCTTGCTGCTTAACAAAGGTAGAAAATACTATCGCATGTTTGTACAGCTTTGCAGTGGAAACTATATATCCACATGGATATGCGAAAACAGACAATCAGAAAACATATATGGATCTATAACAGTTTCTAAAGCAACACGTACAACTTAGTGATGAGCGCGACAGTTTTTTTTACTGGCATGTGTAAAAACATTATGCACCGATTCGTAATATAACATATGGCAACAGAAGTTGAAATAACATTATGCAATAAAATAACATCCAAGAGAAACAGAACACGATTATGCATTAGTCAGCCTATCGGTCCGTCAAGTTTATATATCTTTTCGTAAGCTTCAAACATCATATATGGAAAGTTTAATAGAAACAAAATAGAAAGGCACTGAGGAAAAAATTATATTAGCATTAAAGTAAAGCATTATGAAAATTAAAGGAATAATACAGAGCCTATTAAATCTATTAAATTTAAGAAAGAGGAGGGTTTAAATGCAAACAAATACACACGGCCTAGATTTACTGTTAAATAAATTTATAAGTACTTTAAAGGCTAAATAAAAAAAGCTACTAACAAAAACCAAACGCTTTAAAAATGGAATCGATTATCACACACCGTAATTTTATTTTTATTAATTTACTTATTAAAAATTTAGTCATACAACGGTTAAAAATACAATTCTTAAAAAGTAATAAATGAATCTACTAATTATATATTACATTAAATTTCTACTTTATATCGGCTTGATATACAATTTTGCTATGAATACAAAAAAAAATTAAGCGATGACATCATTTCTCTGAACATTGAAATTATGACAGCGGAAATAAAAAAGAAGTCTACTGGTGAATATTTGTGTTATTTAGTAAATAATACAAATCAGTCAATAACTATGGATTCGAAATTTGGGGCTCTTATCAATAGAGGGGTGACGTAATTGTGAGGTTAAAGGAATAGTAAAGAAATGGTATCGTAGCTTAATCGCAAGAAAGTGAATTATACATTCGATAAATGTTATTAAGTTACAATAAATTCTTGTGTAAAGCTGACTAATAAACTAGCATGTAGTACATTATATCAAATTCATATTAAAAACATTTGAACACTATCAATATTTTTTTCAATATAATCTTTGCAAAACACCTTTTCTGTAAAATCTATCAAATGCGAAATTCAGACGAAAACTTCTATGAACTCGGAATCGTGTCAATAATATCTGGCATATCAATATAATAATAAAGAAAAATGCTTTTTGAAAAAAATGTGTTCTAAGAAAGGCGAACAAATGTTATAAAGTTCACTTTCAAACGTTTTTAAAAGATTATACATACAAATTTATATGTGAACTTTGTCACTTTATGTTCTTTGAATAGGGGGATATAACAATAAAAAATAGAGTTCAAGATTTTTGATAGCTACCTATGTTCGATAACATTTTTTTAAACATTTTGGCGAGTTCATATATAATGTTATAATAACTAATAAATAAACAAAATAATATGAATGATGATGATGATGATGAAGATATGATGGAGTAATATAAAGGGATTAACATCAACAATTAACCGTAAAGAATGCGTTAGGATGAAATATACAGAGCCACAAAATAAAAAACTACAAGGTTGTAAAACAAAACGCGAACCATGTATGAAACAGAGAAGGACCAAAAGACAAATACTTTTGGATACTAGATAGGAAATCATAGAAATACGACAATGACCATGATTTATTTTTATTGTATATATTATCTTAACTTAGGTAATCTACCAAAAATGAGTCATAGCCCAATTTGCTGCCTTCAGTAAGTCGAACTTATACTTCTTTTGCACATAGCTTTAATTCGTTATTTCAAAATTACTTCCATTGCAATGTCGAAGTTGGACTTAATAGCACGTACGTTTTAAGCCAATTTACCAAAACGTTCTTGAAAAGCCATGTAAATGTATTTATATGCTAAATTACTAACACTGATAAACAACTGCTGGAAAGATTCCAATATTATGTATGCAGATACTACTTACTTTACGTTGAGCTTCAGCTGCAAAACCAGACTTTGGTGCGCGATTAGTTGACATTTTTAATAATTTTTGAATACGATTTTAAAAGGTTATAGATTAAAGCAAAATATATATTTATATATTAAAGCCCTTATGGAATTTAGTTGAATGAAAAATATCCACAACTCTTAAAACACCACTTATTGATACAAAATATCAAATTGGAATTACCTCTCACGACAAGGCTTACGAACATACTGTGGGTATGCTGATATGACAGATTCAGGGTTGTGTGAACAAAAGAATATAACATACTCTGGCATGTACATATTCATACCTTTCACGGTAAAAACGAAAAGGTGTTAAAAATACCCAGCACCGAAGATGAGTCGGTTTACACAAAGTTTATGACCTCCTCCTTTTGTTTTTTTTTTTACACAAGTAATAGCCCTTACCAAGTCTAACAATGCACAAACCTTCACCGGTCTCTTTTCGTTTAGTAGGTATAGAGCCCTATGTCAGATCCTCACCGGTCTCTTTTCGTTTAGTAAGTATAGAGCTAAATGTCAGAAATTGGCATAATTTAAGAGCGGTATGTTTTAAAGCAATTGAGATATCGGTGTGACTTATGTGATTTGAAAGCCCATCGCAAGCCTTGTTTTTATGTAATACAAATTTCTGCAATTACTGTAGTAGTTAAGCAGCTATTCAATTTTTTGGCTTAACTTTACCGTTGTGGACCCATTCCAATTTTGTTGTTATTGCTGCTTTAGTTTTTATACTCATTACAACAACAACACCTTTGTTGCTCTCGTATAATTATCGAGTTATATATATCTCCTAAATTATTACAGATATCTGGATGCGAATCTTATAAGGGAATTTGAAATAGCTTTTTTTAATTTGAAACACCTAAATGTATTTCAAATGCTGTCGAAAAACCATTACTTTCGGAGAAAATTACTTTCTATAAATTTAGTCCTTTCTTCACCTGATATAATTTTCTTACTTTTAAGAAAGTTAATGCCATTAGCTTCTTCACATATTTTGTTCATCAGGGTTTTTCAGGGTGTTTTGGTTCAGTAACAAAATTAGAACTAGTTTCTAACGGTAAATTTGTTCCGAATTTTGTTAGTTCATTTTTAATAAAACTTATTTTGCCATGGTACTACTCCGACAGTATTAAAATAATCACAAAATTTGTATCTGATATCTTCTGCATTAGTTGAGTTAACTTTTCTTCTTTGAATAGCATAATTAGAAGTAAAAAAGGAAGCAATCAATGCACACAATCATTTGTGTGGGGTGTTGCCAAAGCTGGTTCGCAAAGCAATCGACTTGAGCAGTGTATAAACGACACAGTTTATTTTGCCCGTATGTTTAATACTCAACTAAAATAGACGATTTCAACCGTAACGAATGAGACGAATACCTTCGTAAGATAACAATTGTTTAAGACTGCCCAAAATGAGTATACGTAAGGCCGTGGTTATGCTATCGAGTTTTGCTTGGCAAGTAGGACTTTTTTTTTGTTGTTTTGTGTGTAAAAGAGAGTTTTGTGTGTAAGCAATTCTCTCTTTTACACACAAAACAACAAAAAAAAAGTCCTACTTGCCAAGCAAAACTCGATAGCATAACCACGGGGTAACTGATCGAATTTGAACAAAACCGTAAGAACCGTACAGCATACATATCTACTCGTCATGAGCTGCTTGCATTTTGGGCAATAGACGAAACGAGTGCAGACGCTCGATACGTTCCGTACGTCTGTATTCTATTACAGACTATTTTGGTTCAGGCTTTATTTATTTTTAGTCGTTGCAGTATTATTTTGAAATGTAACTGTAATGAAAAACAGAATTAATTTTGCAAATAAAAATTTAAGATCACCATTACATATACAGGGTGTTTCGCATAAGAGTGATCAAAAGACTAGGGCGTGTAGGATGGGTCGAGACAAGAAAAAAATCGTATGGGAGGGGGGGGGGGGGTGGGTCAATTTCCCCCATTTTATAAATATCCGACTTAACACCGAAAAAAATAATATTAAAAAATAATGGTTAGACCTAGATAACTTTTGCTTGCTGATTTTCAAAGCCAAATATCCGCTTCTTAATATCCTTTTTAAATTAGGTTCCTATGTCAAACAGTTTTTGAGAAATTTAATGACAAATTTAAAATTTGGAAAAAAAATTCCGAAAAAAAATGTTTGGTCGCAATTTTTTTTTAAAATTACGGTATTAAGCATAAAAATTTTTCCGACCATAAAATTCTCTAATCAATTCTAGAGAGAATGCTTCAAACCGGAAGGATCTTTGTTTTGTAGTTTCCGAGAAAAATTAAAATTAACCATTAACCAACTAACCATTATTTTTTAATATTATTTTTTTCGGTGTTAAGTCGGATTTTTATAAAATGGCCCCTCCCGCCTAAACGAGGGAAATTGACCCCCCCCTCCCATACGATTTTTTTCTTGTCTCGACCCATCCTACACGCCCTAGTCTTTTGATCACTCTTATGCGAAACACCCTGTATATTATTTAAATATTAAGTATGTACAGCAATAATTAGTAACAATAACATAGTACCAATATTTTCGTATTTTTTATTATTGATTCAAAACCTAATTCCACTGCAGTGTAAACTAACCAAATGTTTTCTAACACTTAATATACCCTGCATGATCGTTTAAGATGTGGTTAATAAAACATATAAACAAGGGTACGTTTTGTTTTAGTTTTTAACTATTTAAATGTGATAATGAGTAGGATATGTACTAATCTGTTTAAAAAACTAAATGTTAATATAAATGTCTAAATTGTTGCTGTTGAAAAGGATATCAGTGTTTACCAGTTGAGACAATTATATTATGCGAGATAAAGCAAAACTTTGTTATGGGTGTTCTTAAAAATCATTGTTTTTATTTCTTGGTATATGGCGTATATATATACCAAGAAGATATTCTTATAGACGTATATATATACGTATATTTAAATATATATTACATTATATTTAAGTTTTTATTTTGGAAAAAATTCATCATTCAAAATATTGAACATTGTTCTTCAGGATACAGTACACAAAGTGTTAGTTTGACTTATTTCCATAAGTGTTTCCAATTGTAAATGAGAAAGGAAACTTGTAATTAAGAAGATATAATTTTATTTTAGTATAAATAATAAATACTATAACTATTAGTAGCACTAACTAATAATGCTAACTAAAAAGCACTTAAACTCGTAAATCAGAAGCTATTTTTTGAGTATGGTATCACTCATCTGAAAATTGGAAATCATATAGAGCGAGATATGTCCTACTTGATATCCTAGATGTATGTACAGTGCACTCACGATAACGTCAACATTTCATTGCTTGAGCATCGCCTAAATTGAAAACTTTGTTCCACACTTTAATGTGTACATTAATTTTATTATAACAACTACAGCATTGTGCACTATAATTGCATTTAAATATAATTTTTATATCAAAAAAGATTACACATATTTTGGAATAATACATACCTCTAACGTTCTGATTAAAAAGAAGTGAAATTGTCGATTAAAAGTTCGTTTAATCAATTATTAATCTTACTAATTAATTATTCAAAATTAATTAAAAATACTTATAACTTAACTTGTAACTCTTGTAAAACAGGAAAATTTTGTAAATATATATTGCAATTGCCAAACTGATTTATCTCTATTTTCATTAGTTCAACTTTTCGCGAATGCACTGTATGTCGAAGGGTTTTCGGCGACAGAATCCGCGCCCACCCTTTAAGAAAGTATTTAATTATCAAGTAAAACTATTTAATTCATTTTATTTTATAAATATACTAAAATGTAATTCTTTTTAGGAGAATTCTTGTATTTAATAAACGAGAAAGAAAAATATATCATCGGCCGTACCGCCGCTGATATTATTTTAAAAGGTGACACTTCTGTAAGTCGTAATCATGCTCTCCTACAGTTAACAAGTAAAGGACTTACAGTCACTGATTCGAATTCGAAGTATGGGACCTTTATTAACAATGGCACATCTATGACCAAATTAAATTCTGGCGAGATAGTTCAGCTACGTAATGGAGATCGCATTCGTTTTGGCATCCTTAATAATGAATGGAAGGTGAACTATATAAAACTTATTAGCATGTCGTCATTATTGCTGGAGAATGACATAAAACTGTTCGACCATCACTTAGAAAGTTTGGGAGGTCGCGTCATACAAAAATGGGAACCTGACTGTACGTATTTGACTATGGCTGAACTTAATGTAACCGTCAAGGTTCTATATGCGCTGCTTCATAATATTCCAATCGTTACTTGTGAGTATTGGGAGCATTTATTGCAGGCTGCTCGTAAGGGGAAAACTGAATTGCCCCGCCCAGAGGAGTATGTTCCGAAAAAAAGTGACTCAATTATAAACAAAAATGATTTGAATTTCTCTCCGCGGCCTGGAAGAAATAAGTTGTTTTCGGGTAAAATTTTTGTCTTCATGCAAAAAAAGCATTCTGATATGTACGGACCAATAGTGGAGATGGCAGGTGGCACATACCAAAATCTTAACAGCGGTATTGAAAAAGCTTTCCTTATTAAAAAGAACGTAGTAGTAATTCAATATTTCACATCATCGCAATCGCAGATGACTCAAACTATAAATATAATTTCCGGTGAGTTTTTAGTAAATTGGCAATATTAATAATGTTATTTAAAATTCGTTATTTCATTGAATAAAATTCGTTAATTAATAAAATAGAATGAAGTCTTAAAAAGTATGTTAAGTAAGTCTCCAACTGATGTTATCCTGGAGAGTGTCAAAAGATGTAATCACAGCATCTAGAGATCGATCATTAACTAATTAATATTCAAAGAATATCTTCAGAACTTTTTTTTAATAAATGTTCGAAACTAGTTTAGAATTTCCGGTTATCGACTACCTAAAATTGTAATATGTTAAGAAAACGGATTTTTGTTTTTTTTTTATATAATATATGAATACATAAATATACATAGCTTGTAAAATTAAACTAATTTCGTTTAATAGATTTCTTGGAGGCGAATTCGAAGCGCATCATTCCAGAATACGAAATAGGATTGGCCATTGTGAATTGTTCTATTGAAAAATATTGCAATCCTACATACAATATTTTGGCCGACTTAATGCCATATTCAACGTCTTTGTCTGTAGAAGGAATGGATGAAATATTGGTTCAAAATACGAGCTCACCGCATAGGAATATCAAGTCTGGATCCCATTTAGAGCAAGAAGAAACTAAGAGCACTTCTGTTGATAGCGAGGTTGATGTTATCATTCCGGAGGTTCAGTGTCAGAACAATAATAGAGAAAGTCTCACAAAACGAAAGCGAGTTTTTATCGTAGATTCTGATACCGAAGAAGATTTTGTTTTTCCTCAGAACAAAAAACCAAACACAAGTAAATTTAGTGATGACATCGTGAAGCCAGGCAAATCTTCAAACCAGAATAATTCAAAACCATCTTTAAAAAGGCCAATCATACAGCCACTTCCAATTGTTATAAATGAGAAGAAACATAAAAGATCAACTTCCGACTTTCTTGAGAAAACGACAACACAGCCGACTGAAAAGGAGCATCAGACCGCGAAGACTTGCAAACGTGGCCGAATTGCTCTTATTACAAACGACGACAGTGGCGATGAAAACGACTTGTTTAACTTTGGTGGTTCCAATACAATATCTGAAAGTCCAAGAAAACAACATATTGATATTGGATGCAGTGAATCTCTGGAAGATTCAGAAGATAAAGCTTTTGGCGTTATTACACCAAGTGGTTACGTAGCCAACACTGAATCAGAAGACTTGGCTCCAACACAAAAGTTTCGGGTTACAAACAATAAAAAACACAACAATTATCCGCTACCAAAAGTCAAACCAATTTTAGATAAAATAAGCACTGTAGGTTGGCTTGGCAGTTCGTCTAACAAACTTGATATTAAACCTGAAACTCAATTCACAACTAAGAACGAATCAAATATGTTGGAATACGCCGACGATAAATCGAAGCTTGATTTCAAGTGTATTACTTCTGAAACAACTAATAGTACTACGAATACGTCCTCATGCGGCTTTGAAGTGCGTATTTGTGTTGTAAATAAATTATATAGGGAACAAAATTCGAAATCAGACGAAACTACTACATCATGTGTTGGTGTAAACCAAATTCCTCGCCGGAACTTCAAGGCTTTTGTGAAGGTGTGTCTTATGAATTCAAAGTCTTTCATCAATATTTGTTTCATCGGTTTTTTTTTATTATTCTGTCACTTCCGACAGCTCGTTAATGTTTACTATATGTAGTCTAAATTAATAGTAATTGACACATTTTTAAAACACAAGTAATACTAATCAGCAAATTAAAATCTAGTGCACAAATGATTGTCGGGACTCACATTGCGTGTCAACATTCATGAAATCTTTCTGACATTTTTAAGCTTAAAACCCTGAAGACTGATTATTTATTTAAAAAAGAGTAAACTAAATTCACAACTAAGAACGAATCAAATATCTTGGAATACGCCGACGGTAAATGTATTAATTATTTCTTTTATTTCTTACAGAAATGCAACTATAAACCCCAAAATAGTGTCATCAAATGTAGTCGGGATATTGGTTAAACTTGGTAGTGTTTGTTTTCGAAAGTAGATAAAATATTAATCTAATAACACCGCACTATATTCTACTATTTAAAAAATTTTGAAACAATAAAAACGCTTTTTTATACTCATTGGCTTCAATTTTTCGTTTAAACATTTTCACAGCGCCCCTCCATTCGTGGTTCAAAATTGACTTGGTTATACATGTGTTGGGAGCATTTTGTCGTGCCGCCTGTTCCTCCCTGATAAACTTGTAAACGTTTTCCAAGGTATTTAATTTTCTAATATCAAATGTTAATGTAACAGATTCTCGCATTACCTCCGCTCCCATGTCGACAAATTTTTTTCTATGGAAGGATTTTGTGATCATTATAGTCGGTTTCGTGACCGTTTGTGTGCTGAGAACTGTCGTATGTTGCTCTAATTTAAAGGTGGTTAGTGGCAACTTCTTTGGTAGTTCTGCACCTACAGGCAGAAAGTTAACTTTGTTTTGCGGCAAGTCCTGTTGATATGGTGATAACAGGTTATAGAATTTTGTAAACTTATTGGTCAGAATTATAGTAATATTTTTTATTCTTGCAACTACAGCCAGTAAAACTGTGTTAATTTCAAGAAAAAAATTATTTTGCAACAAATTTACTATGTATTTAGATGCTTCGGAGCAGCACGAATGAACGCGTTGAAGAATTTTATGTATTCCCAGGATGCGAACCAAAACGTATATGAAATTATTTCTTGATGGTATATCTACTTCAGTTTCTTTGTCAACAGATTCAGAAGTGAGAGCGTCGCGAAAGTCTTCCAAAACTCTATTTAGATTTAGTCTTAGCAAGCGGCAGAGTGCATTATTTAATTTACATAAATTCTTGAATCCCGATAACTTTCGGAAGGAGTTTTTCCGGCGAGCAATAAGGCGGCCCAGTAACGCAGCCGGTTGGGCGAGTTCTTTCTGTGCGTTCCCTGTTGAAATTTGTGTAAATATTAAATACATCTGCTCCGCTAAAGAATAGATTTTTAATATGCGTAACTATATCAATTATATGCAAATTTTACCGAAACCTGCATTTTTAATTGGGATGGAAATTATTGGCGGGTTCCTTAGTTCCATCTCGTTAATAAATCGGTCCATGGCTAACAATATATATTAAACAGTTAGTAGTATCAATTAGAGATACCAATGAGAGCGGTATTTCAGTTCCGGTGACTTTGTTGCTGTTATTTTATACTGTTTTGTACAATATGTTTGCCACTGACAGTGCCACGGTATTTATCAGAGATTCATTCATCTGTGGTATTTATTCCCGTATTCCCTTCTGTCATTGGTCTCGTCGGCAGCATTCGTTCTACGATATTTTTTCACGAATTGCACCCCCTGGGTGCTTTTATTTGACATTTATTATTCCTGCACTAGAGTTTTAGTAGTTAGGGACGGAATATTGGATTTGTGGTCTTTCAAAGAGAGTATTAAATAACATTTAATAAAATACATGTGTTTATAAATTATAATATTAATTTAAAATAAGGTATAAATGCAGAATAGGTAATTTTTAGCGATTTTTGATAGCTGGTAATAGCTCCTGCACTACCAAACCTAACCATGTTCAAAAATATTGGCGGTCGTCTTTAGGTTAGGAGTTCTAGGCCTTTCTTTTATGTTATAATCACTTTTACGATAACTGTAAGAATTCTGCAGATATTTCCACTTTTGTTGAAAAATGGTAGAGATCGTTTATAAAAAAAATGTTTCTCTGTTAAATGATAATTAAGGTATCTATTAAATATGTGTTTTGAATAGCTTTGGATCTCACGTTTCTCAACGTAATGATTTCAATTAATGAATTTGCAATTTCTCGATCATGAAAATTTTCACTTCTGATTATTTTTTCACTTTATTCGAATTATCTTAGAAACAAGATAACAGTTTCTAAATATTAATATTTGTTTATAAATTCTTTCCATATTTAAACTCACTAAAGCTTCACGGTGACTGTGCTCACCACTGTCACAGTTACTAAAATTTGTTTTTCCTCATTTTCCATTCAACTCCATGCACTTTTGACAGCTGAGAGTTCAAGTTGCATCTTGCCGATATGATAGTGTTGAGCTTCAAAAGTCATGACGTCACTCTTGGAACGAAAGAGCATTAGGATCACCGAACAAGAAGCAAACTTAACATACGTTTTGAGTAGTTTAAGGCATTGAAAAGAAACTTTAATATTTCAATAACTGAACAGATTTTCAAAATAGTATTAGGCGACTGTATTTCTCTTTCGTTATTTTAGAAATACATATTTTCTCGGACATCTAATTGCTCAATTTATGATTGATTTCTTCCACTAACATTTCCTTTAAAAGTAATGCATAAAAGCGATGTGTGTTTTAATTGTGACGTCATAATTAAAATATTATGAAGAGGATGATGTGTCCAGCAATCCATTTTGAAAGAAATTTATTTATTATTATGTTTTCGTACATTTTAATGCTTTGTTGCAATTTTGTTTTGTTTTCACTTTTGTATATAAACACAAGCTGATTTTTGGAATGCGAAACAAAATATTGGTTTTGTTGTTACCTTCACAGGGCAGAATTTTTGGACTCTACTAATAGACGGTGCAGAGAGAATTGACGATTTGCATCTTTTTAAGTTTTGTGGGGCAACATTTTAAAGAATAAATATGTTTTACGGGGCTGCATTTTTTTCCAAAATAAAGCAGAATAGAGAAAAGTCTAGAACGACGGCAGAATTTTTTCGAGAATAGAAAACGCTCTAAGAAAAAATGAGAGCACAAGTTTCTGAAGAATAAAAGAAGCCATTATACAATCTCGAGTGTAACCCACCTGTTTTCTATTTAATATTATTTAATCTCACGAAGGTTGACAGAATTCGATAAGATTCAAAGGTCGGTATTAGGCGCAGATATTTTCTGGTAGTGGGTTTGGATAGGGTTTTAATATACTTCCGAGATAATATCGTAGATTGAAATAAAAAGTGATTAGATAACTAAATTTACAACATACATACATACATTTATAACATACATAATTTATAACGAACAGAATGTGCATGCGAAATGCAATATTGTTTTCAAGGGTCGTTTATTTTAGCAGTCTTAAAAAACTGGTGAGCAATAATAGGATAATACTTCCCAATTTCAGACGTTCTTTTACTGTGGGCCTTACACTTTCATCCGAGTAAGTAGGAATAACTGAATATTTGGTTGATATAATGCTTGTATTTTTCAGCGTGAATGTGACGTTCATTAGAGCGAATGGTGAACGCATAAAAGCTAAGGGGAAAGTCGGCGACAGTCTTCTAGATGTGGTTGTGAATAATAACATTGATCTAGATGGATTTGGGGCCTGTGAAGGGACTTTAACATGTTCCACATGTCATTTAATTTTCAAACCTGATGATTATGAGAAACTTCCAACTAAACCGGGAGAAGAGGAAAATGACATGCTTGACCTAGCTCATGACCTTACTGATACCTCGCGGTTGGGTTGCCAAATTATTTTAAGTAAAGAGATGGATGGTCTGGAAGTATCGGTTCCAGCAACAATTAATGATGCTAGGATCGTATAGTTGTCTATGGCGACGAAGTAACATTATAGATGTTATTTTTACATATATAGTATATACATAGATATAAGATGTATAAGTGTGCTAAGATGGTGCTAGGATCGTATAGTTGACTATGGCAACGAACTAATATAGGAATTATTTTTACATATATATACATACATACATATATACATACATACATATAGAATATGAAGGGTCAAGATATTTTGTTTTTAAAATTTATATATATGAGGAACACGACACATTCTGTCTATTTTTCATCTATATTAATTAAGTGCATGTTAAAAAGTGCAAATTTTGGAAGAATTTGGAACTACTATGAACTAATTGCGAATTGCTTCTGTTTAAACCACATTTTTACATAGTTACCTCTATGCGACTATCTTTTTCCTAATATTAATTCTTCTTCTGAAGGTGAAATTTGTACCGGACAGATGTATATCAGTACACATATATTTTCCTTATCAGCCTCACCTCAGTTGATTTAGCTTTGTCCGATCCATCGTCTGTCCTTCGAAATCACGATTGAGCGGAGACGAACAAGTATTTAAACAAAATTTCGCACACAGATTTTTTTGCAATGTAGAATTTTGTATTGCAAATAAGCAAATGGGCTAGTAGGCAAAGCTAGTTATATAAAACTTTAAGTAACCTTATTAAATATCATAACCAGAAAGAATGCTATCTTGGTCGAAGCTGAAATAATCTACACCCTCGGGATCGCTAATGAAATAGTCTTTAACACCCTCGGGATCGCTAATGAAATAGCCTTTAGCCTGATAACCTGTATCACGCTTAATTTTGGTGGAATATTTAATTTTTAAATTGGGTAATTAAATTTTGTACCAATAGCTTACTTCCATGCTTTGTTCCATGGTTTAAAAAAAGTTTGTTCAGTTTTAGTATACAAAGGGGGGCATGCCTTTCGACCCATTTTCAACCCCAAACAGCGCTAAACAGCAGAGCATATCTGCGTTAAATTGAATTCAGAAATCTCTCTTCGTTTTGTCTCGGTCGTGATTTCCATAGACAGACAGACGGACAGACTAAATCGACTTCGGAGGGGACGCTGATTAAGAATATATAGTATACCCTTATACAATACATATTTCCTTCTGTGTTTTACAAACGGAAGGACGAACTTGATATATCCTTTCAGCGTTGCGTATAGGTTATAACCAGGTATCGTAAAAAAGTATGACAACAAAATTTAATTTCCAAGCATCGGGTACAAAGAATATTAGTGCAAAAACAATGGGTGTGATTTGGCTACTTTTAAATCTGCACTTATAAGTGCTTAAAATAGAATAAGTTACTTTAATGTTATATGCTTAAAAAAGGATAGAAAAGAGTTTTATATACCTGGAACAAATCGAAGTGAGCTACGAAGACAACATTTAATGTATCCACCAAGACGACGTGATATTATTAATAATAATTAACCAATATCAATATTTAATATTTTCAAATCTAATATCAATATTATATACTAAACCAAATTAGGCCCGCCCAATTTACCAATGCTTACCATATGCATCGTATCGTGTAGTTGTACAGTAGTAAGCTTCGCTGGCCTCTTTCTGTTTTACTATTGTTTTGATACAATAGTTTCTCATCTTTTTGATGGAAATATAGAAAGGCCTGAATATTTTTATATCCATACTTTGTCCCCGTGCGCTCACTATAATTATTTCTGTGCACTGTGTATGGGAGAAATCAATTCTTTTTATTGTATTCTATTTACCTATCGGTTTTTTAAAACTGCTATTAAATCGGCTCGAAGAATCGAAACAGAGTTATTCGGCGTAAATTTCAATTCAAACGTCCTACTGGTCCTCGAGTTTTAGTATCTTGTAATACACAGCCAACATCCATTTTTGTATATTAGATTAGATATAGATATTGTGAAATTTAACATTTCATCCAAACATTAATAATAATACAATCTTATTTTTTCGTTCAGAGCTGTATTCAATTAAAATAGTTAATGAGTTGCTTTATTTAAATTTTATGGAAAATTATAAATTATAAAAATCTTTCCTATTTTGAAAAATGTTTAATCTGTTATTGAAAAATGTTTAATTTTACGATCGTTAATATTAATATAGTATTAATACTGAAATTAAGGATATAATATTTATGAGACATTACATAAAGGTTAGGCTACACACGAAATTAGGCTACATCCGAAATAGTTCTAGTTCTAGTTATGCTGCTAGTTCTAGTTATGCTGCTAGTTCTAGTTACAGCAGCATATTCTCTACAAAAAGGCTTTGTTTTGTAAAGCATAGTAACACCTCCAGAAATCAATGCACATATCATGCATGTTATATAGAAAATGTTATGAATTATTTTGGTTAAAATCTTTGTTGCCTAGTGTAATAAGAATGATGCAACATACGAATTTGCGTGAAACCTTTTTTGAATTCCTAATTTTAATTTTATTAATGCAGCGCTGTTTCGTATAGCAAGTAGGCAAGTATAGCAAGTAGCAATTCGGCTTCTATTTTCAATATCTCTGTCGAACATTTTGAAGCAGCATTTAGCGATATGAATAAATAATGACTGAGAATCAATATCAATGCTAACACACCACTAAAAGTGAAAAGTGGTCCTACCCACAAAACGATAACCGAAGATGCTAAGAGGTCTCAATTTCTAACCTCATGTAGTAGAAAAATAAATAAAAATAACTTTCGTACCGGGTTCCAATTTTTAATTTGAAAGATTGAAGAAGTAAAGGCAAAAGCAAAGAAGATTTATTTATGGACATAATCTTTGCTTTACAACGAAAGTGATTCAGGTTCGTGAATTAAGTTGCGAACTGGAATATGCCAAAAGTATGAAATATTCGTTACGCAGATAATACCGAATGCACTCATGCAATTCTCTGCATATATGAATTTCTTATCATGTAATATTTTATTAACTGATGTAAACTACTACATAAAAGTATCTGGGAGTTCTCATGACCTTGTACATTGGAGCTTACATAACTGTGTACACTGCAGTAGAAACATTGGCTAAGCGAAAAGTAGAAATATTGCTGCCAATGAGATGTCCGGAAAGGTATCCTCTGCTGTAGAGGCAGCTGATGGTACTTGGTTTTCCCCATATCGATGGATCTCAACAGCGTAAGCCGAAAAAATATGAACAAAATGGTTTGCATAGAACACTTGCCTTGATGGAGCATCCCGGAAACTGAAACGGAACCTTAACCCATTCTGTAGCGGCTGTGAACCTCAAATGAGGTGGAGACTCTAATTAATTGTCTCTGCAGATGTCTGCTTCTATCGCGGATAGGGCTTAGGGATTCACTAGATGATATCTAATGTAGTGAAGCTCGCGACATCAAAACTGCGCTAATATTACTATATGTGACTCACTTACCATTTCAGACACTTGGGGATTCTGAAGGTTTCCATACTAAAACTACAGTAAAAACATTAATATATTTTTAAATGTTCAGGTATTCAATCTCGCTGTCGTAACTCAGAGATAAGAATTAAAAATCTTCCCAAGGTCAGTACCTAGTAAATGAGGCTTCGACCAGTTCCTCCCAAAGTTCTGAAGGGTTAATTTTTTTCTTTTCCTCCTCATTTTTTTACTATAGTTGCCTAGTATCCTATCTTGGATTTGAGTTGACATTTTCCAATTTTGTTACAGGAAACTTAAACAGTTTAATTCGCAATTTACATTGTGTTCATTACAAAATACAATTTTTTTTGCATTTATTATTATTACAACAATAGTTTAGTATATACAAGTATTTGTGCTTAATTCTATCATTTAATGTTTTTAAAATTATCGCATAAAGTATTTAGGTATAAATTTATTTATCAATCAGGTGCGGCTTAATATTGTATTTGATTTATGATTTAATATATATTCTTTGTTTGCAGTGGTTGATTGTCTTGTAATTCGAATCTATGTTGTCAAATTAAATTAAAAATTCTGTGTGTGTGTATGTATGTATATATGAAATTAAATAAAGCAATATATGCATGAATTTTTATAAATTATAAATGGATTACGATGGCCATTACCATCGAATTTATTATGCAGTAGAGTAGCTGTATATGAAACTAAGAGTAAGGAAGAATTAGATTAGGAATATTGTATGATTTGGTTTAATTTTGGAGTGTGATGAATCCACTTCATCCCACTTGTGCAATGAAAACATTTTTCAGTTAATGTAGGCCATCGGCGTTCCTTTCCTGTCGAAATGACGCACTCGTACAAATAGGAAAGCAGCGACTAGAGATGCTACAGCCAGTACCAGCAACAACATCACCAATCCACCAACGAAGCTTGGGACCGACATGCAAATGGTTTCTGGGTCAGCTGTGCGTGCTGATTGTATGACGACGGTCTCGTTATTGACATTGTTATTGAGTGCAAAATTAACATCACCGGGCGCAACTACTTGAATCGTTCGACTCGTGTTCACGTCGGTCATTTCCTGCGTATTACGCTTCGAAATTCGTGACTTAACTATGATATCGACTGTATTGCGGCGTCTACGCGCACCTCGTAGATCGTCAAGTCCATCCACCGAACGTGGACGCCCACCAAGTGACACTAAGTTTCCGCCTTCTATGTTGTTGTCTTTTCTTTTTACAGTGCTGTATTGAGCGGACTGACCTGGCAACGGTGGAGGCGGCAGGTGCAAATCATTACCTTCTTCTGGAGGCGGCTGTGAACTTGGCAGCCCAGATACAGAACTGGTGACAGCCGAGGTTTGTGCTTGTGGGGAGGGTACAACATCAAGTTGATTTTCTGAAAATGCACTGGTGCTATCTGCGGCTGGATGTCTGGGATCTGGATAAGCTGGTGGCGGCAAACTATTAAGGCTGAAGTCTCCTCGTTCGTACGTCTCTGGTGGTCCATATTCAGAAGAAATTGTATTACCGCCAATCTGCGGAACGCCGTAGTGTCTTCCAGGTACACTAGCACCGCACTTAGGTTCGGGGCAATTATAACGGCAGACTTGAATTACGCACTGAAAGTGAACATTCATCGAATCAGGAAATTTGAAGGCCTGGAAGTAGGCAAAGCTGACAACTGATGCAGAAGGTCCGAAGTTTTTAATTTTCTGGAATTTGCTCATAATTTTAGGTCGCACCACGCAGCCATTTTGGTCAACCAATTGAATAGGAGCTCGTTTCCCATCGTGCGCTACGCAATTGCGTACCAACATATCGAACTTGTTCTCATCATCCTTAATGGCCAGTACCATAGTCATAGTTTGCCCTATTTTCACAATTCCTGATACTTCGGAGGCCCATGGCCCTTTTCCAACTTGGATTTGCATCCAGCATTGCAAGTTATCACCCAAGAAATTGGCGGTGACGGCGTGCAGCATGTCGACCTGGAATGGACGGAAGGTCACTGCCTTTTCATAGAAATCATACCACGTACAGCGGAGCTTGCGTGCCTGGTCCCAGACCTCTTGTACGTATGGATCATACTGTATAATTATCGTATTTTCGACGAAGCTTCCCGATGGCGTAGGTGCTCCAAAACCAGCAACATTGTGGTTAGCTGAGCTGGTCATTCCGCAACTATTAAGGAAAATTTCAAATGTTGCACTTAAATGTCCAGTGCCTGGTTTAAGGTGCACACAGTGAGGATCGCTATAGAAACCTTTCGAGAATATCATGCCATAAAATGGTCGGTCGAATTCAATATTAACGCGCATATGCGTCTTTTCACACTGCACCTGCAGATGTTTAATCTGTGGACTGTCGTTGGCCGACACCAGGGGCCAAGCATCTTCCGAGATTTCATTATTTGTCCCGGATGCCAATGCACCTTGTGGCGTGCCATAAAGAGGAGATGGTGCAGGTGGTCCGTACACGGTCCTGTGTTCGAGTGGAAGCGCAGCTGAGTCCGTATGTGGGCCATCACAACGAGCAGTCTTTAGTAGAATCAAAAAATAATTAAATGAAATAAAAAAGGAAAGGAAATTACATAAAATAAATAATAAATACTATTTGAATTTTAGATTAATAAAAATAAATAAGAAATTAAAATTAAACAATAATAGGAAAGGGTGCTATCTTCGGGCATATACAAAAGTGGGCTGTGTCCCTCTATCTCTGGGTGTGCATATACGAGTTATATTGATACTGATTGATATTGATTGATAGATGTACTATAAAGATATTCAAAACACGAACATACTATAAGGCTTTTTATGAAAATGGTAATTTTGATACTTATTCTGCAGATATTAAAGTTTGTCTTCAAAGTCGACTAGATCTGTCCATTGAAAATTAACTTTTGGTCATTCTACATTATTCAAAAGTTGGCAGACTACAAATAATAATTTAACGCAAATTATTTAATATTTCATGGGAGATAATACCCATAATTTTCATTTCAACTTTATACAAAATTTTCCGAAATCAAATTTTGTCGTCAGGAATCCATGACGACTTTCCATGATGCACTTTTATTATGTTTAAAAAAAGGTTTACTTCCGGCTTTGTTTAAAAGAGGATGTATTAAATTTTATTCAGATCTCTATTTGATTCAGATCTCAATCATGATTTCCACAGACGGATAGACAGATGGACGAATAGATCTAAATCGGCTGAGAAGGTGTGCTGAAGGTAAGTGAGTCATTGCTCAAATGGCAAGGAAGTTTTCTGAAAAATACGCGAGTGGTTTAAATGGGCGTGGCAATGTTTTAAATGACCATAATTCGGAAACTATGATATTATATAAGACCTAGGAAGATGGGAAGCCAATTTTGACTGTGAGTAGCTGTATTTGAACAAATGTTCGTGATGTATCGCGTATAGAGGTTCCTCTCCCATGAAAATTTAAACGGGTGAAAGTGGCCAATACGTAGAGTCAATAGATGAACGTGAAATTGTGCTCGCTAGCAACACGGCTCTCGAACGAGAGTGGAAAAAAGGAACCTTTTTCGGACGAAAAAAGACACTAAGCCGAAACCATTTGTCTCCAAACGAAACATGACAAGGGATGGCGGGATGGATGGGTTCATTGCAAAATCTTTTGGGTTAGCTAATGAATAATAGCTTGGGCCCTGTCTAAAAAATCAGCAAAAACAAAGAAACTGTGTCATTGCTACAGATTTTCATATTTACTTGCTTCCGAGCACGGTTATAGGTGCATTATCTGCGTTCGAGAATGCACCGAACGGTGCATATTTCCGAAAACTGCTCTAAATGATTTTCCGCCTTCTCTTTAAAAATGTCACTGTGGGCTCAAAATGATTATTTGTAGTAACATACTAATCGGATGATCACTTCCGAGAAGGAAAGAACGGACAAAGATTAGAAAAGATACTCGTATATAATGTATTTCGCTTATGTCGAAAACCATTTTTGGAATTAAAATTATTTGTTTATTTGAAATAATAAACTTTTCAGCCCGCCCTCTTTCGAATTGAAAACCAAGACGTACAAAATGAAAAACCGTATACTGCAAATAATGTTTTACTGTTGCTCACTACGCGGATTGGTGGAATATTTTCAATATCAGTGTAATTTTTCTTCATTGTACACACATGAGTGTTAACATGGACGTATGTACATACACTTGATTGTTGATACGTTCATTCGATGCGGATTGGATCTCTCTGCTTTTGTGGAGCAGCTTGAAAAGAAAGCCGAAACTGGTACAAATGAGAGCATAACTGGAATTAAGCTGCGTTCTATAGCAGAAACATAATTATTTTAGATACCTTTCAGTAAGTGACGATAATTCTAAATATATACTGAGCACTGAGCACATCTTTTTAATATGATGTCGAATTAATACATGATTATCCGTAACCAAAAAGCAAGTTTTTACTAAACTATATAGATAAGTAGTTATTTTAATACCGTATAAGTATAAGACTTCAATTTAATTTAATTTCAAATAACAATCTGAGCTGAGAATAATATCCACAAAAAAACAAAAACCAACTCGAACAAGAAGAGTCTTAACTTCGGCCTGGCCGAAGCTCATATACCCTACGTGGGAGAAATATATTTAGTTCAATTCATTGGGCGGATTACGCCCATTTCTTGTTGGCCGACTTGCTTTGATACATAAATCCGGGAATAGCATTTCAACTTTAGATCTGGACTACTAGCTGAGAAATTCAGCTCTAAAATCGGATGCATTAGTATTTATTTAAAAAGAAGGCGTGACATTGGTCAGGTTTATAAGGTTTTGTATCAGGCAAGCAAAGTCAACAACCATATCGTCTATCTCTTTTTAACAAACCATATATATTAACCAAACCATATATTACTATATATGAACCATTTTTTGTCTACAATTTAATTGTTACAAAATTCGAAAAGTTGTTCAAAAGTTGTCTATAATAAAATTATAATACATTATTCCAGTTACATTATTTGAGGACCTCAAAGCAGAAGTGATATTTTGTAGCAGTCTTAAAAAGTATTAAATACCACATCCACATGAAAAATTAAAAAAAAATGAAATATTCGACACTTAATTATTTATTATTACATTTATTATCCTCTTATTTTAATTTGTGTAAGAATGTTAATTTTATTTAGTTTTTACTCACTTTCGAAAATACTACTAAGCAGAGAAAAAGCAAGAGCGTAGGGTGTCGCGATTGCTGTCCCATTTTCTGACTGGGTTTTGAATGTCCTATTTGTAATTTTCAAAAATGTTGTAGAAAATTCCGATAGGTTTTTTCATGTACGTCTTCCAAGGCTCCGACCGCCCTCACTACTTGTGTGAGGTATCTACTTGTGGTTTTGGTATCTGCAAGAGAAGAGTCGATATCGAGTACAATTATAATATCCGATAATTAAGTGGTTAAAAAATTAACTGTTTATTTAGGTTTTATAAGTTTAGTAGAATTGATATTTTTCACTCGTTCATTTAAAACATGAAAATTAATGTCTTAAATTGCAATGCTTCTTTCCTTGGGTTTGAAATTTTTGACATAAACTTCTTTCTTTTTATTTTTCTCTTTCCAATGAAGCCTACAGATTTCCCCTTCACTTCAAGACACATTAGACACATTATAAACACTGTATAAAATCATCACTACTCAGTTTTCTGATGTCAAACTTTCGGGTAAAAGAATTCGTTAACGAATTTAACGTCATTTCTACCACGACATTTGGATCTTTCTGAAGCGTAGATTTTCTTTTATGTTCAACGAAGCTAGGAAGTGCACCCAATTTAAAAAGTTTCACTTAAAACCGCACCAACTGCAACGGGAGTCGTGGACCTCAATGCGCGTAGGGGTGGTGAAATGGGCGACCAAGCAAAGCATGAAACCACTTTCTATTTTCACTTAGCACTGCTACAATCAACATTTTCATTAATTTTAGTAACACTCGCATTCATCCAGATCCAGAGGGAAGATGGAAGTTTGCTGCTATACTTACACACAGCCGTTTCTTTGAGTGTTGTCGATAACTGTGGAACGCACTGCATACGATTTCATAAAACCAACTACATTTAGTGCGTGTATATTACTGTAGCATGCACTGCTTGCTACTTCTCGACCACGCTTTGTGTTTGCGGATGCTACTCCACCAAGTCTAATACTCAACTAATGTCTCTTGGATCGTGTTTGCCTGGAAATACCGAATGTTTTCAATAGTTTGTGCATAGAAGGAATCGGAGAAAAGCTTCTACTACATCTACTACTACGTTTACTACTTTCTACAAAATCATTTAAAGTTAACTTTATTCGCTGTTATTTAATATATTTATAATTAAAGATATTTTATTTATTCAAGTTGCTGATAATTGTTTAAATAAGAGCGATTGATCAATGATCACGATCAAACAAATAAGTTAACAAAAGTAACAGAAGCGTTTCTGGGTCAACAGCCTGGGACCCCGATTGAACAATTGTGGGTCCTTTTTTTTTCTTCTAACGTTGCAAAATTTGTTGTTTATTTGTCATCGCTATAACAAACTTTCATATTATTACTCACTATGAACTTCTATCCAAAAATGAGCGCTCTAGCAAGGACGTGATTGGTAGAGTTTTACATTATATGCGTCACTGAAAGTTGTCAGTTACAGTTGGGAGTAGTTTCATCCATTTGACATAATCTTCCCTAAATAATTATTTGCTAAATCTACTATCAACGTTGATTACATGACCAAAATAAGGCAACAGGCGTGGACAGCAACCTTTAAGTAACACATTGTATAATTTCTTTAATTTAGTTAAATGTGGGTCACGTCAAATAACATTAATGTGAGATAAATGTGATTAGATATTCTGTGAAGAATAGGTTTTTAATAAATTTATAAATAACCGGTAATCTACTTTGCCCTGGCCGAAGCTCAAACATCCTCACAATTTGCATAGCATATTCAAAAGTGGGTGGACTTGGTAAAATATGAGATGTGTAAATGAACCTTGAGATGTAAAGATATTCAATTAATCTACGTCGAAAGTCTTTTATAAGATATATTATATGAAACTGGGCGGATCGCTCCCATTCTAAATGTTGACGAATTCCGATTAGTTCGACGAAGATCCTCGTTTGGGGATATAGCGCACAAGTCGACGAAACACGACCATATTTGCCAGAGGACTTAATGCTTCGTTGTATGCAAATAAAATCGTTTGTAACGGATATGATGGATTATACCACTAAAGTAATTATAAATGAACAAATGTTGCCTTTTGCCTTTGCAGCTTACTGAAATCTATTCCACGTAAATCTTCATGTGGAGGCCATAAGCAACCCGAAGGTCAAAGAGTATATTAAGTTTTGCATCCGTTTGTACGGCACAGAAAGAAACGTGACAGGTATATGTATATTCTTGATCAGGATCCCCTCATTAGCCTGGATCATCGATTTAGGCCTGTCCGCTCGTACATCTGGATGATCGCTTGTGAACCACTATGGATCGAAAACTAGTAAGGACTACTAGTATTCTTTGGGCGATCGATATACACGCCCACTTTTTATACCCCTTCAGTGAAGGAACTTTTTTTTAAACCATGGTTTGGTTTGGTTTTTTAAACCATTTTGATTTATGATGTAATTCTTGGACATCTCATATCAATATCAGGTCCTTCACAAAAATTCGGCTGACCCGCCCACTGTGACATTATTTGTTCTTATAACGGCTTTAAATGGAATAAATGCTAATCGTTCTAGCGTAAAAAACTACAAGATATACATATGTCTGACAAACATGGGCATGGTTCGCCCACTTTCGCACAATATAACAAGAAAGGAATTTCGATAACAAACGTACGAAGACAAAATTTAATATCTGTATATTCACTAATAAAATTATCCACCCTGCCAATAATAGGCATGGACTCACTTTTATACATATTGTATAATATGTTACACCTTATAGAAGAATTAAATGTAATGAGCTAAGCTTACAAATGTAATATTTTTACATCTGGTAATAATACTTATTCAAACCTATCATATCATATCATATCACCTATCAACCTATGTATGCCTATGCTTCGACTAACCCCTCTACGACTGTACTGGAGCGACTTTATTTTAAGATTTACGTCACCAGAAAACTCCACCTCGTGTCTAAGCCCACCTATAAACTAAATTTCAAATGAAATTTCGGGAGATTCGAATCAATTTCCGGATACTTGCATCAAGCATTTCAGAAAACTGTCTGCTGTCGTTATGAAAAAGTGATCATTAGATTTGGTTTCCGTTTGCAGCAAGTAGTGGTTG
This sequence comes from Myopa testacea, assembly GCA_949629155.1. Lineage (NCBI taxonomy): Eukaryota > Metazoa > Arthropoda > Insecta > Diptera > Conopidae > Myopa > Myopa testacea. Next base: position 14,137,859 of record OX451348.1, on the reverse strand, counting down.
CCATTGAAACGTTACGGAAACCAGTTTGATGAGTCTAAATTCGGACGTAAAATCCACACACGCCGACTTCAGTAGTTGGTGAATGCGCGCGATTTCCCTTTCTTTCCCTCGTTGCCCCACTAGTTTGCTGTACGTTTGTCGTTTTCTTTTTTCCATTTACCACTTTGTATTTCCATCTTCATTCCGTCATTTTAAATATCACAGACAGAGTGTGAGCGGTATTCGTATTTGATATTTTCTTCATTCCACTTAAGTTTTGTTTATGTTTTGTAAGTGAAAGTTTTAAAAAGTTATCTCCAAACCAGACAATTGTATACATTTGTATATATATAACACATTTATATGTATGTGTGTATATATATATACATACATATATGTAAATAAATTAAGACAATTTTTTTGCCTCTTGCATTCACTATGTTTCGATTGTGCCGTTTTTACAGAGCGCGCTTTTTACGGTAAGACTCATTAAAAAAAAAAACAAAACCCAGTTGTATATAAAAAAGGTGGCGTTCATTCGACGGCGTTTATGGATAACATTTTGGGAATTACTTTGCCTTTGTGCCTTGTGCTTTCCCCCGAATATGCATATGTACATATTTTCTGTATTGTACAATATGTGAAAGATTATATGTATGTATGTATACATAAGCGGCAACATGTTGACATGTAAGGCAGTTAAGCAACTTTTGCTATTTTAGATTTGATAATCGATTAAAGAGTAAGTTTTGCATGCGAAAAACTTCAATTGAACAATTAAAGATCCTACCTGTAATGATTTTAGCTAGTTTAATAGGTGAATTACTATATGATGACAATATGCATTTAATATGTGATGTGTCTAGAAAGGCCAGACACAATCGACACCGCGATCGTTCCAAATAATATTTTTCTATGTACGAGTAGCCGCATAACCCCATGATTCCCTCTAGCCCTCAAGTAGTCGCCCAGAAGTGTTCATGATGGAAAAATAAACGTACCATAAAACAAAAGATTCGGTAGTTCCGGTAGTCAGCCAGACCACGGGTGGGTACGTATATCATTGATATGGCAGGTCGGTGCTTAATGGCTAAGCATATCCAGAAGAAGTCATCAAATTGGGAGCAATGAGGGCACGATGAAAAAACATTCGGTTGATGTTGATATCAGTGAACGACCAAAATACACGAGTTGCCACCAACGGAGATCACCGACAATTTTGACAGCCAACCAGCATGAATATAAAACTTAAACTAATGCTTAAAAGTAGCACTATATATGCAAATAAATGAAAACAGTCAGTCATTCGAAAAGTTATCTGTTGTTATATATTATGTAGGTTTAAGTTTTGTTTAACCGGAATGGAATTAGAAATTAAATTACATTTCGATAAGGAAAATAAGTCGTTCCATATACTGATGTACCTTTACAGCTTGGGCAAATTTTAAATGTTATATTACCAAAAAAATTGTCAGTGATCTTAATTAAAAAAGGAAATTTAAAAATTCCAATATGATCCTTTTATACTAAATATATGGAAATAGAAGGATTATTTAGGGTTTGGGTTAAGGGTTTGTGCATTTTAAAATTTACACAACACAAAAAGATCGCCAGATCATTTAATTGTATAAAAGCTAAACCTCTCCCTCAAATAATATAAAACAACTAATAATAAGAAAGAGAAAATAAGAAGGAGAAAAAAAACCCTTTTACTTTCAACTACCAGACAACGCATAAACAATGGCAGAACTGTGCCCGAAACAAGTTTATACAGAAATGAAAGTAAAACTCAAGGGCTTGCACTTTTCACAGTATCCTCGCCTGCCAACTGGTTCGTGCTTCATGACACACCACCGATTAGCAGCCATGCAGTCGAAGCAGTACGACATGCTTGACGTTAACCGGTTTGGTACTTGGGAATTTCATTTAAACACGGCCGCACTGACCTAGTTTCCGTTGTAGCCAGGTTCGGTTGCACCACATCGACTAAATTGTGGCCGCGTCCAGGAGTGCCTGTAGAAATGTTGTCGTACTCTTTAACACTCAACTTCGAATTGTTTTTCGAAATCATATTTATACTCTTCTAATTCAAATTCCTAATTCAGTGCAGTTTTTTTATACATTCAAAAGAAAGGAAACGATTTATTCTGGTATTGCAAACGGGCAAAATCGGTGAAATACTACATCCACTTCTTATACGATGAACCTATATCCACTCTCATTTATAACAATAAAGGACATTAAGGGAAGATATGAGTACTCAATTTCTTTATATCAATGTAAATGAATTTTGAATATCATTATTGAATACCATCCCATCGTACTTTGCCGGAAGGTTTTCTTAATAGATTGTTAATCCGGGTGAGCTACGAAGAGCAGTAAGAATGCTCTGTTTCAGAAATTGATGAGTTCTATCACTAGGCTCTAGAATTCAAATAATGGTATTTCTTGTATTACTACTAAGTCCGATAATCCACCAGGGCTTCTGTGACCCGTTTCAATGATAGGGTGGGTTGAGTGGTCGGCGGAGAGAGGGGGTCGGTGTGGGTGTGAGTCCGAGTCGTGAAGTTAAGTTAAGGCGAAACCGCATTGGTGCATTAACAGATTATGTTGAAAACACGCAATCCTATGAAACAAATCGAAATTCGGCTTTACGCGTTTTATCGTAAATTTCTTTGAATCACGTAAATGCGCGAGCTAACGCTTGAGTTGACCAGCTTCAACTATCACGCGCTTTTCAATAACCAAATTATTGCCAGAATGGCTCACGAAGTTTTGCAGGGTTTTGAAGAAAAGTGAATTAGTTTAGTGCAAGAAATTGAATCCTTGTAGTATACGTATTTGGGGAAGTATACAAATATAATTCAAAGGAACGCCCCTTTGAAGCGTTATTTCGTTTTGTTGTAAAGATTCTGTAAAATCGACCAAACATCGATCAAAGCGCAACCAACAAAACGCGCCTCTACACTTTCCAAAGGTTTTGCATGGGTTTTCCTTATCTTAGGTACTCCATACATACTCCACACTCCATTTCTGCTGGCAGCTGAGGAAACTTATGAGCAAATTACAAAAATATTGGCACTCAGAGAGTGGATAAGGAATGTGTAATAGAAGCAAGCAACAACGGCTACAACTTAAATGCACTTGTTGAACAAATGTAGGGCAGTTGAGTACGTACCGTACCTAAAACACACAACAACAACAACAACAACAATAACATCAAATACCATGAGTAGTGAAGAAGCCGAACTCAAGCAGTAAAATCCATCCATTCATCACTGTATGTGGCCCATTTCGCTGTCTGCATTTAGTAACGGCAACCAGTGGATTATAGAAACTGTTATATGTATATGTCTATTTGCGCTTAGTTACTTTAACAGTAACTATTTTCAATACCTACACTGCATGCATGCAGCGTACATTATTTTGTTTTGAGAAATATGGAGCAAATTTTAACGAAATCGTTTCGCAAGATTAAATCACGCACACACACACACACACACACACACACAGACACAAGAAATACTCGATTTCAAATTGATGAAAGTTGGTATCAATGTTTGAGGTTGTTGCTTACACTCTTTTATTTCCTCTTCTCTTTTATTTTGCACTCTTCTATTATTGTAAAATAAAATTAAAGAGAAATACAAATTCATACAACTGAAAGGAGACGGAAAAAGACTTCTGTATTAGTTTACAATTATTTGTAACTTTCTTTAGGAGCTCAAAGGAAAAGTTTCACCAAATTTAGACATATGCTGGATGCTTAAGGTCCAACAAAAGTACCAGTTCTTAATTGCCAAAATCGAAAGTACGTTTGTTGAGTTGGCTTTCCTATCCTATCTGCGATGAACAACTTTGGCTTTGCTGTTAAACTCACTCCGCTGGGCACATATTTACATACATACATACATTACATCTGAGCGTAATATTGTATGATGGCATTTGTACGAGATCTGAAGCATTTCTATACGCTCACCTGGCTATTGGGTATATCCAATTTTGTGGTACTTAATTATGTTTTCCCCGATCGTTAGTAATCCAGGCTTAATGGCACAGTTTAATAATTTGGTGTTTTTTTTTTCTTTTGTCTAATTTATTTTTTTCACCAAACCGAGCAAGATTTTTGCACAATATTTTAATTTAAACTTCTTGCTTATATACAGTATTACAAATATATATAAATTGTTGACAAATTATTCCATTTTTATTTAAGCTTTTAATTCAAATTGACTCGACAGGACGTATTCGTGCACACAGCGTTACGTGCAGCTGAAGCACCTCGCCAAACTCAAAGTAACATGAAAATGAGCTTCGTCAGTATCAGTATCATGATTTTATATCGCGTGAAAGTTGTGACCCCTTTCTTCACTTTACAGCGATGGCACTTTCTTTCTCTAGCTCGTGTGACTATACGTTGTAATTCGATGCCTCTCTGCGAACAGGCCACCTGGCGGCAACAAGTGAGAAAAAGAATGAAGGAACGAAAAGGAGGGAGTGATAGAGTGTGATAGAGAGAGAGAGAGAGAGAGAGAGAGCGAGCGACAGAGAAATGGAGAGATAATGAGTAAATGTGGTTTTCGAGTTTGAGAGAAAAATGTTGAAGTCTTTTTTTAAGCAAGAACCCCCTCAGAACTAAAGTACGAAGCCTTTACTGGACAAGTACGAGGTAAATATCAATTATGATCTATAATATTAGCGGTATGGATACGATGGGTCAAGGTGAACGATGAGAGTGTTACTAGAGAAAGTTTTGTTATATTGTTAGGTTGCCTAACGGAGGCTCAATACCGAATGTATATACTATATATATGTACATATATAGATATATATTGTTTGTGTAAACCAAATAGCTTGCATAACTTTAACTTGATGCCGTAACTGATTTGAATTCACAATATAGTCAGAGGGAAGTCTGCAGTTAAATTTTTAAGAAATCAGTCACATTCTAATGTGCTTCTCTAGACTGTAGTTGTCACGACAATTGACCTTGTAGTAGTGGCGACTACAGTCCCAATTATCACAACTTCATTTTGTGGTTCTTCAGGTGACACGATTGAGCGATTTTCTCTAAGATTCGAATATTATTGTATATCCGGTAAGATTGAATCAATACTTGATTAAATGTTAATAGTAGTTATTTTATTTAGTATTTACCATTTCTTTTTTTTAATTATCTGCACAAATTGGAACTCATTTATGTAATCAATTTTAGAAGACATTGTCCGATAGAAATTCAAAAATAATTTTTAATAAGATTATCAGGTCGAGTGTCGATTCGAGTATTTCTTTAACTTCCGGTTTTAACTTAAAACTAGGAAACAATGTGGATTCAAAATTTTTGAAAAATTTTTCACATTGTTCGAATTTAGATCGAATTCGAATTTTATCGAATTACAATTCCATAAAAGTGTTACCTTTTTAGTACTAGTAAAGGGTTTTCCAATAAGAGGTGTAATTTTGATATTCAAAGAAAAATGCCATTTTTTGAGATAAATTATCGCATGTTTATTTCGTAATAAAGAGGAAGGTATGCCGTTAATAATGAAAAACAACATCAGCCACGACCACGTTTACAGGACCATAGCTATTCAAAATTACACCTCTTATTGGAAAACCCTTTACTAAACTTTACTTTTATATTAAATATTAAAGAGTGTACAAAAGCAATCTTTATCGGACTTCTTTTCTTTGGATGACTATCTATGTATCTTTGAGTGACAATATTCACTACTTTGAAAGGAGGTGCTCCAGTTTCACACTCCGTACTTATTATTTACGAGCGAATTTCTCATACATTACATTATACTATTATCGTAATATTTACTCGTATTATCGCAAATATTATTGTATTAAAGTGGCCAGAACTTTAGTTTCTTCCCAGAACCAGATTATCTCTCTTTTCAGTTAGAATCCTCATTAGGGAATCCGCATAATGCTAAAGTAGCGAACCACGGCTATTTTTTGGGAGTCCGAATACCAGATACTCAGACATTCTATTTTGTGTTCGCAGTCCAAATCTTCGATCTTCGGGATCAGACCACTCTTCGCATCTGGACATCTTATCATGATATTCGACAGTTATTGACTTTACATACTTCGACACTTTATCATTGAGGTATTTGTCATTTGACATCCTATTTCATGTAACTATCGTTAAAGTTAAATTACTTGAAACGTTTACAACAAAAATAAAATGCTTTTTCAGTTGCATTTGAATACGAGTTTCGAACTTGGTGCAATTTAAACTATACTTAACTTTAAACTAGGCACATTTTATACTTTACACCCAAAAGATATAATTTAAGTTAATCGCTATTTTAGCTGTCCAAGGAGAAGGTACTGCAGATTACATCGAAGAATTTAACAGTTTTTTAATTCTACGATAATCTCATCACATAATTATATGTATAGACGACAGCCAATGGCAACAAAACTATATTAATATGTAATATGTAATTTGAATACTACCAACACAACGAAATCAGTATGGTGTTTGCCAAGATTCTTTGAAATTATTGACGTCAGTCAATGACTAACGTGAAACAGCTTGGTTTCAACATTTGGCAATTTTTATTGTCGCTTTCCAATTCGTATTTTTAATATTTTTCGTCGCGATTATTATGTAATTCCATTCATGCGTACTTTTTGGTATGGATTATAGCGTCTTCGTGACGCTTTATAATTACGAAATAATATGAGAGAAATGCTTTGATGAGTAAGAAAATGGATAATAGCGATTAAAGCAATGTAGACTGATTTACCTTCTTCAGTAAAAGAAAGTGCATAATATATCCTTGTATACCATACCTAAAAAATGCAACGACTTGGGGTCGTTGAAGTACCGCCACTAACCAAAAGGTGTTCAAAGAGAGTTCATTTAGCGGTTTAGTACTAACGATTACTGAAAAATAAACAGGAAAAGCGTAGGGAAATTAGGCACATATTTTTCTAGTAGCATTTGAGATTGCAAATGGGCAAAATTACTCAGCGTTCGTTTCCATGTCTGCTACAAATTTCAAACCTTTTCTGATAGTGTATAAAAACATTTTTTGATACGTAAGTAAAAAATAAAAAAGATGAAAGTTGCACAACCGGCTTATTTTCTTTGGAATGTGTCATTGTTTTACGAAACAAAAGACGTTACTTTCCATTATTTGGATGAAAAGCTGCTGTAATTTTTTTTTTCTATTTGGTTTGCTCTCTCTGGTTTTGCATGAGCCATGTAAACTCTTTCGATAGTAATTTCATACTTCGGATTCGATCATAAATATTACAGCCATTCGCCAGATATACATACATATAAGGGAATTTCTAAATTAATATCGTGGTATTGCTAAACGTTGGGCGCTAATAAAACTATTTGAGAAGATAATTACTTGCCACATTTCAAGGAGTGTTAACTCTTTTTTTTCGGTTTAGCGCCGTTTTAGCGAACAACTTTTTAAAATACCAAAATTATCATGAATTTTAATTTTGCTGAGCAAACAGATATTTTTTACACGGATTTCGGATAAGTATTTGATGTTGTGAACCATTAGCTAAATATTAACTAATATGGATTTTCAGAAAAGTTTACAAATTGGATAGCCTCCCATCTTACTTATCGTACCCAAACGGTACAGTTTAAGAATACAAAATCAATGGTATTTATGGTTACATCTGGAGTTTCTAAAGGAAGTCATTCTTGGTTTTCATAAATGATTTGCTAAGAGTTATAAAAAAACATTGATGTTTGCGAATGTTGTGAAAATATTTCTTTCTTATAAAACGTGCAGCTATGCTTCTTGAAGCAGCCTGCTTCAATATGATCTTGACTCATGGATTACATCATGGTTTAACGTGAACTTAATGAAACTACACTTAAAAAAGGGGCAAACAATTATTAGAAAAATAGAATAAAAAATAAAAATATAAATATTAGAAAAATCTATATTGCTGAAAATGACTCAGTACAATAAAAGTTTTTAATTTTTTAAGAATCTCAGATATCGACATGGGGATCCGATCATAAGATTACCATCTTACAAGTCTCGACTCAAGCTAATGAAGTTACTCTGTATCTACGCCTTTCCAGATCAGCATAACTTCAGCATGAACCACTCCGGAGAACCTGTACAAATTTTAATTCTGTTATTTCAGTTATCAACTTGTCCAAAGTTGTTTAAAAGTTGACTACGTTCTTAATCTTTCGGTTGTAGAATTTTTCTCTATGTACCTGAACCTGGTAACCGTAAACCCGCGATTTGCTTAGACGGGCCTTTCATTTGCCCTTTCTGGCTTCAAGCAAATCGTCGGCTCACGGTTACCAAGTTAAGCTACATACAGGCAAAATCTGCAACTGAAACTTAAGAATTTCCCTTAGAATTTCTCATCCCATTAGCCAATTTATTATGAAGAGAATCACAAGAATAAGAATGAAGAATATATCACAATATATTCTTTATAATTTATTTCTGGATGAAAACATTTAAAATAGTATTTTAACAATTCTTTCTCATAATAATGAAATACACAATTTGTGTTTGAAATAGTACATAGTATATACAACATTATATAGACAATCATTTCTTCACACTCACAAAGTCAAACTTCTTTTAATTAAAAAAATATTTCAGCGAAAATGGGTAAATTGTAAATGTACAATTGTAGTTAATTTTCATTAGATGAAAATTGCCTTAGTTATTTATGCTATGACTCCTCCTCTGCATTTCTCTATCGGTTCGTCAATCTGAATCGATATTTGAAAAAAGTTTCTTCCCTCTCAATGATGATGTATCTAACGAATTCCTTACAAATGAACATGACTGTGTGTCTATGTCATCTAAGCATAAAAAGCTATCACTTTTATCCATTGGAAAGTGTTCGAATCCGTTAGCAACAGTTCTAAAAATAAAATTGTTTTATTATCATTTTTGCATAAAGTGAAACAAACATCACTTTGTGAAACATACTTAAAGCTGGTTTTGGTCAAATCTTTTCGCGATCGCATACTATGATTGAGTGGAGTAGAGTTAACTATTTTTAAGGCTGCAAAAGATGTTGGAGTACTAGTGCGTGATGCCTCAAAATTGTTATCTGAAAATGTATTAAACTCATTGCTTATATGAGATCTAACTCTATTATCGTTGCTAGTAGGAGTGGATAATAAAATTTCGGGATTAGTGTGAACTGTTTTGTTCGTTCTTAGTTTGTCCACACTCTTTGCTTTTTTGTTCATAATAGCTTCGGGTATTCTAAGCGCTTCGAATAGGAAGACACAGTACTCAACAAATATTTTCTTCAAATTGCACAATTTTGACCATGCCACGCGCCGAGAATGGCGTATTGCTCGTTTCTAAATAATGAAAATGAAATTAAAATTAGTTTTAAGAAAAAACCTTCAAATTTGATTTTCTCACAAATTTTTTCAACAAGTCCCAACGCCTTCGCCGCTGCAATAGAGATACCATTCTCTGGTGTTTTAACAGTTGATCAACTGTTGGACGTAAATGGGACTGAGGCAACATCATTTGTTTTATTATTGATTGCAAGTCTGTTGATCTTTCTAATTAAGAAAACATGAGTTACGACCTTCATTTTTAGTGAAGTGGTCCCATCCTAAGCCATTATCTTACTTTGTATAAAGCTTTCTGGTAGTATTCCACTTCTTAGTTCCTGCCAAAGGGGGCCATTTGAAGGTAACTCCAAACAACATGACAGCTCCAGAATAGCAATTCCAAGGCTAAATATATCAGCCGCTTTTGAAAAATAACCCCGCATCAACTCCGGTGCAATATATCGGGAATCACCTTCAGTCACCTGATCACGATTGGCCTGTGATATTTAATTTTTATTTACGTATTAATGTTATGTATCAATCAGCTTAGTTGAATCAATAATATATATAATATATACTGTATTTATATTATATATATACATATATACATATAACTAACTTCTACTTAGTAAATGTTTATAATATATTGTAATGTCATATGACTCAAGAAACACATAAACAAACTTGTTTTTAAATCTATCTGATTTTTTTTAAATCAGAACGATTTTGGATTGATAAAAATTTAATAGAGTGTGGGATTCATGATCCCGAAATGCGGCTTTTTTTGGCAAAGGTAATATACTTTGTCCTGCCATTAGTTCTGTTACAAACTTTTCAAAGACTGCCAATTTAAAAATCGCGCTGAATATTACCGTTAACTTGTGTTTCAGCTAGAATGCATATCGGGCAATAATTTCCTTTTTCGGATGAAACAATTTTTACGGTGGAAGAAGATTTTAAAAAGCAAAACGATAAGATCTACGCTAGGTCATCTAAGGAAGCTGGAGATGCTGTTCCAAAGGTTCAAAGAGGAAATCACCCTGCGTCACTTCGCTAATTTGCATTTATGCGAAAAAGGAGTCAAAACTGAAGCAAAGTTTTACCAACAAGATGTCATGGAAGGCGTGGTGAAGGACTTGATCAATACCCTCTTTAGGGTATTTCACTTTCTTTCAGCAGGACTCTGCTCCAGCACACAAAGGTAAAATCACCCAAGAGTGGTTACGACAGAATATCCCAGCCTTTATTTCTGCTCAAGATTGGCCCTTGGGAAGCCCAGATTGGAATCCTTTAGATTACAGCTTGTGGGCGGAAGGCATGGCCTGCATAAGCCGCCACCGAAAACGGTTGACGATGGCCGGACCGTTAAAGGGCTTGTATAAAAGCAAAGGGCGGTATTTTGAAATATTATTTTTTCGCAAGGATATTAATTAATACAAAAATGAATATTTTAACAAATACTAAAGTTTCTTCTTAAGTTATACCCTACACACGAAGTGATGTGGGTATATTCATTTTGTGCTTCCGTTTGTAACGCATTAAAGAAGGCGTGGCAGTATATTATATATACATAGACTATATACATATATTCTTGATCGTCACCTCTTGAGTCGATTTAGCCCTGTCCGTCCGTCTGTCTGTGGGAATCACGATTACAAGAGAACGAATAGAAATATCTTCAACAAACTTGGCACGAATATAAAATTTCATCTTCAAATTCGCTCTACAAGCTGAGAAATTGAGCTATAAGCATGGATGAATTCATATTCACTATAAAAAGTAAGCGCGGCAATGGTCCGACTTTACCCATTTTCAATACCAATGAGATTCTGATGATAGACAATGTTCAAGCCAAATTATATAAAGATATCTCTATTTGTTCTCTTGTAATCTTGATTTCCACAGACTAACAGACAGACGGACGAATATATGTGTATACTTTTATATATCTGCCACGCCTGCTTCAATGCGTTACAAACGGAAACACAAAGTGAATATACCGTCATCACTTGATGTAGGGTATACAAATTAAATTAAAAAACGGGGGTTAAAATTTTTACAAAACATAATACATATAAACTGCATATTTACCCTGTCCACATCAATAACTAAACCGAAATCTGCCAACTTGCAACTTGAGTCATCGCCTATTAAAACGTTATCAAGCTTTATATCCAAATGGATCAAATTTTTATCATGCAAACTTTTAATAGCTAAAAGTAAATCTAATAGAATCGACCATATCTTATCCTCTGGTACATATCTTTTGCGCTCAACGTATTGCTCAAGACTCTCTCGACACAATTCCATTTGCATATACAGTCGGTCATCCTGTTCCCATGCTTTATAAAATCGTACACAATTTTCGTGATCGGAAAACTGCTCATAACGTTTCACTTCTTCCAGACGTTCCTGTCTATAATTTTCACTGCGAAACAACTCCTTAGACATTTTCACGGCATACAGCAGGCCATCTTCCTTGCAACGAACTTTAAAGACTTCACCGAAGGAACCTTCTCCTATTTTAGAAATTTTAGAAAAGCATTGCTTAAAATAAGTTTCGTTATTCGATCTATTGTATTTGGATGAAGCAGGAAACTCATATACGATGCTATGTTCACTGGGGAAGGTTATGAGTTGCGCAGATGACATAGAATTACTACGGTTAAAATTAGAATCGTGGTGATACCGTGGTTTTAGTTTAGGTGGTCGTAAGCGGCTGGAGTCATCCCGTTTGTTCACCTGTACGAACACAATGTTTTTGATTCACAATTTGGATAATGTTGAGTTTAACGAACCTGTTTGTGTGTGTGTTGAAAGATAAGGTCCTCTCTTATCTCTGGAAGAGGCAGTTGGGCATCCATTGCATTTATGAAAATAAGAACTATGAAACACTATATTTTTGTATAAGCTAACTGAACCCATATCCTTATTATTACATGCTTATTTCGTCCCTAATTATTACAGGGCTATTAATCATTTATTTTTTGCGTTCTCACGAAGGTTGAAGTTCGAATCCATTACCATTACCTAAATGCTAATATTACAGCTATAGAAAATTACACAAATCAAAAGCCTACTGAGCATTTTTAAATCACAAAGTATTGACAAAGTATCCGTATGGAATAACCACGAATTTTGCACCAGAGACATTAGGTGCTACTACGCACAGGGTGTTCCATGACAAATAATTTTGACGGCATTACGAAGTAAACACAACAGCATCGCTGCTGAAACAACACGGAATTATTTTTAGTTGTTATTGTTGCATTAAATCATCCATTTAATTTTTATTTTTGGAAGTAGTTTTTGATATTTGAAATTTTTACTTAAAATTGAAAAAGTATGAAAAAATTTAGTGTAAAAATTCTACAACTAATGTAATACAAAGACAGAATTCTTATACACAAAAACATCCTATAATGCAGGTATTATGCATTGGATATTACACTATGAACATTGTTCGGCAAAACTGTAAAATTGTTATTGCTTTCTGCATAAAGTTGTCAAAAGCTTACGCTCTCGGCTTTGAAAGTTGAGTTCATCCAAAGAAGATAAAATTCTGCGAGGCTTGTATTTGTAAAGAATGCTATTTGGTTGCTCTATATGTAACCACAACACCAAACTAAAATGTTCGTAGCATAATAACGGCATATGCGCATATGCACCATATACACCACGAACATTGTTCGGCAAAATTGTGAAATTGTTAATCCTTTCTGTACAAAGTTGCCAACCTTATGGTCTCCGGTTTCAGAGTTCAGTTCATCTAGAGAGGACGAACTTCTGCGAGGCCAACCAAGATGTTTGCTGTCGACGAAGCCAAACTTTTATACAACAGTGTGAAACGTCTACTTGTTATCTTTTTAAAAAATGCTAAATGGTTGTCCTATGTGTAGCACAACACCAAACAAAATTTTGCGAGAGAGCAGTTCATCGAGGGCAATTAATGTTCGTAGTGTAATATCGGCATTTGTGATTCCTCACCTCACCAACCTAATCGGAGTGAAAAATGTTTTTGAAAGTTAAGACCAAATACTTAGAACATACTTTTTCACGGGTTGCAGGAGTATTTTTGTGGTATTTCTTTGCTCACTTTGTGCCGAAAGGAAGGGAAGGGAAGTGCCTCGATTTAAATAAGTAATAATTACTGGTTCGTTAATAGTGTTGAAAAATAGAAAATAAAAGTACTTGTTATATTTGCATACTTTACAATATTTAGAATTTTACTTTTCTTTGACACTTCACAATTAAGTAGTATTAAATTCCCCACAATTATCGTTAAGTCCCCTTTTCCAAAGAGGATTCCCAGCAATTTTCAGAATTCCTTAGGCTTGGCAGCCCTGATTGACACTCATTGTTGACACGTATTTGTTCTTCATTGACTTAGATTTCCTAATCTCGCAGAGTGCTTCGTATAGATAGGAGTACAAAGTTATTGAAAAGAATTTAAAAAAATTTAAGGAAATGTCGGAATTTACATATCTAATGATACTCCTATGTGGTGTAGGCTTATCATATGGTATTCCAAAGCGGGATGATGTCAAATATAACGATATAACGGACAACGATTCGGGAAATGAAAGTCATTTCAACGGCGAGCACCACAATGTACAATATGATCATGCTGCTTTCCTAGGAAAGGATGAGGCTAAGGAGTTTGAACAGTTTTCGCCAGAAGAGAGCAAGCGCCGCCTTGGTATAATAGTAGATAAAATCGATGAGGACAAGGATGGATTTGTGACAGTTTCTGAATTAAAAAAATGGATTCAATACACGCAACGCCGTTACAATAATGAAGATGTTAATCGAATATGGAAGCAACATAATACACAAGATAATAATGCAATAAATTGGGATGTATATCGTAAAACGGTTTATGGATTTATGGATGAAATGGATAAGAATGAACTGGAACACGAAGAAAATGGCATATCGTACAGTAGTATGTTAAAGAGGGATCGACGACGTTGGGCTGCCGCTGATCAAGATTCGGACGACAATCTTACTAAGGAAGAGTTTTTAGCTTTTTTGCACCCGGAGGACAATCCAATTATGAGCGAAGTAGTGCTTACTGAAACTATAGAGGACGTTGATAAAGATGCGGATGGCAAGATTTCTGTTGACGAATACATAGGTGATATGTATACAGCCTCGGAGCCGGACGAAGAGGAGCCAGAGTGGGTGACAAGTGAACGCGAAAGCTTTACAAAGTTTAGGGATGTTGATGGGGACGGATTCTTGGACCGAGAAGAGGTGCGTGAATGGATTGTTCCGAAGGATTTTGATCATGCTGAAAGCGAAGCTAAGCATTTAGTGTTCGAAGCCGACGAAAATTCCGATGAAAGATTGACAAAGAAAGAAATTTTAGATAAATACGATTTGTTTGTGGGATCACAGGCCACAGACTTCGGAGAAGCTCTAGGCCGTCATGATGAGTTTTAGGTGGGTGTCTTTTATATAAATTTAGGTTAGGCGATACAAAGTGCCATGACTTGCCACCAAATCTTAGAATATATAAACATAACTGAACAAACTATTCTTTAAGCTCCACTGTTAGAATAATAATAAATACATAATCTCTAGCCAATTCTTCTATGAATCGTAAAAATGCTCTATACCTATGTACTCTATATACCCATATATTTTATGTATAAGATTGTTTTTTTTTTAAAAGTTTACATGTATACCAAAGGAATGCAAATATAAATTTATAAATTTTCTATATTTACATAAAAATAAGACATTAGTCGCATTACTACACGTATTTTATTCCATCTATAAAATTATTATGTTGGCAGGTTACTTGTTATATAATATAATTATATCATACAGACCTTGAAACTTTTATGACTTTTATCAAAAAAGTCATACCGATAACTCTTATCCATGACTTTTATATATAAAAGTCATACCGATAACTCTTATCCATGACTTTTAAATATAAAAGTCATACCCATAACTCTTATTGAAGACTTTTATTTTTAAAAGTCATTGAAAAAACTTTTTCGATGACTTTTATTTTTAAAAGTCATGGATAAGAGTTATGGGTATGACTTTTATTTTAAAAGTCATCGATAAAAGTTTTTCTGATGACTTTTTCTGGTGACTTTTTTGAAATAAGAGTTATTATAAGAGTTATTTTGAATAAGTGCGGAGAAGCATGAATATGTGGTTAGGTTTGGAATAAGCTGCTTGAGAGTGAAAATAGTTAGTTTTAGAAACTGTGTGCCGCTGAGATTTGTTGTTTATTCATTGATCGCAGTGTATGTGTATCTAGCATTACGTCGACCGTAGCCCTTATCGGCAGCAGGTACAGTACAGCGGCGACAATGCTTTGAAACAACAACAACAACTCATCGCTCCGCTTGTGTGTGAATGACTGTGTTGTTGTTGTTCGTTGTTTTCGTTAAACGGTTATAAAGAATTAAAGCAGAAATGCAGACGCAATTATTTAGATAGAAGATCTATTATTTGTATCAAAGTCGAGTTAGTCGCATGTCAATTGAAAGTTAGTTAACTCCTAAACGGCTGCACCGATTTTGATGCGGTTTTCACCATTCTGCTCGAAACTATGAATTATTCGTATTTGTAAGGAAATATTTAATTATTTTGTGACTCTAATTTTGCATCTCAAATGGGATGATATTTGTTAGACTTTTGGGCCGCTATTTCGCACAAAGACAAATGAGTCTGAGGTTTCGCCTATGAGTGC